>CM060601.1:8408099-8713099 GCA_030578255.1 Tiaroga cobitis
ATGTTGGGCCAAGAAAGTACACTGGTAGATAACTATTTCTTGTTTTTGGTGACATTTTTTTTTAAGTGTACACATACCATTTAACCTCTGAATTATAATATAATATCCTGGTATATTATCTAATTTTCAATGTTTTAATATTTTAAAGGTGAGCTTGTTGGAGTGGAATATCTTTACCAGCAAACTGGTAAAGTTCTGCAGGACTACAAGTTGGCCATTGAAGAGTCCGAGACCACTGAGGTTGGTATAGAAGTGGATGAAGGTTATGCTGAACTTGAGGAGTTTCAGGACATCACTGTCCCCACCTTTGACACAGAATGGACACCTGTTGCCTCTTCACAAGCATCAGTGTCTGCAGCATCATCACCAACCCCTCCTGTCACCAGCTCTATTTCATCATTGTCTGTGCTTCCTCCATCACCAGTGACATCTGTCACCTGCTCCATTTCATCATTGTCTGTGGTTCCTCCATCACCAGTGACATCTCCTGTCACCTGCTCCATTTCATCATTGTCTGGGGTTCCGCCATCACCAGTGATATCTCCTGTCACCAGCTCCATTTCATCATTGTCTGTGGTCCCTCCTTCTCCTGTCACCAGCCCACTGCACAGTCATTCAAAGCCAGGACTCTTTCCTGGAGCACATAGCTGTGAGTTTACCAAAGTATCTATCTAGAGTTATTGTGACAACAATTACCACCACCTCTATGTATATATGTCTTATTGAAAAGCAAAAATACAAATTTAAACTGAATGTTTGCCTTTTTCATGTAGTTCCAGTGGACCAATTATCAGCAGAAACTGGTTTTCTGACATCTGAAGAGAACACTTCACATGATGTAAGGGCCCAGTGTACATTTACGTCTGTAAACAAAATCTTAGTTATGTTTGCTGTGCTTTCATGTGAATATTTGTATTCATTGCTGCTATCAAAAGTTTCTAAATTATCTTTTATTTTAGGATTCTGTTGGACCTGATAATATTGGGGGGTATGGAGCCGTGCAGGACTTGGCAGAGTTCTTGGTTAGCCTCAGAGACCACCGTCTGGCCTTGACTGGATAAGAGTGCGTCAAGATCATCACCCTATGGCAGGCATTGGGGGAGTATGACAAGAGGAAGACCATTTACTCACCACGTCACCAAACCTCCCTAAAACAGGGACGATTCAGAGCCACTAAGAAGACTGTGGCACCAGGTGTGGAGAGCACCAAAAGGAAACAAACCTTAGCAAACACAGGTTCTTGATTGTCTTGAAAATTTGGTATAAAACAAACCACAAAACATAACTATGCACAGATATTAAAAATGAACATCTAGACAACACAAAGCAAAACAGACAGATTAGAAAAGGGGGAAAAAAAAACAAGAAAAATAACAGAGTAAGGATCACACATTGAAATGAACATATATTCTGCTGTAATTTGCAGGTGTTTCGTTGGGGCTCATAGTCCTGCACAGTGGCCTAGCTGCAACCGAGTGGTGGAGGCCATCTTCACAAGGCTCTGTGCCCTCTATCCAAACGTGGTGCGGTGTGATGGAGTGAGGGTGTCCCGCTTCACAATGGTGGTGCGTGTTGAGTTAAATTTGAGAGAAAAAAAAAAAAAAGGTTAAAAGCATAGATTTATCATTGTTGAAGAGATTTAGGATCAAAATGAGTGCAGCCTATTGGTTGTGAGCTAGGGTGACCAGACGTCGCGTTTTTCCCGGGACAGTCCCGTATTTCAACTCTAATTGTAGTGTCCCGACTTATTATGAAAAAATCATGTTTTGTCCCGCATTTCATCGTTAATATATATATTTTTATATATTATAGGTTTCGTTTTCAAAAGGCTACGTGAATGTGTATGTATGTTATGTTCAAAACCGTGTAGCCCGCGCACGATAAAGAGGGAGAGAGCGAGAGTCCTTGCGTGTGTGTGCCCGTGTAGTGCGCGCACGACAGATAGTGAGAGAGCGAGAGACCTTGCGTGTGTGTGCTATAGTACGCATTAATACGCATGCGTCTTACACCCCCCCCACCCCCACCCCCGTGCACGATAAAGAGGGAGAGAGCGAGTGACCTTGCGTGTGTGTGCCCGTGTAGTGCGCCGAAAAAAAGAGGGAGAGAGCGAGAGACCTTGCGTGTGTGTGCCCGTGTAGCGCGCGCACGACAGAGAGTGAGAGAGCGAGAGACCTTGCGTGTGTGTGCTATAGTACGCATTAATACGCATGCGTACTAATGCGTATTAATTAGTAATACGCAGTAATACCCCCCCCCCCCCAGTAATGAAAGTGGGTTATATATGTAGTCGAAATGTAAAAGAAATTTTTAATTTGGTGCCCTCTTGAGCGAGAAAAGACAGAAAATAACTTTAGGGCGCATTTGTATGTAAGACAACAACTCCCACAATGCACCACATTGCACAGCTCCGCAAGCCACTCCCACTAATCCAGAACAGCGTGCAAACATCAGAGAAATCACTCTTCCGTCTACAAGGCTAGCTGCCAAAAGAGTTTGAAATTCATTTCACACAAAATGTCTAGTTAGTTGACTGTGGCGAGCAGGACAAGGGACATGAGAGGACGGCGCGAGTGATAATGAATGACACCTGTGAGACGCAGCCAGAGGCGGACAGAGTACACAGCTTCATTACTTGAGTAAAAGTACAGATACCCCTTGCTAAATTTTACTCAAGTACAAGTAAAAGTACTACAGTCAGATGTCTACTTAAGTAAAAGTACTGAAGTACTTGTTTTTAAAAGTACTTGAGTATCAAGAGTACAAGAGTACATTTTCTAAATTTTGCATTACTACTGCCACAGTGCTTACATTTATGTACAGAAACGTCCTACATGGAGTTATGAAAAATGTTAATGTTAATACCTTGGAGAATGTAAAAGGAATTGAAAGTAAAATCAAGTCATTTTCATCTTTTTACCATGTTGCTTTATTTAACATTTAAGAAAATTTCAGAAAATTCAGAAAATTGAAATAGTCTGGCGAGGTGGGGCCACGGGTTGGCACATTCACGGGATGGACCTGCTGCGTCTTCATCCATTGTTTCGTCCATGGTTTCGTCTCTTATCTAAATCTGACCATGGAGTTAACTCTGGCGGAAAGCTGAAGGTGATTGCTGATAGGCTGTCCCAATCAGTGGCGCCTGCACAATCCAATCAAGTTTGAGAGGGAAACAACACATTGAGGGTTTCCGAGATTTTTCTTTTTTTCCATTTTTTATTTTTTTTTAGAAGTAGTAACGGGTACTCACGGTTATGGATAGAAATGTAGTTGAGTAAAGAGTACAATATTTGCCTCTCAAATGTACTTGAGTAAAGTCATGAGTACTCCCCAAAAATGATACTCGAGTAAAGTACAGATCCCTCAAAATTGTATTTAAGTACTGTACTTAAGTAAATGTACTCTGTTACTGTCCGGCTCTGGACGCAGCGGTCTCATATCTCTCACGGAGGAGCGCAAGCACAAAAGGAACAGGCCTGATTTTATGTTTTGTTTCTGTTGTGTGTGGCCAGCTGGCTTATACTTTTGTTTTGTATTTGTTTATTTTACTATTAAAATGTTTAAATGTTCGCCGGTTCCCGCCTCCTTCTTCCCACAACAACGAACCCCCTTACATTGTCAAACGCATTAGCGAATTACTCCTCGTTTGTATTTCTTTCTATATGGTGAATTATTGCATGATATACCTGGATGTTCAGTCAGAACATATGCGGTGCGACACTAGGATGGTTCACATCACAACACAAACGTCCGTGTGCTCGTCTGATTCAGAGATTTCGTCCAGGAGAAATTGTTATCGTTGAAATTCTCTGCAGCAGACGGACTCTATCTGTGTCCGTAGCGCACAGCGAGAGCACAGGCACCAGCAGTCCGCCCAGCTCGAGCCCGTCCGGGCTCCTCGTCCGCGACAGGCAGCCGCCTCCTGTTCCTCCATCAGCCTCAGCTGCTCTTCACTATATTGCGGCTCGTAAAGATAGCCACGAACAGCGGATTCGAGCAGCAGAATTTCAAAACTTCAATATCATGTTTAGTTTCTTCCATATCGTGTTTAGTTTCTTCCGTCATTATCATAACTTCCTATCTCCACAGTGCTTGTTAGCTTAACTAAACAAGATGGCTGATATTGATTTCAGTATCTACAAGTGAAGTCCCACCCACTGATCTGTGATAACTCTGTTAGCGCATTTGTCCCTTTAACTTTCTAACTGCATTACAAGCTTTTTATTTACATTGCTGTTAAGTTGCTGTGTAAACTGTGATTGTTTGTACTTTTGTAGTACTTTGTAGTGACTCATATCACATATCTGTTTCTGTGTAGGTTATTAAGCTAACCATCTGGAATTATCATTGAGACAAATGCAAAAAGAAGTCATTGATGAGAGATTTTCAATAAATTGCTTCTTTGACAAAGAACCAGATGGTTTGAGTTATTCCATGCACCTTCTGAGTTGATTGAAGACTTTTTCGAGTTTGGGCAGACATTGAGGCGAAGAAAGGCCCTGATAACTGGACACTTAATAACCGACGCTTGTGGATAAGAAGATTAAAGGCTTCTGATGGTCCAGAAAGTAAAGGTGGTGCGAAGGAATCATTATTGTCAAAACAAGTCATCAGTAAATTGAGGTGTTTAAGAAGACGTATCATTGTGACTTGAAAATAATATGCCAGAAGAAGCTTTAGGGAAAACAGTGGACCAACTTAAGAGAGAGAGAACCACTGCAAAGTTGTGTGTTACAAAGCAAGCCAACCTTCTCATTCGAGAGTCAAGCCAAATGATTGAATCTGAACTCAGGAAGGAATTCCAGAAACTCTCTTCTAGTGCAAGACCACTTTTTGATGCAAATGATGACTATAACATGGGATTGCTGGCAGAGCTGGAAGCTAAAGCAAAGAGTGATGAGAAAGTGAAGCTTGAAATACAGCAGGTCGCAGATATTGAGAAGACTGTTAATGATTGTGAGACAAAGCTCGAAGAGGTGCGAAAAATCGTCCAAATTAACTTGTGGCAGAGGTATGGCCAAGAGGAATTGATTGTTGCAGTCCAAGAGGCTGAGAAAGCTTGTGATCATTCTGCTTCAATACCTGTTGCTGGTGTCAATTGTGAAGGATATGAAGTTCATCTAATTCATTTGGAAAAGCTTGTGAGTAGAGCAATCAAAACACTATCCAGCTGGGAGCAATGGATTCCTACAGTAGAGAAGAAGGACTTTGAGAGCAGAGTAAAGCAGTTAAAAGTACAGAATAATGGACTTGTTTCAAGAAACAGTGAGTTTATTACTGCATGTAATGCTGAAAGAAGTTCTCAATTTGCAGGTCCTATAGACCCAAACACAGTTCTCCAAACAGTGCCAATTACACCAGTTGTGAGGATAAGACCAACTAGTTTGCCTAGATTTGGTGGTATGAAAAGAGATTTCTTCCGCTGGAAGAAGGACTGGGAAAGTTTGCAAAAACAAGGTGAACCAAGTGGATCGGTAGAGGTCAAGAAAATCCAGCTCCTGGACAGTTTGGATGACAGAATTGTTAAGGACCTAAGGCTGTCAAGTTACAGCAACGGAGAGGATGTGTTTCGAGTCCTGGAAAATCGATTTGGCAACAATGTAACAATTGCCATGGAAATTATTGAAGAACTGGAAAGAATTCCGAGTGTGAAGGGCAATCAACCCAGAAAAGTGATAGACTTGATCCAGATTGTAGAAAAAGCTCTATCTGACCTGACAGATCTGGGGAACATTGGTGCAATTAAGAACCCTCTCGTAATCAAGTCTATTGAGAGTAAACTGCCTGAATTTGTAAAAAGAGACGGGCTTTTCTTCATGATTGACCCTAACAATGGTGTGACTCCAGAAAATCACTTTGACCTCCTGTTGGAGTTTTTAAGAAGACAGGAAGATGTTCTTGAGAAACTTGAACAGCTCAGAGTCACCGAAAAGGTAGATAAATCTGAAAATAGATTTGAAAGGAGGTATGCATCAATAAGATCCACGAAGAAAGATTCTGATGGTAGGTGTACTGTGTGTGGAGCTGTAAATCATAAGGACAAAATTTTCTTCTGTAAAAAGTTTAAGGAGCTAAAGCTAGCTGAAAAGAAAGCTGCTCTGAAGAAGATTGGAGCATGTAAGAAGTGCCTTGGATGTCATGAAGGTAACGCAGACTGTAGAGACACATTCTTGTGTAAAAATAGAGATTGCAGAGAAGAAAATGCCCCAGATCATCATTATTTCATCTGTCCAAGAAGAGAATCCACGAGTGGCACTGAGAAAAGGGTTTTAAAGGATAGCAGGAAGGTAAATGTGCTTACAGCGGAGCAGGAGGAACTTTTAGCTGAACTTTCCCCAGAGCTTGCTGAGCGGTGCAGAAATGCCTTCACCAACAAAGCTGCAACAGTGACTAGCACTGGAAAAACCCAAGTTGGCCTTCTAAAGGAAAGTGGGGTACAAGAACTACCTGTCATCATGATGCTCATGGAAGTGACCGCCAATGCGGGGCAGAGGGTTGGAACTTTGGTAGATCTTGCATCAGATACCAACTATATAACCCAGAAGGCTGCAGAACGCTTGAGGTTAAGGAGCGAAGATGTCACACTGATGGGACATGGAGTTGCTGGAATGGCCATCAAGGTGAAAACCAAGCGATATCTGCTTCGAGTCAGAATAAAGACTGATAAGGACAAAGAAAGAGCACATGAGCTTCTTTGTTACGGCTTGGATGAAATTGCTAAAGTGCACAATGTCATAAAACCTAAGCAATTGCAGAGATTCTTTCCGGAAGTCAAGCTTGAAGAGTTGGTAAGACCTAAAGAGATTGAACTTCTTATTAGCCATCGAGAAGGGAGATTAGCCCCACAAAGAGTGAAGGTTGTGGGGGATCTTGTCTTATGGGACAGTCCTTTGGGAAAAACAGTAGGTAGAGCTCATCCAGGCTTATTTGAAGAGATTAACCTATCTGCATATGAGTCCAAAACACATTTTGCTCGCTCCATGAGAACAGCCGCAGCAAAATATGAAGAGGAAGTGGGAGGAATTGAAATGCAAGTGATGTCTAAGTCAGTCCAACTACCTCAAGAAACCAGAGCGCAGACAAACATTGCAGCTGTTAGCAACCTGGACTGAAAATCCAGCTTCCCTTCCCAATAATAGAAGTGGAGTAGAGGCAACATTTTTGAGAACAGAAAAGCAGCTCAAGAGGGAGCCAGAGTGGAAAGTTGCTTATACAGCTCAAATTCATGAAATGGTGGAACGCGGGGCAGCAATCAAGCTTACTGAAGATACAATTAATTCCTGGAATGGACCAGTATGGTATGTGAGTCACCTGATTGCACCAAATCCTCACTCAGTTACGACTCCAGTGCGCTTGGTATGGAACAGCAGTCAGAAATTTAGAGGAGTGAGTATGAATGATCTTCTTCTGAAAGGCCCAGATTTTCTTAATCCAATCAGAGCTGTACTTCTGAGGTTTAGGAGAGGAGTGTATGCTGTCCTTGGAGATATCAGGAAGATGTATAACTCTGTTTGGCTGGAGGAAAAAGAAATGCATCTACATAGGTTTCTGTGGAGAGATGATCAGAGTGAAAAAATAGGAGAATATGCAATCATCAGAGTTAACATCGGTGATCGACCAGCAGGGTGCATCGCACAGTTGGCCATGCGTGAAACTGCAAAACTGACTACGTTTTCTCATCTACATGAAGAGCACAAAGTCATCGAAGAGGATAGTTATGTAGATGATATTCTAACTTCCCACAATGATCGGAAATGGCTGGACAAAATAACCGAAGGTGTTGAGGAGATCCTAAGAGCTGGAGGGTTTTTCTTGAAGCACTGGATTCGGTCAGAAGAAAGTTGGAAGCCTGGTGATGGTGACTCAGTAGAGTCAACAGAAGAAGACAGAATTCTAAAACTTCTAAACCAGCTGAGGGATAAAGACAACAAGGCCCTTGGAGTTGGGTATCTGGCAGAAGAGGATACACTTTACATCATGACATCAATTAACTTTTCCAAGCGAAAGAAGAAAATGAGGATAGGACAAAACCTCCTCAAAGAGGAGGTCAGAACTAAGACTCCTAATCCTCTGACCAGAAGAATGCTACTGAGTCAGGTGGCAGGACTGTATGATCCGATTGGCCTGGTCACACCGGTTAAGCAAAAAGGGGCCATCCTTGTACGAAAGGCATTTCAGGAGGTAGGACGTGGAAAGTTGACCAAAGATACATGGGATAAACCACTGTCAGAAAACCTCAGAGAAGAAGCCATTGAAGTGTTTGAGGAGTATGTTCAGCTAAGCAAGGTAACGTTTCCCAGAGGCATAACACCTGGAGGCTGGAAAGGAAAACCGTTGGGAATAACATTCTCTGATGGAAGCGATAAGACCTATGGAGCTGTAACATATTTCAGGTGGGAAACAGACCAGGGTATTGAAGTAAGGCTAATTGAGTTCAAGGCCAAATTGACTACTTTGGATCAAAAAGGGGAAGCAGTCAAGGCTGAAATGTGTGGTGCAGTTTATGCAGCAAGACTTAAAAAATATATTGAGAAACATTGCCAAGTGGAAATTAACCAATGGTTCCATTTGGTGGACAGCCAAACAGTGTTGGGAGCTATTCAACGGGCTAGCTATGGCTACCAGTCCTTCTTTGCCAATAGGATTGGAGAGATCCAGAGGACAACGCTAGTTAAGGATTGGTGGTGGATCCCAGGTGACTTAAACATTGCGGATATTATCACAAGGGGAGGTAGTCCAGAAAGCCTAAAACAAGATTCTGCATGGCAGAGAGGGCCTGTGTTCTTGAAGTGGCCAGTGTAGGATTGGCCAATTAAGTCAGCTGCTGAGATTGCAACTGCTGCAAGAGAAGCTATTAACAGACTTCAGAGGAAAGCATTCTCTGCAGTACTAACCAGAAGTCTGGCTAAGAAAAAGCAAGGCTCCGTCCTCCTGGAGAAAATTAAAGTGGGCGTTCATGAGGAAGGAGAAAATGACCTCATTGCAGATTCAGGGACTTCTGCAAGTCAGAAGGAAAAGGATAAGATTGCTCCATCAGGAAGGATATCTGATGGCATAGTAGCAAGTAAGTTACTTGATTGTTGAAAAATTCAGCAAATTGTCCAGACTGATCAGAGTTACTGCTTGGGTGTGTCGAGCTGTTAAGAAGTGGCTGAAGATAAGAACTAAGACCTTGGGTTCATCAAAGTGGGAGGTAAAGTCTTTGGAGGAAAGAGTCAATGAAGCTATCTTGACAGTAAGAGAACAGGAGGATGCTCTTGAAGATCTCTTTCTAGCAGCCCAAGAGAATGTGATTTTTCCTGATACTACCCTCAGTAGGTTGGCAGAGTACAAGGATTAAAATTCTGGACTGTTTGTTTGTGGAGGAAGAATTCAAATCTTTAATGAGGACAAGACTGCAGTTCCAATCTTACCATATAATGCATATGTATATATACTTCTGGCTCAGGAAGCTCATCAAGTAAACCATGAAGGAGTGGCTGGAACTTTGTTGAGAATGAGAAGAAAAGCTTGGATTATAAAAGGCCGCAGACTAGCAAAGAAATCCGTAGACTGCTGTGTGACCTGCAAGAAGGCAAGGTCGAAGAAATGCCAACAGATTATGGGAGACCTTCCACCAGAGCGGTCAGAACCAGCTGCACCATTTGAGTTCACAACCCTGGATTTGTTTGGACCTTATCTGGTAAAAGATTAGGTAAAGATGAGGGTAGGACTCAAAGTTTGGGGAGTTGTCTTCTTTTGTATGGCATCAAGGGCTATCCATACTGATATTGTCAGTGATCAATCAACAGAAGGATTTCTGCTGGCATACCAAAGATTTACAGCTTTAGGGGGATATCCAAGGAAACTGTGGTCAGACTCAGGATCAAATTTCATCGGGGCCAAGCCTGTTCTTGAGGATCTTCATAAGTTCCTAGAGCGACAAGACAGAGTAAAGTTAGGAATTGAAGCAGCCAAGAAAGGCACGGAGTGGTCTTGGAAAATTCACCCGGCAGATTCCCCTCACCGGAATGGTGCAGCAGAAGCGGCTGTTCGTTTAGTTAAGCGGGCCCTACTGAATCTAGGCTGTAATAAAGTTATGTCATGGGGGGAATTTCAAACTTTTCTCTACATGGCAAGCAATTTGGTCAATGAAAGACCTATTGATGCCAGGACACAAAGTCGGGAAGACTGTGTAGCATACGTGAGTCCAAACTCTCTTCTCCTGGGTCGTACTGGAAAAAAGGGGATCAAGGAAGTTTTGAGTTTGAAGGCTATCCATACAGAAGGCTAAGAATCATCCAGGAAGAAGTCAACAAATTCTGGAGAAGTTGGTGTCAGCTGGCAGGTCCTAACCTCTTCGTAAGAAACAAGTGGCATACTAAAGAGCGGAATGTTGCCGTGGGAGATGTGGTCTGGGTAGCTGACCAGAATGCTATAAGAGGTCAGTACAGGATGGCCAGAGTCGTCAATATAAATGCAGACAAGAAAGGAACCGTAAGAGATGTAATGGTCAGAGTATTCCCCAGCTATCCCGTCTCGATTGTTAAACCAAACCAAGCAGAAACAGCCAAGAATGTCAAACCAACAAAAAAGCATTGTGACAAGATCCCAGCTACGATTCTGCATAGGGATGTGAGACGTTTGGTGGTTCTGATTCCCATTGAAGAACAGTAAAGACATTTCAGCCAAGAAGTGTGTGTGACCTCCTTGGGTCAGTTGACCAGGAGCTCAAGTGGGAGGTGTTGAGTTGAATTTGAGAGAAAAAAATTCAAGTTGGGTGGTGATGGCGTTGACGTGAGCGACCCGGGTTCGAATCCACTGTGAGACACCAATGTGTCCCTGAGCAAGACACTTAACCCCTAGTTGCTCCAGAGGCATGCGACCTCTGACATGTATAGCAATTGTAAGTCGCTTTGGATAAAAGCGTCAGATAAATAAAAAAACCCAAATGGTTGAAAGTATAGATTTATCATTGTTGAAGAGAGATTTAGGATCAAAATGAGTGCAGCCTATTGGTTGTGAGCACATGGTGCAACCTGGGAGAGGCAAGGTAGCTGATTGGTCATTGAAACTCCACATGCCACACATAACCAGGTGTGTGTGATTACTAGGAGGAAGAGAGATCTTTGTTTGCAGTAAATGTGCTTCTCCTACCGAAGTTGTTGGTTTTTGGTGATTAAAAAAACAAAGGAGAAAGACTGTTGGGAAAAGCCACAATGTTTTCATCAACTTTGAGATGCTACTGGTAGGACAAAGACTTATTTTTCTTTAATGACTACATATTTTGTGTATGTGGAAAGGTGTTTAATGCTAGTAGTTTAGCATTTAACTTTCTAACTGCATTACAAGCTTTTTATTTACATTGCTGTTAAGTTGCTGTGTAAACTGTGATTGTTTGTACTTTTGTAGTATTTTGTAGTGACTCATATCACATATCTGTTTCTGTGTAGGTTATTAAGCTAACCATCTGGAATTATCATTGAGACAAATACAAAAAGAAGATCTAGTCATTGATGAGAGATTTTCAATAAATTGCTTCTATGACAAAGAACCAGATGGTTTGAGTTATTCCATGCACCTTCTGAGTTGATTGAAGCCTTTTTCAAGTTTGGGCAGACATTGAGGCGAAGAAAGGCCCTGATAACTTGACAGTGCGTGCTTAAAAGCACATCCGAGAGTGCCTCCTGACCAATGCTAGGGTGATGAGCGAGACCACCATCCAGCTCCCAGAAGTTAACACTGCAACAGTCACACAATGGTGAGTAAATTAGCATTGTTCCAGCTAAGCATAAATTGAAAGCAGCTGAGTGCCACACAAAGCGTTCAAGTATTTTACGTGGTTGTCTTACAGTTTTTTTTCAATCGCCAACAAGCGCTTACCCATACTTCAGATACTTTTTCGAAACTCTTAACACAGACTCACACCAACAAAACACAAATGGCCAAATGGATGATTTTCTTCTCAAAAACACATTTTGTTAAATATATACTAACTCTTCATTTCAAAATAGAACACATCTTTCTCTACACACTAAATTTCCCAAAACACTGGAAATCTGACTCAAAATGAAATTATTCTGTCAAAGAATAACACTTGTTTTCACTTTACAAGTTACATGCAGTCAATCAAAGTACACCAGGTTTCAAAATAATGGCTTTTGTTGACATTACAAAAACTACATAGACTTTTATGTGTCAGTTTTACAGGTATTTGCATGCAAAACATGCAATCCCCCGTTTTTACACTAAATTTCTTGGTTGGGACTTGTATTATCATTCAAGACGTTTCTTTCCAAGGTGTCTTGCTAATGACAACATTGCCTGCGATGTTGATGAAATTCTCAGGCCAGGGGCCCGTTCTTCGTACGTCGCTAACTCACTTAGCTGGATTTGATTGTTGGCGATTTGGTATGATCTTGGATTGTTTGGTTCTTCGAAGCTCATCCTAGACTTGCTGTCATAGCAACAGGTGCGCAAGCTTGAACCGGCTCGCGAGCAGGCTTATTTCATGTAAACAGGATTAGATCGCGGCTTTATAAGCGGAGGTGATACGAGAAGTCTTTTAACGCAGCGCGATAGTGTACTTTTTGAGAGATATAATTTTTCTCATGACTCGTGAGGATGTCGTTTACATCAATTATTTTTTGGAAACGCACATTAAATGTTTGACTCGTCGGAGTCGGCCTTTAACAACAGCACAAACTGTGTGCAATGTCCTGATATTATTTGCGAGTGGCTCTTTCCTTTAAACTATTGGGGATGCGGAGAACTTGATAAGTGCTGTCATTCACAAAGTTTACCCTGGCGCTCAAGCAGTTTTTAGGGTGTTTTTTGTGGCATTTCCAAGCCAGTTTAGACCCAAGGTTGTAGGATATAGCAGGTTTTTTTTTTTTTTTACCAACAAAGGTATATTTTAATGAAGATCATGCAATCATGAACATGCTGATTAATATGACACAGATATGTCCCTCAGGCTTCACTAATGTGATTGGCCAATAGACTGCACACATGTACCCATCAAGGCCTCTATGAAGTGGATTTTGTCAACAGAAAGGGGGATCACAATGTAAATGTGCAGCCAAGTTACTATTACAATTCTTAACATTCCAGATTAGTAATATTAGGCCTATATCAAATTTAAAAAAAGGCAGTTGACAGACTAAAGTCTCTAGATGGTGTGTGACTGTTCCATGTTGATGAAGCCTGGCCACAAGTATCTGTTTGGGACTGTCATTGATGAAGAAGAACCTCTCTCTCTAAATAAACTACCTTTGGCCAGTGTCTACTGCCATCATTGTTGAGAGGTATTGTAATGCATAATCTGCAGAACCTGCCTCATGCAATTTGCATCTATTTAGGTTTGTTTTATGCTTTAATTTTGGATTACGCAAAATACATGAAAAACACTGATGCTTGGTTTGGGACAGAACAAACTCCCACCAAAACTGCAATCTCTGAAAAATCTCCTGTTGAGTAATCAAACTATTCTCAATGATTAATTATAGATGATTGATTGATAGCACTTAAGTTATTGGAGTAAAGCTTACTTGCTCTTTTTAGTGTAATCGGTTTGCATGGTTTTAACAAGTAAACTGGATTGCTTTTGAAGTAAAGTAAACTCAGTAATTCCAAGTTGTATGCAATAAACATCAGAGTTAACACAACTAGCATAAATGAGTACATCTAAAGTAAATGATCAAGTATACTATACAAATTAGTTTTAAGTTACTGGAACTCTCTTGTAAGTGTACACTACTAGAAATTGACTTGTTAGTACTACATATTATTCCTATTTCACTTTACTCATTTTTTTAAGTGCAATCGGTTTGCATTCTTTTTTCAAGTAAGGTGAACTAATTGGATTTTACAGTGTGTGTAGTGTTTGGTGAACTTACATTATATTTGTACTTTGTTGATGGTAGCCCACTCTAATCATAGGGAAGTAGAAGTGCTAAAAGTGTTTTAGGTTTATCACAGCAGAGTGTAACTCGTGCAAACAGAGTATAGTAATGTGAAACGTGTGTGTTTCATATGGTAACAAAGTGTGGTTTTTAAACAGAAGTGTATCTGTAGTGTTTTGCTAATTGGGTGTGTGGTTGTGCTAATTGTGTTTAGAGTTTTGAAAATGTGACAACTGTTTGGACAAATACTTTTTAGCGACTGAAAAAAAAACTGTAATATAGCTATGGCTGCTTTGACGGGTCTAGAAACAAATCAACAAGAGTCCAACTTCTGCTTTCTTCTCCATTATGAAAAAAAGATGTATTGCTCATGACATGGTCTTCAACAGACTGCAATAATCAGTACAACATATCTCCATAAACAGCTTTCCAACACACATACAAACGAACAGCTACCTCACCAGCGGCATTTTACTAAAGCAATGATACTCGAGACAAGGGTGTGATCAATTTCTCTGTGATCTCAGCTCTGTCTTGCTGTTACATCATAGTCAGGATCAAACAGTAGTTGAACATACCATCTTTTGTATAATTGCTTAAGTGTTTATTAAAATTGGTTGCTTTATGTTTTCCCAGGTACAGCAGGCGTTGTAAGTCACAGGAAAAGGAGATATTGAAACAGGGTATCCAAGCCCCTGAAGCACCCATGGCAGGACCTGAGAACCTTGCTGCTGCTATGCAGAAAATACCGACTCTCTGTTCCGGCAATTTGTCAGAGCCATACCTTTTTATCCTCTCACCAAATACTGCTGGGGAGGCAAAACTCAAAGGGAGGTCGCAACCTCAGCAACCTCAGGCCATCTTCCAGGCTCCACCGTCACATCAAGGACTCCCTGTCCCTATTGCACCAGCACCACCTGTCTCTCTCCCATTCATTTTACCACCTGTGCAGCTTCCTACAGTGCCTGGTACCTCACAGGTGATGTTCTTCAACCTCCCATTACCTTCAGCTATGCCACCATCAGCTCAGACACAGACATCCAGTCAAGCGGTTCCTTACTCCACTCAGCAATATAGAAAGAGAAAACAGAAGAGGGAGAGCGCTGGAACAGTGACAAGAAAGTATGTGAGGAAGACAGACGTCATTCTTTGCAGAAAGTGCAATAAGGAGTGAAAGCCACCAACACATCTTCCGTATTTTGGCAACTGGTACTGCGAAGAGTCTGAGACTCTTGGAAATGACAACCCACCAGCTTCTTAAAATTGCTCTTTCAGCATGTTATTTTTATGTATTTATTTGATTAATGTTTGATTATAGAGCAATTCTCCAACAATGACAGCTGTCTTTAAAATGTATAACAACTATGTGTGTGATGCCTTTTGAATCATTTTTAAACGTGTGCGTGCGCGTGCGCGTACCTGTCTACCTGGGGACCTTGGTGTCGTTACACACTCACCAACAGGGGACCGCCGAGCCAAGAGGGGACATTTTTCAAGTAAAACATGCTAAAATCAAGTAAAAAACGCTCTGGTGAATTTTTTACATTTTTGACCAAGTGGGGACCTGCAAGTGTGTGTGTGTGTTTAAGCCCATACTCAGCAGCGCTCCTGTAGGCTGGAGCAGGAACTGCAGTGGCCCATTAACACACGTCGTTCACACTTCTCTATTGTTTGAATGGCTTGCTGTCCCAGAGAGGCTCTGAGACTGTAGAGCTGATGTTTAACTGCTGCTAGTTAAGGAACTTTCGGTAACTTTGTAATAACTGCATGCTATTAATCATTAGTTAAGCATTAGTGAACTGTTAATTCATCATTTATAAAGCAGTATATAAATACAGCTATAAATGCTTTATTCTTGTTTTAAAAGCATATCTATAATGTGTTTAATAAATGTATTTTCATACTTTATTAATGATCAATTTACAATGTCTAAATGAAGTATAGCATTATTTACAAACCAGTTATTTAGGAGTTGTCAGTGGTTCATAAGATCACTTAGAACGTGTGAGTAAATGATATATATATATATATATATATATATATATTATCAGAAGCACCCGCAGTGCTTCTGTGAACACAGTAAACCAGAATAAAAGTGTATATATAATAAAAAGTCCTACTCAAATTAACAATGAACAAAACTAAAGTGCGATAAATAGTACACGCTTTAGGGTCTGTTTCCACAACACCATTTTCAACTGAAAACTTTTCATGCGTTTGCCGTTCATTTACACGAAAATGCCATTTTGGGGGCCTGACAATGCAAGCTTTTAAAAACGAGTTTCAAAGTGCAAGGTTTTGAAAGCGATGCCTTTACTATCTGCATGTAAACAACATAAACGTGAATTTGTGAAAATGGTACGTCATTCCATGTCTCTATAGCACGCATTGTGTTTATCGTGCAATTTATATGCGAAAAGGAATTTTTACGTGCATATGAAACGCATGGGGAGGTTTAGAGTAGGTTTAGTAGTGGTGTGGGGTAAGCATGTACTACGTTTGGTTAGGATTAGTGGTGTGGGGTGTGTGTGTATTATACGCAATAAAGTGCATATCATATGCACGTAAATTACGAATTTTCACGTAAAAATTGCACAATAAACACAATGCGTGTTTAAATCTACAACGGGCAAAAATACAGACGGACACAGTTCAAAAGCAGAGGTGCGAAGACGCCTCTTATCATTCATAATATTTTTTTTCTTATTTAACGCTCTCTCTTCATAAATACTTTCTATGCTTGGTTATGCATTCCCTAACAATTTACTTGCCATTGTTATGTGCCATTGCACACACACACACACAAACATGTCTATATTACTAACAGAGCACTGTCGCTCTACACCGGCCAAGAGGGGACCTTAGAACGATTTCTATCCAACCAAGTGGGGACTCTGTGTGTGTGTGTGTGTGTGTGAACAGTGAAGTGAACTGGCAGTGAAATCTGTCTTCATTATGTATTTATATATATATATATATATATATATATATATATATATATATATATATATATATATATATATATATATATATATATATATATATATATGTGTGTTACATTATATATCTTTTATATACATATAGTCAGGGGCGTAGGAGCAATTTTGAACCTGGGGGGGACAGTAAATGCTAGGGGGGGACAGTAAATGCTAGGGGGGGGGGGACGTCCCGAATTTTTGTATATATTTTTTTATATATAAGGCACTTAAATGCTAATTTCTAAAGACTTATGGGAACTTATGTTTCTAAGCAGTGATTAAATTGTGATTTATTATCTGGGCTCTCCCTAGGGGGGTCCGGGGGTATGCTCCCCCGTGGTTTTTTTTTAAAAAATAAACCATTAAATGGCACTTTCTGGAGAGTTTTGTGCAAAGAAATTGAGAAAATGAGTCTTACATGATATGTGAAAAACTGCAAGGTTAAGAGCATATACTTTGCATTGTTGTGGTATCAACAGGTATTAGGACATTTAGCATTTACATTACTGTTAATCAGTCATGTACTGATTAACTAAAAATTAAAAACTCAAATAAATGGTTGATTTAATTTCCATTAACCACCAAGCTTACCCCCCAAGGATAGATTGAAAAATAAAATCAATCTATCCTTGTGGAAAGTTTCCTTGGTAGCTAAAAGTAGGTCTAGCAAGTCTTATATTTCTGTAATTCACACAGATCAAACACAAAAATGCTGCCTGAATAGATTGCTAGTTTATTTTGAGTAGCCAGCTAGCAGTTCTCTTGGCAGTTTGCTGATAATCCGGTGTCTGAAAATGCTCGAAACATCTCCTGAGAAAAATCACATGGCCAACCTAGTCTTGGTTATTTAATTTAAATTTAGTCTTATTTTCCTTACCTTGTCATTCAAGGCCAGGTCACTTTATGTACATTTCTGGAACTTTTGCACGCTTCCACATCCCGCGCAACTAGGATCCCCCAGGAACACTCATTTATTGCTGCGTACATTTATCCGTGTCACCTAGATGCGCATGCGCGAGCGGTGCGCGATCGTGGTCGACTGACAACGAGATTAGCAGCTGAAGAGTTCGGCCGTTTTTTAAATTGAATTATGTATTTAAAAGTTGCCGAATGGATTAATTTGGAGACTCCGAAATCGGCAGAGATAGGCAGGCAATGCAAAACAAAATCTTACATTGGGAAATAGTGGGGGGGACAAAACTTCGATTTTGAAATGTGGGGGGGACATGTCCCCCCCACGTATAATGGCTCCTACGCCCCTGCATATAGTAAATAACCTTAGTATTAGGGTGACCAGACGTCCCGTTTTTCCCGGGACAGTCCCGTATTTCAACTCTAATTGTAGTGTCCCGACTTATTATGAAAAATCATGTTTTGTCCCGTATTTCATCGTTAATATAGGCTATATATTTTTATATATTATAGGTTTCGTTTTCGAAAGGCTACGTGAATATGTTTGTATGTTATGTTCAAAACCGTGTAGCCCGCGCACGATAAAGAGGGAGAGAGCGAATACGCATGCGTCTTATACATTTTTAAAAACGACACGTGGCGGAGTATTGCTGAGGTGAGAGAAGTGTTAAAAAGTGAACTTAAAAATTAGAGTTTTTTTGTTTATTGTCATGAAAAATGCACAAATTTTTCTATGAAATACATATTTTCAAAAACATGTTTTACTCTAGAACTGCAAGAAGATCAAAGCCACAAATCTAAACAAGTTGTGTTACAAATTTGAGCTTAATATCTCATAAAGATGAGCGTTCAGTGAGATGTCGTTCGGCTGCAGTACCGAATGCTTCCACTAGAGAAAACGCTCATTCATTTCTAATTTTGACCACAAACAAGTGTGACTTTTTTTAGGACCATTTAACCTTCCATGATGTCAATCATATCCATGATTTTTGTGTGTGTGTGTTCACATAGCAAGTGCCAAAACCAAAAGTTTCGTACCATTCCCATGAAGTAAAAAAAATCTACAAAAAACAAACCATATAATTATTCGGTCAACAGGGGCTTCCGCACCGGATAGCTCTAGGAACTCAGTTATAGGAACTATCCTCCAGTGTGGTTCCCCGAGAACTAATATGGTTCCTCTAGGAGCGTTTCCTTCCTATAGTATCCAGCTGCAGACCCGCAGCACCACCAGTTTCAGAACCCCAGCGCCAGAACCGGAAGTAAGAGGCGGAGCTTAGGTTCTTACACCAGCGCCAGGACCGGAAGTGAGGGGCGGAGCTTACGTTCTAAACCGAGTAACGCCACCTAACGTTTTGGAGCGTAATTTGCTTAGACACGAAACGGCCTTTTTATAACACACGAAACGTCATACTTTATACGTATTATAATGACACATTAAGGTATAGTACAATAAGCATTTTAAAACATTGATTTTGTGTAATATAATTGTATATAGTTATCCGTTTCATTGTTTTATGAGAGTTACTTCCTGATCATGATGGTGAAAAATAATGCTTGAAACTTATGGGCATTTTATATAAAATATACTTTATTTCACAAGAACATGTGCAGCATGCATTTTTCTTTATGTAAAATAATGTCAAAAATCTAAAAAAGAGAGAAAATTCGGCATTGTTTTAAAAAGAAACAATAAAAATGTACCGTAAAAGTTCAAATAATAGCCGAGTCCCAAATAGACGATTGTCTCTTTTACACGCCTGGTGTGGCTGCAGGATAGGGTAAATAAAGGCCGGTCTCAAATAGAGGTCGGGTCTGTTTTTTTGTTTCAGGTTGTATTTCTAAAACCCGTCAGATCGTCCGCTTTTTGGCGGCCGCCAAAGCAAATATGTGTCCCGCCAAAGCCTATTTTGATCGGTGAGTGATGTAGAATAGAATGACTCGCTTAACGAGCAGAGACAGAGAGAGAGAGAGAGAGACCCGGCCGCGCGCGCGCAATCTCACGTCTTCAAACAACACGAACGCTGTCTTGCTCTTTATTTGTCACATACCAGTTATAGTTCATACAACGAGCAGTGGAATGTAAGTCTGGTATTCCTATAGACTCACTGTGTAATAAAAAAAATACCCTAAATATTATTTAAAAGATGCAACAATTTTAAATATTTTTAAATACTTGCAAAAATAACCATGCTTGTGTCATTGTCAACACCGGTAATTCCGCCCCTCCCTCACTTCCGGTTCTGGCGCTGGGGTTCTGAAACTGGTGGTGCTGCGGGTCTGCAGCTGGATATATCTCTTTCCTTGTTGCGTTCGCTCTTCAGGAACTCTGAGTGACGTAAGACTCGCTCGTTGCGGTGACGTTTACTGCGACAGCGCTGAGAACGACTGAGCTCACAGCGCTCGCATTCTCCTTTTCATTAGTTTACTATCTAACAGTCCTGTCGAATACGCCATTAGATAGACAGGGTTCCTACAGGTTTCTTCAAGTTAAATTAAAATCTTTTTAAGACCCTTTTAAGACCATTTATATCAAACATTTATTAATATTAATTAATATGTGTTCATTTATTTTTCAAATGTGGAATGGGTAAAAGATGATAAGCCAAGCAGGTGTGAAAAATAAAAATATTTCTGTAGGCCACAAGAAAGTTTGCCGAACATTGTTAAGTTGTGTTTTAACATTAGCTAGTTACTTACTCTATGCTGGGAATATGGGGAACTGAGAGACCCCTGAACAATAAACATCGAAAATAATAATAATAATCGTGGTTGACAAATGAGGAAAAAATATCCTTTTGAGGAAAAATACAATACGGAGAAATTACATACAGCAGTGTTAATTTTGACAGCAAATTTTGATTTAGTTTTAGTCTCAGTCTTTTGACTAAAAATATGACAAACTAATTTTAGTCATCTGAATTGTTTTAGTTTTAGTTGGCGAAATACAATAAGATTTTAGATTTGATTTTTTTTAGATTTTCGAAATCTACTGTAAACTAAATCTACAGTAGATTTAGTCGACTAAAATATAATGGGTTTAGGTAAATTGTATCCTATAGTAAAACACAGTCTTCTTTTCAATGAATGATATATGCATTCTTTATAACTTACATACATAATTCTTTATTCTTTCAAGCAGACAATTATTTGTATGAATTAAATATAATTAATCCTTATTAAAGCTATTAACAAACAGTAAATGCTTTTCTCCTTTTCTTTTGTTGCTTGATCAAAATTAATGACACAGACCGCATTATGTTTATTGCCACTGTCACTTTAAGACACCGGCTCATGTCCAATGACATGCGGATACGATTGCACTGATGCACACCCGATACAACTGTTTAAGACATAACCGACATAGTTTACATGACTACTCTCCAAACCGGACATTTAGACATAATGTTGTGTGTATTTGTCCATTCAGACACGAAAGAGAGCTCAGTGCAGACCCGCGCGCTGTATAGGTGTATATGTGCACGGCTCCACGCTTCGGGTTGGTTTACATTTTTATCAGACCGCAGGGTTGATCAACACGTTACAGTACAAATGTGTGCATTACCACACACGCAGGACATCAGTTCTGACTGGATCGCTTCCCAGATCGACACTAACATTTTCATCTAGTTTTTATTCGTTGACGAAAATGTCAATAGATTTTCGTCATAGTTTTTGTCATTCAAAACTAGGTTTTATTTAGGTAGCGTCTCGTTTTCGTCAGTGAAAAATGTCGTTGAAGAAAAGTTATTATTTTAGTCAATGAAATGAACACTGACATACAACACCATTTTTAAGACCCAGACATCAAAATTCAAGACTTTTTAAGGTATTATTTCCAAATTCATAAATTCAATGCTTTTAAGGCTTTTTAAGACCCCGCGGGAACCCTGGATAGAAGTGTTAATCATAAAGAGTAGACAGTAATGAACAGTTATTAGCGTTTGCTGTGCGGTTGATGCCCAGCATTGCCGAGCAGAAATAAATCATGTTTCTCTCGGTCTCCTCAAAGCTGTGTTGGAGTTTCTCCTCAGCGTAAAGGTTGAGAGCTCCATCTATCACTGTTTTACATGTTCGTAGAGTTAGTTTGTGGAGTAAATATATAGGCTATAATCTGTGCGTTTACACTGCTTTTTAATAATGGCGGGTGCTGGTGTTTTGCGTGCGTTCGGCCAATCAGAGAACACTACCGTCACTGTAGTTCCTATAGCTTAGACTGACACTGGAGGAGGAGTAAGTTAGTTCTTTTAAGAGAAGTTCCTAGAACTAAAATCATTCCAAGTTCCTGTGGTGCGAACGCGCCAACATCCGGGAACTTCCGCTAATAGTTCTAGGAGCGATGAAGAGGATCGTCCGGTGCGAAAGCCGCTGATAATGACGAAGAGCACCGGAGGGTTTAGTGGCCATTTGACTGCAGATCAAGAGCCTCTCAGTGGAGTCCAGTTGGCCATTTCATCTGTGTGTTTGTTTCAGCAAAACCCAAACCAAGAGTTGATGAAGAGCCATGTTTAACTGGTGTTAGTGTCAGAACACCTGACGGATGCCGAGAACTCGTAACCAAAGCCTCGGGTTCAGGAAGGCAGACTTCGATTAATCCTCTTCATTCATTCAACGTTTCGTTTGAAAAAGCAGGACCCAATAAACGCTTTATTCAAGATCGACACCGATCTCTAGAAGTCACTTTTTGCCACCTAACATTTAGATACAATTCTATTATAGCTGTACTTCACTGAAAGGAGGGGGGAAATTAATTAACCAAAAATATATAGATATACAATGAAAAGACAGACATTCAACAAATGCAGGAACTTGAAATAAGTGTAAGAGGATTCTAGAAATGCGATTTCATTTTCAGGGTGTCTGCATTGGTGTCCACCACGATGCCCTCGATGCGCTTGTTGTACTGCTCTAGCGTGGTGAGGAGACGCTCGTAGATCTCCTGTGGAGGAGAAGCAGGCGTTACCACACGCTGAACACGGCCTTACAGGGACAGTTCACACAAAAATTAAAACTAGCCCATGATTTACTCACTCTCAAATCATCCGAGGTGTATATGACATCTACATTTATTCATTTAGCAGATGCTTTTTCACATTTCACATGACTTCTTCTTTCAGATGAACACAATCGGAGTTATATTAAAAATGTCCTGGCTCTTCCAAGCTTTATAATGGCAGTGAATGGCTGTTTCTGTTTGAAGTCCATAAAAGTGCATCTGTCCATCATACACTTTTACACAAACAGAAACAGCCATTCACACTAAAGTCATATACACTAGGATGGGTTCAGGGTGAGCAAATCATGGGCTAATTTTCATTTTTGGGTGAACTATCCCTTTAAATGTTAAACTATGCCATTTAAATGAAGAACAAACAGGATGTTCCCCCAAACAGTCAGCTCTGCAGTAGTCAACACCACTAGACGGACTCAAGCGCTGATGAACGCACCTGGGCTTTCTGGGTGTGCTGGCTGCACTTTTCTCTAAGCTCCTGCATCCTTTCCTTGAAGCGTTTTGTTTCACGGTTGCTTTCTTCCATTTTCTTCACAAACTCCTCTCGTTTCTGGTGGATTTTGTCATATTGCCTGAATGAAATAAAGAGAAAATTAGAGGAGTGTTTCTCCATCAGAAGAAGCGAGCCGAGGGTGATGATGCACTCGTGTCACGAGAACATGCCATCAGGACACTTTAAAGGGGTCATGAACTGAGAAACCTAACTTTCCTTGAGCCTTTGACAAATTTGTCCATTTTGTTCTATAAATTTACCAAAATAATGGCTACTGATACTATTGGAATTCTGCCAAAGCGTGCACTTGTATGTGTTCGTTAACTGTGTAATTGTGTCAGTACATAGTAGGTCTGGGCATGTCTGAAAATATTATATGATCATCAAAATTATTTATATAAATCACACATACATATGTACATATATATAAATTTGATATATATTTTTGTAATCACTATATGACATGCACAGAGCAGCTGAAATGATAGTGTCTGTCAGTTATTATAACATATGACAAAAACAATGATCTAAATTATGTTGCATATTCCTCAACAGTTCTTGTGATATCATCAATAGTTGACATAGTACTATTTTCGGAAATCATAGGCTATGATATTGCGCAGCTGCACGTGAAGCAACACTGTCAGAGCCGTCAGACTCGAGTGTGTCATTTGATTTCAGGGCAAAATAATTTGGTCAAAAACGATTTAATATACTGCAAATAGCCTACTAGTTATGTTTATTTATAATTATTTATAACAGCCCAATCCTGGTCCTGTTCCTGGTCTTCCTAACACTTTGAAATCCTTAGCCACTCCTTCAGATTTGAAAAGCAGACATGGCCTTGGTTTTATACATTTAAACGTTAGAAGCCTTGTCCCTAAAATGGATATGATTAAGATCTGGGCTAATACAACCAATGCTGATATCATTATTATCTCCGAAACCTGGCTTAAAAAAATCTGTAACTTATTTCTATTGAAGGTTTTAAAGTTTATAGAACTGATCGGTTTGGCAAAGGAGGTGGGGTTGCCATATATGTAAAATCTAAGTTTATAAGCTCGGTAACCCGATCACTAACTAAAGCTAAACAGTTTGAAATTCTGACCGTAAAAATGAATATCTCAAAAGACGCTGATATTACAGTAGTTGGGTGCTATAGACCTCCATCTGCTTTAAAGGATGCTTTCCAATCTATATCCGAAATATTACATGAAATTAATGCCTCTGAATTTATTCTTATAGGTGATATGAATTGGGACTGGCTTTCTGGGAACTCTGATTGTTTGAAAGATTTGTGTAATGACTTAAATTTAGTGCAACTTATTAATGAACCGACAATAAATCCCAAAACAGAAATAAAATCTACTCTCCTAATACTAATAACAAACTCAGTTCATAAATATACCTCAACTGCCGTATTTTGTAATGACGTCAGTGACCATTGTGCAGTCGCTTGTGTAAGAAATACAAAAATCCCCAAGGTAAAACCACGCATCATCCTAAAAAGACATTTTAAAAGTTTTGAACAACAGGCTTTTCTGCATGATCTGTATCATAGTGAACTCAGCAGGGTGTCTTTGTTTTCGGATGCTGAAATGGCACGGGATTTTTTTTTCATTCAAATTTTTGCTCCATTGTAAATAAATATGTACCAATCAAAAAGTTTAGGATCAGTGGTAAGGATAACCATTGGTTCTCAAACAGTCTATCAGAGCTAAGCTGTTTGAGAAATAAAATGTGGGCACAAGCTAGATTCTCCAAATCTTCTGCTGATTGGACTGCAACTGTAAAGTGTACTTTGATGATTAGAAAGTCCAAATCTGAGTTTTATTTGAAGTCATTCACAGAAAACTTAAACAACCCTTTAGTGTCGGGTGCACGTGTGACCTCAAACCTCCCTGAACAGATTCTCATCGGTTCAGATGAAATAAAAGACAAAGCAGTCATAGTCAATCAGTTTAATAAACACTTTGTTCAGGCTGGATTCATATTTAATCAAACCGTAAATAAATCTGTCCCATGTCCTGCCATGTCAGCATCTGAAAATGTAAATCTGGAATTCTTTAATTTTAAACCGATTTCAGTGTCAGAAGTTCATAAAGCCCTCAGAGACATTGATCACAAAAAGTCAGCAGGTACAGATAATCTGGATCCCATTCTGTTAAAAGTGGCAGCTGATATTATTGCTGAGCCCATAGTGCATATTTTTCATTTGAGTCTTCTTTCCAACTCCATTCCTAAAAGTTGGAAAGCAGCCTATGTCCTCCCTTTACATAAAGGTGGAGACCCATAAGAATTGAACAATTACCGTTCAATATCAAAACTCTGTTCTGTCAAAGATTTTGGAATCTACAGTGGCCGAGAGGTGCAAAACAAATTACAATTCAGAAAACAAAATAACAAATCCAAAAAACACAACAATTAAAAAAACACAACGACAATTCAGAAAACACAACGACAATTCAGAAAACACAACGACAATTCAGAAAACACAACGACAATTCATTCAAAACGGAAAAGGTAGGTATATTTTGAGAATGGCATACTTGTCGCTGATTGGACGAGACACCTGTCAATCAAGCCAGAACCGGAATCAAGCGATTACTGGAAGTACCGAGGGTAGAAAAGCGCTTCGTTTTTGGTATTTTAATCAAATAAACTGTCAAATCATGTCTACATATTTTTTCAGTACCGCATGAGCTCATTAATTTTAATATCAACTATCTAAAAAGTGTGCATCATGCCTGACATCTACATCATGAACAATTTACAGATGGTTTTATGACTGTAAGTCATTAAAATGCTATTGGAAACGTGTACCAATGTCGTATGTAACTTTAGAGACGGTCACGGTCCCTAAATGTACGAATATCTAGGCCAGCTTATGCCAGTTACATTAGCCTATACTTCACAGGGAATCACTTAGCGCAAAACTTTGCGCGTTACGTGCATATTCTGCTCCATCTGCTTACCTGTAGCCTATTAATATAGCCTAAATCTCCAATAAGTTGGGAGTTTGGTCTTTTATTGTACTGTGTTTTGTCCATTGAGTTACTTTAAGTGTCCTGACCGCAGGGTGATCCTGGACAATGACGATTGAGGGAATCCCCAATTCTGCAGCACAGCGCCGAGATATAAAGTTAAGGAAACTAAACAACCGAGAAAAATATACGTCTACTACTTCAGATTTAACGTTTGATCTGTACATCAGCATCGGGAAATAACATAATCTCGTTCACGGTAGAGAAAGCTGCATGTACTAAAGTAACCGTGAAGACTTCAATGTAAAAACCTATTTTTTTACAGTCTATAAAAACGAATCACTTTTCTACCCTCGGTACTTCCAGTAATCGCTTGATTCCGGTTCTGGCTTGATTGACAGATGTCTCGTCCAATCAGCGACAAGTATCCCATTCTCAAAATATACCTACCTTTTCCGTTTTGAATGAATTGTTGTTGTGTTTTCTGAATTGTTATTTTGTTTTCTGAATCATTGTTGTGTTTTCTGAATTGTCGTTGTGTTCCCTGAATTGTTGTTGTGTTTTCTGAATTTGTTTTGCACCTCTCGGCCACCGTAGGAATCACTTGTGAATGTACAGTTAAAACAGTATTTAGCTGACAAAAACATTTTAAATAATTTTCAGTCAGGGTTCAGAAGTGGCCATAGCACTATTACTGCGGCTACATTAGTGACAAATGATATTATTGGGGCCTTAGACAGATCAATAAATAATGCAGCAGAGTGTTGCTTCTTATCTAAGGCATTTGATTCAGTTGATCATGGAATGCTATTGACCAAACTACGTTCAGTTGGTTTAAAGGAGAACTCCGGCACAAAATGAACCTTTGGTCTAATAATACATTGGTACCTAGTCAACCGTTCTCTGAGATTTGTTTTCATGATAATCGAATGTAAAGAGTTTTATCTCTAAAAACTGTTTAGCGTATAACGCTAGTAATGGGGGCATTTAATAAGTAAAAAGAAATCGCTAGTTAATACCACTAACAAGGCTCAAAATAGCCCCACACGAACACAGTAACATAATGAGGGTCCCTACATGCAAAACGAAGCATTGAGAACTTTGTAAGTGTACAGACCGTTTAATAAGAAGATATTTTATAAAGACAGTCCACTTCGTGTATACGGACAGGAGCCATCTTTGGAAAACAGTCTCGACTAGTCAAACCACGAACGACGTGCTAAGTGAGCTGAACTGTATGAATGTCGTTCGTGGTTTGACTAGTCGAGACTGTTTTCCAAAGATGGCTCCTGTCTGTATACACGAAGTGGACTGTCTTTATAAAATATCTTCTTATTAAACGGTCTGTACACTTACAAAGTTCTCAATGCTTCGTTTTGCATGTAGGGACCCTCATTATGTTACTGTGTTCGTGTGGGGCTATTTTGAGCCTTGTTAGTGGTATTAACTAGCGATTTCTTTTTACTTATTAAATGCCCCCATTACTAGCGTTATATGCTAAACAGTTTTTAGAGATAAAACTCTTTACATTCGATTATCATGAAAACAAATCTCAGAGAACAGTTGACTAGGTACCAATGTATTATTAGACCAAAGGTTCATTTTGCGCTGGAGTTCTCCTTTAAGTGAGAAGGCTGTTGCATGGTTCCAAAATTATTTTGTAGATCGTACTCTGTGTTTACGCTGAAGGTTATAAATCTGATTTTCTTGAGATAACTAAAGGTGTCCCTCAAGGATCAATCTTAGAACCCATTCTGTTTTCAATTTTTATAAATGATTTGAATAGAGATGTTCAAGCCAAATTACATTTATATGCTGATGATACAGTGGTTTACACCCAGGCTTCCACCATTTCAGTAGCAGTGCAGGAACTTCAGACTGCATTTCAGGCATTGCAAAACACATTACTGAGTCTAAAACTGGTTTTAAATACACCGAAAACTAATTTTATGGTCTTCTCAAGAGCTCGAGCACAGCTACTTGACAACTGTGGCCTCTTGTCCTTGTATGAAGACACTCTCTCAATTGATTTCCCATCTAAGTACTTGGGCATATGATAGATAAGCTCACCTTCAATGAACATTACTGCTTTAGTCAAGAAACTTAAGGTCAAGCTCGGCTTCTATTTCAGAAACAAATCTTGTTTTACTTTTAGTGCTAAGAAGAAACTTGTGGAAGCTACTTTTCTGTCTGTAATTGATTATGGAGATATACATGCATACATGCATGCTGCATCCTCCATCTTGCGTCATGTTGATTCAGTTTACCATGCATCACTACGATTCATAACAAATACAAAGTCCCTTACCCATCACTGCATTCTTTATGATTTAGTTGGTTGGACATCACTTAAAATTCGTAGACAACAGCACTGGTATATCTTTATTTATAAAGCTATACTTGGCAAACTTCCACTGTACCTCTGTAACCTCCTCTCTGTCTGCTCTGGTATCTATCAGCTACGCTCCTCAAAGTGGTTGCTTTTTAACTGCCACGAGTTACAACCGAATTGGGAAGAACTGCTTTCCCTTACTTAGCACCTTGGGGGTGGAATAATCTACAAAAAGAGCTACGGTTAGAGACCCTTATGTCCATTAATGAATTTAAAACTACTGTAAAGAGTGTTGTGATGGAGACATGTTCTTGTTTTTCTTAAGAGTCTCATTGTGTTCTTTTTGTACTACGTTTATCATGAAAATGTAATTTGGTGTTTGTCATGTATGCATTTGTTGTGATTTGGCTGCTACCTTGGCCAGGTCCCTCTTGTAAAAGAGATTCTGAATCTCAATGGGACCTCCTGCTTAAATAAAGGTATAAGAATTAATTTAGGCGGACAAGGCTACCAAGTACTGCGCAGCTAATTAATCTAACCTTTTTTTTTTTTGCTGGTGCATTGCCGTGGTGCTAGAATGGAAGGCCATCTCCATTTTGCAAAGACGACATATCACGGAATTGTTTCCTTTTAGATTAAAGAATTCCCATACTTAAATGTGAAGATACACAGGGCAACTTTTTGAGCAATGTGACTGGGCAATCTTGCCAAGCGATTGTTGCTTGGGGAACTTTCCCATTGAAAATGGGCAATACATTTCTAACTTAATAATTTAGATCGGTCGTGGGCCCTGCCTCACATCTGGTTGCCCGTTGATGGCAACATTGCCCAGCAACATTGCTCATAAGTTGCCCTGTGTATCATCACCTTTAGAGGAACGAGTGCATGCACTTCTGAAAGTCTGAGGAGCCACTCGCGTTGCTACTACTCTCCGGCGCTGCCATCTTTGTTTTGGGTCTGACAAATCGAAGCGCATATTGTAGTTCACACACACGTCATGTTTTCACCCGTGTTGTGTCGAGGCTTCCAGTTATTATAGCTGTACAAAAACTGTTCTTCCAGTTAAGTTAATACTAATCTTGTCTTTGATAATTTTCTCAAAACATTAGCACAAAAACAGTATTTACACATGGATCCAACCTTTCTTTCTGAAGTGTTTAGTTGGATATTCTTCTAACATTTTTTTTTAAATATTACTAGTTGTTTCAGAACGTTCAGAGAACATTCAAAAGTAACGTTCACAATGTTGGAAAAAAAGAATGTTCACTTAAAGCTGCAGTCCGTAGCTTTTCCTCTGACGCCATCTCTGATCGAAATCTGCAATTGCAGTTATTTGCGGATTTATCAGCTTTACGTGGGTTGTGCCTGTAGTGTAACAGCGCAGCGATTCTGTGTTGTACGTCACACGCGTCACACACGACCAGCGTCGGCCAATAGCGAGCCTACGTGTGACGTACAGCCCAGAAGCGCTGTGCTGTTACACTACCTGAACTCACTCGAGGCCCACAGAGAAGAACATGAATATCGTATTTTCCGCACTATAAGGCGCACCAGATTATAAGGCGCACCTTCAATGAATGACCTATTTTAGAACATTTTTCATAGGGCGCACCGGATTATAAGGCGCATAAGATACTGCAGTCAAACGTTTGACTGGGTTTGCGTTTTGCATCCATTAGATGTGCTAAAGGGAATGTCAACAAAACAATCAGATAAAGTCCAACTTTATTAAGCGTTATGATAACTCCGTTCACTCCCATGGTAACGTTGTTCAAACGTTAAAGGAGAACTCCGGTCAATTTTAACACAGCACTCCAAATTTACAAAAAAATTAGCTCTGTCAGTACAGATAACAACGTCAAAAACCGGTGTTGCCTACACCGTGTTATCCTCTTTTTAAAATTTGCACTGTTGACTTAAACGGGGCCAGTTTTAAACCTGCTTTTAGCCTCTTAACAGCTTTAATGTGTCATTACAAGTGCACAGCCATGTGAGTGAACACAGTGAATCTGACTGCAGTAAATGTGAAAGATATGAATAAAAATGATGTTTTTTCAGCCAGCTCACATACCCGTGAGCTATTTTCTTTTTGTTTTCGGTCGAAGTCCACAGTAGGCGATTGTCGAGTGCGCGCGCGCGATCATTGGTAACTACACAACAGCGGAGACTCAGACTGTTAGCTTGAGCTGTCAGCCGATGACGGTGCTGTGTGGTGTTCTGAGAATATCAGCTCAAACGGATAGTTCATCGGAATCAGATGTTGAACACACGGAGGAGGTTTGATCGCGCGCGCGAACTCGACAATCAACTACTGTGGACTTCGACCGAAAACAGGAAGTAAATACGGGTATGTGAGCTGGCTGAATAAAGAGATTATTCCTGCCTTCCTGAAAGCTCGGATCACAGTTTAGACTGATATATCAGCCCAGGCATCCACGATCCATTGGCAGATAATGGCGTAAGTCGCCCGGCGCTGTCTCCCCGTCTTGGTGAACGTGTGTTCACCATCCATATATAAGGCGCTCCGGATTATTAGCCGCACTGTTGTTTTTTGAGAAAATTAAAGGCTTTTAAGTGCGCCTTATAGTGCGGAAAATACGGTAGTTTAATAAAATAGTTATTTTCGTTTGTTTTACTGCGCACAAAAAGTATTCTCGTCACTTGATAAACTTAAGGTTGAGTCACTGTAGTCACTGACTATTTTAACAATGTTTTTACTAACTTTCTGGGCCGGCAAATTTAAATTACAATAGAAGCCTATGGAGGAGTGAGACAGCTCTCAGATTTAATCAAAAATATCTTCATTTGTCTTCCGAAGATGAAAGTCTTACGGGGTTGGAACAATATGAGGGAGAGTAATTACTGACAGTTTTCATTTTTGGGTGAACTAACCCTTTAAAGCACAGGAAGTGTATTATCAAATGCAGTGTCATAAAAAAGGATCTTTTAAAAAAGGTAAAATCTTCTGTTATAGATGTTTTTTTACTTACCCATAAATATTTTTGACCTGCTGATCTTTGACCTCTTTTTTCTTCTGGCGCCGGATCTGATTTTTCGACTGCTTGTCGAGCTTCATGGCAAACGCCCTCTTCATCTGGGCCTCTTCACTGCTCAGGCTCTTCAGCTCTTTCTGCAAGGCTTCATTCATGGCTGCTGATCTCTGGACCTGTACAGTAACGAGCATTTAAAAGGTGAAAAAAACAACTCAAGAAATGCCGTACTTAAACGACTGTATTCATGTGTTTTGGTCTCCAGTCACTGTGGCCAGTGGTTTACCAAACTTACTAGCCACTCAGCATTTTCACGGAGCACAATTTTGCCATTGTTACCATGTGGGAAAACTGCCATATAGATATTTTTAATATCTCTTGATTTGTCAGCAGGTTTATTAGGCTGTTGTCAATTTAAGACCTGATGCACGGGTCCATTATACTGTCACGCATTCGTTTTCTCAACTGTTTACGTTCACTTAAATAGACTACAGCAATTAACATTGTCAGAACCTTTAGTAAATTATATTATTTTGTTTAGCTGGCTATTCAGAATCGTGATCTCGATTTAAAAAACAAAAAGTGATTCTCAATGCATCCAGAATCGTGCAGCACTACTTGATGTCAATGACATCTTAAAGTTGACTCTTCTCTGTTGCCGTTTAGTGTGTACTGTTAATTAAATGTACTTTTTGGACTATTTTTAGTGTGATCAGACTGAACAATTTTTGGGGAAAAGCGGGGATGGGAATTGATAAGAATTTAACGATTCCGATTCCATTATCGATATTGCTTATCGATTCGATTCCTTATCGATTCTCTTATCGATTCTCATTGGGTGAGGGAATAAGTACAAATTTGTTTGTTTGTATTAACTCGCTTTAATATTTGATCAGAAGACACAGCACAGAGTATTAGGTGTGTGAACTGGTCTCACAGTTCGGTTGGACTACGATTATGTGATCGATTCAGTTCAATTCGATATCTCGATGCATTACGATGCACTGCATCCTCAATTTTCACTTTTACTTCAAAAGTGATGTGTGCGTGTTCGCCTGTTCAGGAAGTCGCAGTGACAGAAACAGACTTTAGTCCCATGAAACTTAAACTGGAATGTCACTGTTTATGCCATTAAGAAAATGAAATGTTTTAAAGAAATGTTAATTTAAAAGCAGTGCTTATTCATCAGTGTTTAAAGTTACCCTAGAGATGCGCGCATCAACCGTCGCCGAGTCCGCTGTTGAAGGTGACGATCATCCATTTATAATCACACGTAACACAGAGTAATTGTAATTTGACCATCGGGTGCGGATACTTCAATCAGAGAACATTATTAGGGCGGGTTGATGATGTGTTTTTTGCTGCGGATTCGGGTTACGTTTCTCATTGAGTATGTGCTTAAGTCTCATGAGTATGTGCGTGCCTGCGTGGAGAGTTTGTGTGTGCGCACGCGCGTCTCATATGAGTGTGTGCCTGGAGAGTTCCGCGCATCTCGTGTGTGTGTGGAGTTTGCGTGTATGTGCGTGAGTGACTTTAGGTGTGTCGTTGTGCACTTTATATGTATTTGTTTGAGCATACAGCAGTATACATGTATGTTTGACTACTTATTATGTGTATGCAAGTGTTTCATATATGTGTGCGTGAATGACGTATTATTTAAGCCCTAGACGGCGCCTCATATATTGTCATCTTTTTGCGTGAAATAACCAAACTGTAGCCATGTTTGCTGCGTTCTGAACCAAAACAACGCAGCACGTGTGTGACGTCATGATCAGATCAGATTATTTTATTTAAATGCCATGTCAGCATTCAAAGCTATTTTCATGGCAAAAATTCACATGTCATAAATACAATAAAAACTAAAATATAAACAACAAGTCATATTATACAATATTTTTTTTTAAATTAACATGATAAATCCAAAACCTTTTCAGGCATAATCTCATTAAATATGTCCTTCAATGAAGTAACTTCATAAGAGCATTCTGCTTGCGTTAAGTCCAGGACAATCTGATAAAGTGACGTCATGACACATTTGCAATGAGCAGAACCGATAAGCGGAATCGTTAAGCAGGCATGCTAACGGTTCTAAGGAATTGGTTCATTGGGCACCGGTTCTGAAGAACCGGTTCTCGGTTCCCATCCCTACTGAAAAGTCAGAACTTGCAAACGTATGACGCACGTGAGATCTTTACCTCCTCTTTTTGCTGGTTGGTCTTGCACATGCTAATCTGTAAGTCCTGCAGTTGTTTGAGCAGGACCTGTAGTTCTGCCTCCACCTGACCAGCACACTGGACCCGCATCTGTAGCTCCACCAGCCTCTCATCGGCCAGCTCCTGTCACGCACGCACGCGCACACACACACACACACACACACACACACGTAATCAGTGACAGAACAGAGCCCTGCTGATCTGGGCAGTTAAACAACACCTGTTGTTACTTGCAACTTGTCAAGCAAACTCTCATGTAAACGAAGGTGTGCAACATGCAAATGACACATACTTTAGACATCTTAATGCTCTTCACGTTCTCCTTCATCCTCTCCATCTCGCTTTTCAGCTCTTCGGGCGACTCCACGATCTGAGACTTGAACTTGGAGATCTCATCCTTCAGCGTCGCCACATCCACTTTCCTTTGAGTCTGGATTGTGAGACAAGTGAAGATTCACATCTCTAATTAACACAGTCACAGTCAGGAACTGCGCCCATAGAAACACACTTACAAAACAATCAACCAAGTTGCATTAATATCTGCCTCCATCCAACCAAGACCGATGGTTTAAAACCAATTACCAGCACTTTTTTTTTCTTTCTCAATAATCTGTTTTACTCTGATCTTTTCTTCTGTAATATGACATATATCAGTCTCTACTTCCATTACATGCCGGCTTTAACCCTCATCCAAACTAAAAGTGTGGTAAATTAAATGAGAAACTTATCCGATACATACCAGTTTCTGTGAGATCTCTGCAATTTCCGTCTTGCACTGCGCAACCATTTCATTCATTGCAGTCTAAAGAGAGAACATTTAGAATTAACATGACAAGGAAAAAAAAAAAGGCATGAAAACACTGGGTCACGTGACAACAGTTTTAATGCATCATGTTGGTGGATAGGGTTGGGAATCGGTTCCGCCAAACAATTCCGATTCAATAAAAATCATTAAAACAACAAAATAAAAATAGTAGCAAGGGAAAAATTCACAATCCATTTTGTGTTTATTTCTTATACTTGTCAAATGAGTTTAACAGACTTGTAATGTCAACAAATTCAACATTTAGCCATTTTTGCAAAAATAAATTATGAAGGAAAATAAACATTTAGCTGACCCGACCGGTGTAAAGTAGTTTCAGTATAAACACATATTACAGGCTGACCGTAGTGATTCAGGAGAAGACAAGAACACCGTTTGAAAAAAGGCATTCATGATGTACTCACTGACTCACATACATTTTGTAAATTCTGAACACAAAAAGTGATTTATGAATGTGTTGAAGCATCAGATGTAATCGATACACTCGTTATTTGCAGCAACTTTCTAAAGGTGATTTACTTTGTTTTGGTTGCTACCGTAGACATCAGTGTTTATACTCGAAATATAACTTATCCCAGTACTTCTGTGATCATTGGAATATTTGTAACAGAAATATCGAAACTGTGTGGTTGAAAAGACTGAAAGTAAAGCGGTTTCTATATATAGACGACCGCTCTCTCTGGGTCAGCGACAGCGCAGACAGATTTAAGATCACGTGGGTGTTTGACTCGAGATCAATTAATCATGCAGCTCGACTGTCTTTATGCTCTCTCTCGCTGTGTTGATACTGACGCAAGCGTATACGAGTATCGCGAGGGCTTTTCAGTGCATTCATTACTATAGTAATGTTCATGAGGCGAGACGTTGCTGTTAAAGGATAAGTTCCGGTATTTTTCAAAAACACTAACGGTTCTGGATAAGAGCCGATTCTCGGTTCCCAACCCTATTGGTGGTCATATTGGTCAGAATTTTATAATTCAGACGTCACTTATGGAACAAAACATTATGCAAAGTAAATTCAGGGCGTTTTCAGACACATAGTTTGCTTATTTTGTTCCGAATCAGTGATTAAAAACGTTACAATTTCTTCATGGTTTGGTCCGCTTTCACAAGGCAACATTTCTAAACGGATCAAAAGTTACGTGTGAGTAAGCTGTGCTCTCATTGGTCAGAGAGCAGCTGTTCGGCTTACAGCATCTCTGAGACGCCTTGCAAACTTCAGTGTTTTTATGCAATATGCTTGTCTGACCAAATTTCAATGAGGCTTTCACTTGGTCTTCGTCTCTGGGATAACCTACGGCTCATAACGAGAGGCATTATAGCAGAACAAACACTGCTGCTTTACATACAACATGTGCATTTACCCATCATGCATTGTGATACGGGCCTGGTTCGTTAGGTTGCCATAAACTATAATTGATAGCTGTCGAATTATATTACAGTGTTTCCCATGCATTGGTTCACAATATCAATACTGCCTTTTGGAAAACCTATTTGTGGTTGGCATTGACATCGTTGAACAAATATGAGCACTGCACGTTTCACAGTCAAACACGGCGCGGGCGTTTTATACGTTTCTGAAGCGAACTAACTGTCTTCTTTAGAAAAGTGTCAATGGTATTTTAGTTGAATCGTTCTTCATCTTTCCTGATAAAGCAGCGTTTATGTACTGGTTTGTGTTCAGCCATTACCGTGTAAACCACGGTGTGTGTTCGGCCGTGACCATGGAAACCGCTTTGTGTTCAGCCGTTACCGTGGAAACCGCCATTTCTGCCGCTGCTACAGCACCTCCTGCCAGTGTTGCCAACTTAGCGCCTTTGTCGCTATTTTTAGCGACTTTTCAGACCCCTTTAGCGTCATTTTTTCAAAAGCGACTAGCGACAATTTTAGCGACTTTTTGGACAAACCTCAGTAACCTCTAAATGTTGCCAGTACTGTCCTGCGAGCGCGAGCTCTTGCTTTCTCCCTGTCGTCACTCTCTTCAGCTGCGTCTCCCTTGTTCAGTGAATGGCTGAGAGGAGCGCACGGCCGCTGACAGACGCGAATGACCAGTGTTTTTCCACGGACTTATCACTAATCTGCTTTTTTTGTTTTATATTTAAAGAATTTAGTTTGACCATTTTTCATTTTATTTCTTTTCTTGTGTTTATTACTTGTAACACTCACTATCACAAAGCTTAGTTCATCCGGTTCCCTAACTCTCTCAATTCAGATAATGTTCCACATAGGCCTATAAAAAAATATAGCCATAAAAAACATTTCGGCTATATTATATTAAATAGAGCATTAATTTAGAGAGAAAACGCACTAGGCTGACAGAACGCAAGTACAACGCGATGATGTCATTAATATGCTAATTGACGTATGACGTCATCTAGCCACATTTAGCGACTTTTAGGGAAGGCGTTAGCTACTTTCCTTTGAAAATAGTTGGCAACACTGCCTCCTACTGGAGCTCTTTATAAACACCGCAAATCTGTATTAATACTAGTGTGGATTTTCTCTTCAATATTCACTCATGACAGTAAAATAAGTCAATCTACTGCAGTATTTCCTCTCTCAATCAGTATAAAATGTGGTTAACACCCAGTCATGCTTGAATAAAAAAAATAAAAAAAAGTAATATACCGTGAAACCGCATAATTTGAAAAATCCCGTAATATGGATGTTTGGTGCTACCGCCCAGCACTAACACTCCAAACGAGCCGTGTGTGTAAACGCCCTTAGGTAATATTTCATTAACTGCAATCATTGAGGGCTCACCACATCCTGGTATTCCCGCTGTGTGTTAGCGGTGAGCTCCGCCAGGGCAGACGCTAGCTCTTTAGCCTCCGCTTGCTGCTCCGGGGGAATGGTTCTGTGAAGGGAGGATTGATGCACTCAGAAAGAAGCAGCTTTAGTAAAAGACGTTTAAAGAAACCACTGCACTTACGTCAGCTTCTCGATCTTCTTCTCAGCTTCCTTGATTTCTCGTGTGTACGCCTGGAGTCTGTCCATATCACACCGCTGTTCGACACACAACACCGTCAGTCACACGGGCTGCGCTTACATGCAAAACTTCTGTTTCAATCGGAGTGAATTCATGCCGATTGATGAATCAGAGCGTAGTGTTTACATGAATGCTGAACATGTAATGTGTTTATATGTCACAAGCTTCAAATCAGGATATAGCCTATTGTTTGACATGCGCACACTGAACGAATATACAGAGTTTATAATATAATAACCATTCTCCTACATTGGTTCTTTATTTGTTTTAAACATAAAACGTAAAGGGTTAGTTCACCCAAAAATGAAAATTAGGCTATGTCATTAATGACTCACCCTCATGTCGTCCCAAGCCCATAAGACCTCCGTTCATCTTCGGAACACAGTTTAAGATATTTTAGATTTAGTCAGAGAGCTTTCTGTCCCTCCATTGAAAATGTATGTACGGTATACTGTCCTTGTCCAGAAAGGAAATAAAGACATCAAAGTAGTCCATGTGACATCAAGTGGGTTAGTTGGAATGTTTTGAAGCATCGAAAAAACATTTTGGTCCAAAAATAACAAAAACTACGACTTTATTCAGCATTGTATTGTCTTCCGGTTCTGTTGTCGAGCCGCGTTCACGAGTCCGCAGCGACGCTGATGACGTAAGACACTGCTGACGTGTCTCTGGTGTGTCCGTGTATTCGGGTTCAAATAAATATGGCTGGGCAAAAAAAAAAACGCAAGTCTTCCTCTGTGTGGAAATCCTTAGACATGTTTGCGAAGATTGTTTTGTTTACAGCGCGCGTCTCCCTCAGACTGTAAACGAAGCTCGGGCGCACCAAACACACGTCAGCGGCGTCACTGAACGCGGCTCGACAACAGAACCGGAAGACAATACAATGCTGAATAAAGTCGTAGTTTTTGTTATTTTTGGACCAAAATGTTTTTTCGATGCTTCAAAACATTCTAACTAACCCACTGATGTCACATGGACTACTTTGATTATGTCTTTATTTCCTTTCTGGACAAGGACAGTATACCGTACATACATTTTCAATGGAGGGACAGAAAGCTCTCGGACTAAATCTAAAATATCTTAAACTGTGTTCCAAAGATGAACGGAGGTCTTACGGGCTTGGGACGACATGAGGGCGAGTCATTAATGACAATTTTTATTTTTGGGTGAACTAACCCTTTAAGTTTGATGCATGTAAACGTAGCCATTGTGAGGAGACATGTGCTTAAACGGGTCATATGATGCCGTAGCTGTAGCTCAGTCTCCCACAGAGGGATTAGCAGTCAAGTATTAATGTACATCACTGTAGATCCTTAAATCTCAACTTGATATAAAGCAAGAGGTTTAGCTCAACTACGACTACAATTCTCTAAGATGATTGCAACACGTTAAGCATTTCCAGCTTCTGAATGTAATAGATTGCAGAGCAGGGCCATGAGGTGTTTTCTTGGAGTGCACAGGTTCACTACTAGAGCTGCGCTAGAGGGAGATATGGGTTGTGAGCCTTGTATGGTGAAACAAAAGGTGGAAGTAATAAGATTATGGAATCGTTTTATAAGATTACCTGAAGATAGACTTACTCGGAAAGTTTTTGATTGGGATAAAGCTCAAAATTATCCTTGGTCAATGGAGGTCCTTGGAATACTTTCATCAGTAAAAGCACAGTATACATTTACAAATACTTTACAATGCGATATCTCAGGTTAGGCAGTTTTTGTTTAATTCTTATAAAGAGCAATGGCAACGGCAGGTGTTATACAAGCCCAAATTGAGAAGTTATGTTCACTTTAAAAATGAATACTCCACAGAGCCTTATGTCAAATGCTGGTTAACTAGATTACAGAGGTCTTTGTGTGCCCAGCTTAGAGGGGTGTTGCCCAGGGATGGAATTTAACTTTTTTGTTCACCGCCACTGTGGCTGGTGGATTTCAAAATCTACCAGCAGCCACTCAATATTTTTACCAGCCACTTTCTTGTTTTTAACCGACAATGTGTAACTGCATGTGGAAATTAATACAACAAGATCTACAATACTTAACCAGTTTTATTAATCTCAAGTCTCAATGAAAAACTGACATTTTCTCTTTCTCTCTTATACACACACAAACCATGAACTGATATACATTTCGTTAAATGTGTAGGGTAGATTAAACAAAAAACTGAACCGATGCTAAACTGCAGTCTATGCTGGAGGTTGCTCTCTCTGCGAGAGTACTGTAAAACTTCAAATAATAGCCAAGTCCCAAATAGACGCCTGTCTCTTTTACACGTCTGGTGTGGCGACAGGTTTGGGTAAATAAAGGCTTTTTTAGTTTCGGGTTGTATTTAATCTTCTAAACCCCGTCAGATCGTCCGCTTTTTGGCGCCGCCAAAGCCTTTTTTGATCAGTGAGTGATGTAGAATAGAATGACTGCTGCGCTTGACAGGGCGCAAACCAGCAGAGCAAGAGAGAGAGAGAGAGAGCCACGGCAGCGCGCGCGCACTCACGTCTTTAAACAACACGAGCGCCGTCTTGCTCTCTCTCCCTTGCGCATAGTGTCAAAATCGATTGACACGACAGTAAAAGGGTCGGAAGACCGCAAAAAAAACTTGGTAACAAGCTTGTCTGTTACAACGTGGAGCATTTTGGGGGATTTTTAGTGATTAGAGACTCTAGGAACAACATCTCAACACTAAATTATAAAGGCCTGTCTCAAATACAAGCCAGTGCAGTTCGACAATTTGGAAAAATAAAAGCCCGGGTTATTATTTGGAGTTTTACGGTATGTCTGTTCTGTCATATTTACATCATGCGCTCGCGGCTAGCTCCCACCTCTCGCGCTCAAGCCTCGACGGAAGAAACGCGCGGGTAGATGTTCGCGCGGGTAGATGTTCGCGCGGCTAGCTCTTTACGACACAAGAGAGCCAACCCGCCCTAAAAATACACCATGCGCTCGCGGCTAGCTCTCCCTTTGGACGGCAAACCGCCTCTCGCGCTCCCACGTTTTCTTCCCTCGTCGAGCCTCGACGGAAGCGCGCGGGTGTTGGAAGGTGTGCCTCTAAAAGTGTCCGCCGTCCGGGTGAAACATTATGCTTTTTTATTTACCCCCCACGGTGGCGGGTAGGTGAAGCGAGTTTACCCGCCACAACACAAAATCACCCGCATTTGGCTGGTGCTAATTTCCATCCCTGGTGTTGCCCTTGCAGATCGAGGTGGGGCGCTATGAAGGTGTCCCAGAAGAGGATAGATTATGTGTTTTGTGTGATTTAATGGTTATTGAGGATGAATGGCATTTGTTTTTTTTTTGTCCTTTATATGATGAAGAATGGGTATGTTTGAGAGAATTCAATATAAAAAGCCTGATTTGTTTTGGATGACGATGGGGATATGTTGAATTGGCTCTTTGAAAATGAAATTTATAGTTTGGCTAGATATGTGGAAAAGGCGTGGAAACTTAGGCCAAGGAATTTATATCCTGACCTAAATTGACGGTGTCTTGTCTTGTTTTGTTGGTTTATATTGTGAAAATGATGGTAATGTATCTTTTATGATGGTCATCTTCCTATGTGCTTTGTATGATGGTCATCTTTTTGTTTTATGTTATTAGTGTCTTTTAAGCCTATTTGGGCTGGGCATGTAAGTGCAAGACACTAATAAATAAAATAATAATTAAAAAAAAATATCCAGCTGAATTAATTAGGAATTTGTGGACAACAAAGAGACGACATTCCTTATAAACGTTGCAGAGAAACATCAACTTACGAAGCTCTGCTGGTGTGCGGCCGTTAGCTCCAGCCTCTGCTTCCGGAAGTGCAGGAAGTTCTGGATCGCGCTCAGAATAGTGATCGTTCGCTTCAACTCTGCCAGAAGTGGCGAGAAAAACAATCAGCTCAGCAGGACCTTTCATTTCAGCTCTACACTTTATGCAATAAAAATGTGAAATTGTATTATGTTTTGCTCTAGTGCCAAATAACACGGTCTTCTGTAGAGCTGCTTTACAGCAGAATTTTAATTAGTCATATATATATTAATAATCACAATTTCAAGAAAATAATCGACAACTATAATCAATCAATTCATCAACTTTATTTGTTAAGCACATTTAAAAACAACACGAGTTGACCAAAGTGCTGTACAGTCTAAAATTGTCATAATTGTCATAATCATGCAGCCCTACTTACAACTTACACTTATTTCTGTTTTTTTGTCAAGGCAACATTTCTAATTTTCATTTAAGTGTTTTTCAAATAATATTTTTTTCACACCTTTATTTCAATTTACCTTAATTTTTTTAATAGTTTTAGTTAACGATAATAACCCTGATATCATGCGAGTGTTTAAAAATAAATAAATAAAAGTTATAAAACTGTTAACACAGAAAGCAACTCCTCTTACGCAAACCAGAACATTGTTACAAATAAACATCCACTCTTTCCCTACATCCTCATTCTTTTGCGGCACGGCCAATCAAAACGTTGTCAGGGCAAAAAATAAAAACCAGAAGTAATTCTCACGGTTGAGCCCTGAGAGAGAAGAGAAGCCACTTACTGGGGTTGAGCAAGTCATTCAGGGAAAAATCATATACGTGACACAGCGGCAAGAACTGGCACCTGTAAGAAACGTGGATTAGTGAAGTAAACATGAGATCGTTCAGAGGAGACGCTGAGTAACAAACTGCCCCTCTCACTCACATGCGCATGTAGACGCTCATGACCGGAGACACCCACTCGTACAGCATCGGGAACTGCACGTTCTCAGACAGCGGCACCTGCAGGAGACAGGAGCATCATTCATGAAACATCGAGACTCTGAGATCTGATAACGCATGTAAACCCCACACGCACCGTGTAGTGGCACTCGGGTCTGAACCGAAACAGCAGCTGCAAAACCCTCATGTAGAGTCTCTGAATGGATTCGGCCTGAAAAACAAACAGATTAATGTTGTTTAAGTGGTGTTTTTAATATGCTTAAGACAAACCATGTGTAAATTCATAAGTCGACAGCATTGCTGAGTATTTTCTCCTTAAAACTGCAGTGAACCAAAGACAGTCTCAAAAACACGGTTTGAAATCGCTGGTGTTTCTGACGTCACAAACGACGTCATTTTACCGGGGTATACGGTATTACCGTGACTAATTAAAAATTATGACATAAGGCTCAGACAGCATCACCAAACTGTTGGCGTGTGCCTACACCGTTCAGAAACTGAATACCAGATCGGGCAAAAAAAAAAATCAAAACAAAAATCAAGGCCAACCCGTGCACATTGTGTCTGATCCCGGCTGACGGCATTAAATGTAATTATGAGCCAGAGCCCTATTTAGACTCGACTATTTTTAATACGTGGGCCGTTAGGCTATAATATGGTGGCGCCAAATAATTTATTAACCCAGGTGCTGAGGGGGTGGTAGATATAAATACTATTTATAAATGAGCAAAAATGGGACACTTAATAATATTTAATTATTTTAATTATGACAATTAAAGTATTCATTTTATTAATTAATTTAAATTAAATTAAACTAACAAGCAACAAGTGCATTTGTAAATCCGGTGACACGCGCAAACTTTTCTTTCAGTGTTTGCTGCATAGATTAAGTTGACGATCGCCATCTCCTAGTGAACGCGCATATATAGAGAGAAATGGAAATCATGGATTACATAATCAGAAGGTATAGGCTAGCCTTTTTCTTTTCGTTTTGAATTGTTTCGTTTAAAGAAATTGACGATTGGTATCTCAGTAGTGAACGCGCCTATAGAGAGAAATGCACATCGTGGATTAATCAGAGAGTATGCTGCCTATATTTCTTTTCCTTTTGAATTGTTTCGTTTAAAGAAATTGACGAATCGCCATCTCCATAGTGAACGATAGAGAAATGCACATCATGGATTACATAATCAGAGTAGGCTAGCCTATTTCGTTTCGTTTTGAATAGTTTCGTTTAATGAATTTGATCTCCGTATGAACGCGCATATAGAGAGAAATGCACATCATGGATTAAATAATCAGCGAGTGGCCTATTTCTTTTCGTTTTGAATTGTTTCGTTTAATGAAATTTCAAGCTTTATTTAGATATAGGCCTCTCTGTCATGTCTGTGGGGCATACACTGAGTTTCGGTTAATTTATGATGAGATTTCAATGCAAGTGACCGCGGCGCGCCAGCACACGATCATGTCATGATTATGTTGTCTGCTATATTTGATTCTTATTAAATCCAGGCAATTGGTTGATAAAAAAATTACTGAACACAACTACATTTATTTTAGGCATTGAATAAATTACATTTATATATTATATATAAGTGCCGGTAATGACGGTATTGAAACTGATACCGTTGCTATTTTAAGACCCCGCGGTATACGATATTACCGTAATACCGCCCAACCCTACAAGATATTTTAAAGCTGCAGTCCGTAGCTTTTTTTGGGGTTAAAAATGATCCAAAATACATATTTGAGAAAATACATAACCAGCCAGAGTTCAAAACTACCTGCTTGCCTTAGCTCGATTCAAAGCGGTAAGCTGGTAATAATGTTTTTAATTCCAGTGGTACTGGTGGATTTCCGCGGGAGATTCGAGCATGTCTTTGCGTCATTACATCCCATCTGTACACATAAAGAAGAGTCTCGGCTAGTATAAGCTAGATTGCGTGTGAGGATGTTGGAGGTGGAGATTTATAGCCTTTTCTCACAGCACTTGATATAATTAAACTTATCAATTTGATGGCGGATCCAGAAAGGTTCAAACGACAATCACCAGTGACAACAGACTAACCCGCTGTAACATGCAAAAGACTTCGTTCGGACTTCAGAAAAAAAGAGACTGCAACCCATGCGAAAACAAGGATACATATCGGAAGGACATTACATGTAGTCACCAGTGACGTGCGGTCTGGGTAGGCAAACTAGGCACTGCCTACCCTGCCAAAATTCAAAAATAAAAATGTTTATTAAATAATAAACTTGTATTTGTATTTTGACTGTTTATTCTTGCGATTTATATATGCAATATGGGTGTTATTCCAATTGTTTAGACGTTAAGATGACAAATGTAGCAGTTACGCATCAAATAAAAAACAAATGGTAGAATAAGCAGTGCTTTTACAGTTCATGCATTGCAGACGACAAGCGAAAAACCCATGTTGCGCATGCGCACTTCGATCCTGTATTCTTTAACATGTACGGCAAAAAGCACAACTCTGCTGTGCCTTGGGACGCAAACATGCTATGCCCGTAACCATCTACGTTACATATCAGACATGGACCAATTAAAATCGAGATATTACTGGACACATTTGCGTAGCTAACGTCATTACACCACAGCTAGCCTATGCCTAATCCTCGCCGCCAAATTCAAAGTCAAAATGACTGCACCGGCCGTGATCACAGTTAGATCAGAGTTACGAATTTTTTTCAAGCTCGATTTTAATTCAAAATCTGAGTTAATAGCAAGAGGGAGGTCTACGCCAGCCTTAAATGGACTAGTGCAGCAACTGAAGGCCGTAAAGACGAGTTTTACAAAGTTGCGATCGACGTCTTTACGAGGAAAGAGCGGCGGATGGATTTTATGTACAAAATAAATAATCTACTGATTGGGGAGTCAAAAACTATTTTGGGCTTAATATTGAATTGATCAATGTGGTTGAATTAATGCAAGCCATTTGCCTTCATATTCAATTGAGCAGTGTGTGATTTTACTTTTGCTGACAGACATAATTGGCCGCTGTGCAAAAATTAAGGATTAAGAATGGTTGTATTCTGATGCTGGAGTGGACATTAACTACCTGTGTGTGCCTGTGCCGCGCTTGTGTATGTGCGTGCGTGTGTGTGAGAGAGAGAGAGACTGTAAGAGTACACGATATACATCCTGATTTGTACATTTCTTGTTATGCTGCGTTTGTGCGTAACGTTTACTGTTATTACATATTATTAACCTAAACAATAAATCAGGTAATCTGGCTTTCATAACTCGGTGCCTAGCCTCTTTAAGACATCACCGCACGTCACTGGTAGTCACGCAATGCTGACGTTGTTAACATTAACAATTTGAGAACAAAATATAATTTGCACGGTTTTGCATGATATGATAAGCGATTTTTAGATTTAATCAGCGCGATTTACTGCAATGTCAGAACCAGAACAAAAGTGGTTGTTTCTTACTTGTTCAGACATTTTCCGGTGAAAATTATTATGTTGGTCATACTTCCAAAAAGAATAATCTGTGATTCTGAATGCCAGTATCCACACTGACAGCCTCACACTATCATCAAAACATTGGATTCATCCACGCTGTGGCGTGTCGAACTACAACTCGCGTAAAGTTGATAATTCCGCAAATAACTGCAATTGCAGATTTCGAACAAAGATGGCGAAAAAGAGGAAAAACTGCGGACAGCAGCTTTAAGGCAAGAGGACTTTTTCAAGGAAAAAAACTTTTAAATGTGTAATTTTGGTGATCAAAGATGAGTTTTAAGGGATAAAATGATTGACTACAGGGGGGCTGTTTGCCAGTATTATTATTATTATTATTATTATTACTACCAGGTATTATTTTTTCCTCATTAAGTACCCTGATGGTTAAGTCATTTTCTCTTGAAAGAAATTAATACATTCATTAATCAAAGATGCATTAAATTGATCAAAAGTGACAGTAAAGACATATAATGATACGAAAATTCTATTTCAAATAAATACTGATCTTTAGAACTTTCTATTCATCAAAGAATACTAAAAAACAAAATGTTTGACAGTTTTCACAAAAATATGACGGTTTTCAACACTGATAATAATCATAAAGGTTTCTTGAGCATCAGATCATCATATTAGAGTGATTTCTGAAGGATCATGTGACACTGAAGACTGGAGTAATGATGCTGAAAATTCAGTTTTGATCACAGGAATAAATTACACTTTACTATATATTCACATATAAAACAGCTGATTTACACTGCATTTAAGGTGACGTCGTTACAATGTTATATTATTCCAATGTAATCATGTATATGTTCACCTTTGGGTTGGGAGTGATGTCATTCTTGGTGAAGTGTTTGGCCTCTTGTCCAGTCAGAACTTCGGTTCGGTAAAACTGCACAATTACATCCACCTTATACACCGGGAAAGTGTTTTCATTCATCCCTGCTGCTCCAAAAGAAGAAACTACATCAATAAACCACATTAATCCAGTCAGTCAGGCGATGTTTACAGCAGAAGCGGCGACAGATCCTGTCACGAACAATCACGATCACTGGCACATTATAAACAACTCAAAGACACAGCATTATATTACCCTCTTTTTCACACTGTCGGTCGGACATTATTCAGAATCTATAACTAATACCACACTATTGTACTGACCAAGTTAAGGCTCACGTCCCTCGTCGTCACCTGGAGCAAATTTAAACTTTACGCGCCTCTATCGTCACTTCCGCCATACGTTCCTCACGTCATCACGTGTCATCACAAAAGCGCGCGTGTGGCGCCCTCTACTGGACATGCGCAGTATCTGTCCACCAGTGCAGCGGGCTTTCAAATCCTCAACGTCCTAAAATTTAATGATATATTTTCATGTATAAATACCCAATTAATGCTGAAATTACTAGAAAAATTACTAGAAAAAACGAAATGAGGAAATTTAATTGAAACAAAATCTTTTACACATTTATAATATTCATTTTTATATTATGTGTAAAAGATTTTGTTTCAATTACATTTCATCATTGCGTTTTTTTCATTATTTAAATCAAATTTCACTTATTTATTTTCATTCAGTATTTATTTAGTTTACATTTATTTTTATTTATTTACTTTTACATTTTACACTGCATTTTTATTTCTATTAATTTAAATCAAGTTTTAGTCATTTATTTAAATCATGGTTTAAGAAAAATGTATTTATTTATTTACCATGTCATTAAAATTGCATGTATTTATTTTGATCTATTTATTGTAATTATGTATTTATTTATTTAAATAAAGTTATTTTTATTTTATTTTATTATTTATATATTTTTAAACTGCTTTTCGCTAAACGTTTCCACGGGCCCCTGAATAAGTGAAATCTATTCATAATATGTAATGCAACAGAGAAATATAGAAATGCAACAAAAGCAATGCCTTTTACGCTACAATTTAATTTTAGAGAGCTGAATAAAAACCTCATTAGAGCATAATTGTGAGGAGAAAAGTTGATATAATAATAATAATAATAATAATAAAAAAAAGAAGTCATTGATTATGAATCTTCAAACAAACGATCAGACGCATTTCATTTTGAAATGCAGGCCGATGATTGGTTAGCTGGATGTTGACGTCAGAACTCCTCCCACAGCACTACTGTCTCGTTGAGAGGCATCCAGCTGCAGCCCCGCAGACTCACCTCCGGGTAGACACCAGTGGCTGGACACCAGTGGATGGACAGCAGACGTCATTTCCGTATCGTCATTCACTTTTCAAATTGACGTCATTTCCGTATCGTCATTCACTTTTCAAATTTGACGTGCCATGCAGATGTCAGCGGTAAGAAAAAATAATAAACTGTCAATGATTTATAGGTCATGTCAGAATTCAAATGCACAAACTACCTAGTTAAAAAAATTGTCTTGTTTTCAAGGTACTGTGTCGTGTTTTTTTAAAGGTATTAGTGAACTCCAAGTGAACTCTGGTGTGCCTCAATTCTAGAGCTAGGTTGCTACAGTAGATGTTATAATATTAAGTATATTATTGAGAATTGTTTTATGTAAAGAGATATGATTAAGATCATATTTCAATTTGCACACAGCTTTTATATTATATATTTTAAGTCATAAAAGTAAAATGACAATACGGAAAAGACGTGTGCAATTAAGACTGCAAAGAATGCTGTCTATCCACTGGTGAAAATATAAAATAAATATGCTGTCTATCCAGAGGTGAAAATATAAAATAAATATGCTGTCTATCCAGAGGTGAAAATATAAAATAAATATGCTGTCTATCCAGAGGTGAAAACAGAAAATAAATATGCTGTCTATCCAGAGGTGAAAATATAAAATAAATATTCTGTTCATCCAGAGGTGAGAACTAAATATGCTGTCTATCCAGAGGTGAAAATATAAAATAAATATTCTGTCCATCCAGAGGTGAGAACTAAATATGCTGTCTATCCAGAGGTGAAAATATAAAATAAATATATGTCAATCCAGAGGTGAAAATATAAAATAAATATATGTCCATCCAGCGGTGAAAACGGAAATTAGCGGCGAAACGGAAATGACGGAGAAAAGGGAAATGACGTAGGCTGTCCATCCACTGGTGTCCAGCCAGTGGTGTCTACCCGGAGGTGAGTCTGCGGGGCTGCAGCTGGATGCTATTGGACTCGTTTGTTATAATCATAGGTTATAATGTGAGCGTTCTGGTGAAAATATTTGAAATATAACCAGTGTGTGTGTTATTCAGTAGAATCGCCGCGGGAAAGCAAAGACCCAGATAAGCAATGAATTAATAATTGTTGTTTCTCATAATTTAGCCTTGTTCTTGCATTGCACATTTTTTTCTTGTTCATAAGATACGATTTTTCTGTGATAAACATTTGATGTATTTGGGAATTTGGCTATTACATCACGTAACAATTATATTCTGCTGAAATGAACGAAATTACAAAGATCCGAGTCTTCCCATTACTGTCAGGCGCTGCGCTGAGACACCTAAAAGCGCGCCGCCGATGTAGTCTTCTCTCCACGTCAGTCAGCACGAGCACAGAGATGTCATCGCAGGATTCTGATGAAAACTACGATTTAGTGTTTAAAATCGTTCTCGTGGGAGATGTCGGAGTCGGGAAGACGTGTGTGGTGCAGCGCTTCAAAAGCGGGCTGTTCATGGAGAAACAGGGCAACACGATCGGCGTGGACTTCACCATGAAGACCCTGGACATCCAGGGCAAGCGGGTGAAGGTTCGTGACTCACTGCTAGGACAGTTATTATTATGCCTTATAGTTATAGGACTCACAGTGTCATCTTTATGAAGTCTGTACTCATCGTCACAAAGTTCCCTTCGTTAAAATAGCGTCGCTGTTGTTGTCACACAGTCCCGAGTCGTGTAAGAAGCTTTCAGGAAATGTTGGTTAATGCTCTTCTTCATTGAGCAATAATACATGAGCTTTATAGTAATATCTGTGACTGTTATCGGTTTATAGTCTCTCCTGTCGACGTTGACACTCATGACGTGGAGCACTTGAAAGCGAAACACTGAGAAGTTTGTTTTGTTTGGTTTTGTTGGTTTAGGGCTTAAAGTTACACAGTTATGCAATAACCGAGATTATTGTTAAAGGGATAGTTCACCCAAAAATGAACATTATCCCATAATTTACTCACCCTCAAGCCTTCCTTTTAAAATAAAATATACATATTTACCAGAAGCCAGTGAATATAGTTAATAAAGTGATAAATATGTATATTTTACTTGGCTTCAGAAGGCCTTTATTAACCCCTTGATCCGTATGGATTACATGGATTACATTTATCAACATTTATCATAGCTTCGGTGTATGGTTCATCACTGCTGATCTGCAGAACCGATGATCTAACAGTGACTGAGCCACAGTGCATGTCAGGAGGTTTTCTCTCTTTAACCTAGAAATAAAGTTTGGTGCAAACCCAGATACTAAAACAGATTTTATGTTCCTCAAAATGAGTTTAACAAGGAAATAACACTTTACTTCATAATTAAAAAGTACAACTACATCACTTAATGGACTTAATCTAGCTTTATTTAACAGTTTAATGATTAAATTCCACCATACAAATGACCTATTTATTAAACATTATATCTGGGTTTGCTGAAATTTCATTTTTGTGTTATTTCTGGGTGTTTCTTGTGCTTGTTTCAGCTGAACGGCAGAGCCGGTGAATGTGTTTAGATGATTGGAACAGAGTTTTCTTCAGCTTCATTATGCATTCGCTGTGAGAGTTCTCAATTTGTTATATATCAAAAGTGTGATATATCAATATATCAAAAGAGAGTTCTCTTGCCCTGGATGTCCAGAGAGTATACTCAAACATGCTAATTCATTCGACTCGTTTACTCACCCTCATGTCAGTCCAAACCTGTGTGCATTTCTTTCTTCTGTGAAACACAAGAGGATATTTTAGAAATATCTTTAAAATAATATAAAAGTTTGTTGTATGCTGTAATTTTCTTTTAATGTCAATTGAATTCTAGCAAGTGAATACATCAACACAACATGACTTGGTACGCACAAACATACAATGAACGCTTAAACAACTCATCCTTTTACAGATAATTCAGTATATATTAGCCGATAACGATAACCGATAATTTTTTATATTTGAAAGCTGGTATATTGGCTGATAAACCTAAATCCAAGTTTTTTATATAATTTTTAAGAGCCTGATTAAAGACACAAAAGTCTCGTCATTAAAATCCACGTCCCAAACACACAATTAGAATATGTAGCCGATATGACAGACTTGTGCTGCACTGAACTGTATTTTCCTTTTTTTTTTAAAGAAATTTCAATCATATTTCAAGCAATCAGAACCATCATGTTGCACATCTGAAGAGTCTCAGCTGAAGGAAATAATACATAATTTATTATTATATATCGGGCAAATGTTCTTATCGGGCCGATAACGGTAACATTAAACTGAACATATATTGGCCGATATACAGGTGAAACACGAAAGATTAGAATATCGTGCAAAAGTTCATTTATTTCAGTAATTCAACTTAAAAGGTGAAACTAATATATTATATAGACTATAGATTAGATTATAGATTATATATATATATAAATATGATCGCAGTGGTAACACTGGTGGTGTGTGTAGTTGCAGATCTGGGACACCGCCGGACAGGAGCGCTTCCGCACGATCACTCAGAGTTATTATCGCAGCGCTAACGGCGCCATCATCACGTATGACATCACAAACAGGGGCTCGTTCATGTCGGTGCCGCAGTGGATGGAGGACGTGAAGAAGTACGGCGGCTCCAACATCGTGCCTCTCCTAATCGGTGAGTGAAGGAGCAAACGAGCGTGTGTGTGTGTGTGTTACTGTGGAGGTCTTGCACACTGAGTCCGAAAGTTTCATGACTCGGTGGCTCTGAACTGTTAAATCGCCTCTCAAACGCTGGCTATGGAATACGGAAACGCAGAAAAGCGAACCCGATACGATTTTTTTTTTTTAATGACGGACACAAGTTTCACAGGCAGTGTGTAAACGTGATCGACACAACGTGAGGCTGTAATTTGATCACTTCTGACTGCGTGTGCAAGCACCTCCACTGCTGCACAGAGGCCGTCTGATGCGTGTCCATGCACTCCTGCATCGTTTTTCCAGGGATCGATGCTTGCATTTCTTTTCAGGAACATTTAAAGGGTTAGTTCACCCAAAAATGAAAATTAAGTCATTAATTACTCACCCCCATTCTGTACCAACCCCGTAAGACCTTTGTTCGTCTTCGGAACACAAATGAAGATATTTATGATTAAATCTGAGAGGTGGATGACTGCTACATAGGCCCCCTAAGGGAATGACACTGGACGGCCCAGAAAGTCATTAAAGAAAATGTTTAAATATTCCATGTCGCAACAGTGGCTCAACTATAAGTTTATCAAGCGACGAGAATACTTTTTGTGCGAAAAAACAAACAAAAATAACGACTTTATTCGACTATTCCTTTTCTTCTTTGTAGGCCTGAAACGAGACTTCAAGAGATTTTCACGACGCACGCGCGAGAATTGCGATCTCCTTCAACTACTTCAGTTAAGTTCTCGCGCATGCGTCGTGGAAATCTCTTGAAGTCTCGTTTCAGGCCTACAAGGAAGAAAAGGAATAGTCGAATAAAGTCGTTATTTTTGTTTGTTTTTTCGCACAAAAAGTTTTCTCTTCGCTTGATAAACTTTACATTTTTGGGTGAACTAACCCTTTAAGCTGTCAGAAATTAATGAGTTCCTTATGATTATCATTCCCATAACTGGACAATATTTGCCTCCTTAAATTTATTTACAGGGGCTTTTTTTTTTTGTAGGAGCATTTTTTTCTTTTTTTCATCTTTTATGTCAAATTTTTAAACTTATATTTATTTAAATAAAATAATTTTATTTAAAGTTTTCAATATAGAGTTAATAAATTAAATTAATTATATTCCCCCTGTAGTCAATAATTTTATCCCTTAAAACTCGTCTTTGATCACCAAATAATTTTTTCCTTCATGCCTTAAAATATCTTGAATGTAACTCGACACCCTTGCCTCAATTAGTATACGCTGTTCTATGAATATGCAAATGAGCCCCCCCTTCACTCACTCACTCAGCTCAGAGATCCACTGGTTGACGATCACACGTTGATCTGATTGGTTACAAGGTCGTTTGTGACGTCAGAAACACCAGCGATTTCAAACCGTGTTTTTGAGACTGTCTTTGGTTCACTGCAGTTTTAAGCAGAAAATACTCAGCAATGCTGTCGACTTATGAATTTACACATGGTTTGTCTTAAAGCATATTAAAAACACCACATAGACACATAAACAACATTAAAAGCTGGATTTTCACCACAGGGAGACTTTAAAATAATAGAAAGTATACTAAAACTGCCAGTAGGTGGCGACAGGTCACACACTGCGTCCGAAATCGCATACAGACTAGATATTACATTTGAATTTGAATTAACTTCAAAAATTGGAATTTAGTGGACCCTCTGATGAAATTCAATGTTAAAACATTTTTCGAAACTGATTTCCGGGTCAAAATGACGCGAGGGAAGGATGAGAAACTGTGTTAGTGAACTCTATTGAATCCTTCATCTTACATGAATAGAAATCACAGTGTTTCAGACAGACTGGGAATAGAGAAAGTAATGTACAGTACACTAAAGGTGCAGTGTGTAATATTTAGGAGGATCTGTTGACAGAAATGCAATATCATAAACATAACTGTGGTTTCAGTGGTGTATAAAGATCTTACGTAATGAAGGGTTATGTGTTTATTAGCTCAGAATAAGGCATTTCTCTCTACACACACCACGGGTCCGCTTACATCCACATGTTTCTATGGTGGCCCTGAGCGGACAAGCGCGTTTCGTCACTATGTTGTTCTTCGTGTAAAGAAGCTGCTAAAGTCAGCGAGTAAAACACTGACACAATGATGAACAAGTGACAATAACATTCGCAATAACATCGTTTTACTGAATAATCAAGTAAACATAATTTCCTTATAGATCGTTGTAAAGAAACCTCATTGTTTAACTGGCTACTTTCTGCTGTCTCAGACGACGACGTCACTTCCTATCGGCCACCGTAACTTCTGTTGGGTGCAATTCACAACCTCACCACTAGATGCCGCTAAACATCACACACTGCACCTTTGAAGCATGTTAAACTATCAAGTAGTTGCGAATAACAAAGAATGAGTAGCATCACGTGGCCTCTTTAAGTAACCTGTGTTGGTAACTCTTGAATCCTCCCTCTTGCGTGATCCAGGGAATAAGTCGGACCTGCCGGATCTCCGCCAGGTTCAGTTTTCCGACGCCCAGCTCGTGGCGAATCAGCTGGACTTCATCAGTGCTATCGAGACCTCAGCCAAACACTCGGACAATGTGGAGCAGGCGTTCGTCATGATGGCCAGTGAGCTCATCCTGAGGCACGGAGGCCCGGTGTTCACCGAGAGCGTCAGCGACGGCTTCAAGCTCAGCAGCAGAGACCTGGGCGGGGCCGGCTGGGGCTGCGGGTGCTGAGGACCAATCACAGCGGCCGGCTGGGGCTGCGTGTGCTGAGGACCAATCACACGCTGCCGTACAGCGGCCGGCTGGGGCTGCGGGTGCTGAAGACCAATCACAGCGGCCGGCTGGGGCTGCGGGTGCTGAGGACCGATCACACGCTGCTGTACAGTGGCCGGCTGGGGCTGCGGGTGCTGAGGACCAATCACAGCGGCCAGCCGGGGGCTGTGTGTGCTGAGGACCAATCACACGCTGCCGTACAGCGGCCGACTGGGGCTGTGTGTGCGTTTTTTTTTTTTCGTATTCGTGATTCGGTTGCTCTGAATTGTCAAAACACCATTCAAACACCATTCGAACTGCTTGAGCTACGGATGCGAAAAACGCAGAAAATTTAACCCGATCCGATCCGGTCGTATTTATTTTTAAACGTGCGAATATTTCGGACGCGAATTTCTGACTCAATGTGCAAGAGCCTTAACAATTTGCCAGTCCACACTGAACGCAGAGCTACTGTGCAACGCGATCGCAGCCAATCAGAGCGTGAGGCTTAATGTGGAGCAAGAGTTTGGACCAATGAGATTTCAGGTGGGCGGGGCTAATGGAAATAGAAATAGAAACTGAGCTGCTAATGACAGATTATCTCTCCGCTGTTGGTTTGGGATTGTTATCATCTCCACAGTGAATCCCATGACACACTTACGCCTCGTTTTCCTTTCAGAATCAATTACATCTAAATTAATCTTCCTAATTGGTGTGCGAGTTTCCTTTTCATCAGTATTGACCAGAAATTCTCTTCTTCTACTGACCGTTGAATTCTATGCATGATATCAGTATCACACACACACTCACTCACTCACTCACTCACTCACTCACTCACTCACTCACTCACTCACTCACACACACACACACACACACACACACACACACACACACACACTCACACATTTAGCCAGTCTTTAAATGTAATGTTTGCATTTAAGCCCAGAGTATTCTTGGGTTTTTCCACGTATGCTTCGTTGAATCGCACATCCGCATTGCGTTTATTTTGCACTAATCAGTCGTTTCACAGTAGAAAACGAAACTAAACCCCAGACGAGCGCGTGTGCGAGACCTTTAATTCATAAACACAGACATTATGATCAGTCATAACCCCTGGAGGGAAAAGCGCAGACTCTGGACAGAAACGAGACGTTCTTGAGCAAACGTCTTCAGCGCCAGGTAATCATTTTTTCGTAAAAAAAAATTAAAATGTGTAAAAAAAACTTCACAAAGTCAAATTTGAATGCAAGCACTGTGAAGCGAGAGCGAGAGCAAGAGCCTCCGCTGAGACTGTGATGATGTAATGTTATCTGGCAAATGCTCCATCGTGTTCTTGATGCTCCTGTTTACTGCGTGTTTGCAGCCGTGAGAAATGCAGCCAATCACATCACGTCTGATGAGCTTATGAACGCATTGGCCAATCAGAGGAGTCCCAGTCACTATTCAGCGCGCCAGAGGTTTGTTTGTAATAACTATTATAGCACATGCAAAAAATACCAAAATAGACACGCAATGTGAATGCAGACTAATAGATTACAAGAAACATATTCGTATCAATATATTTTTGAAATTCCATTTAATTATTGGTAATGAGTCTGACTTGAAAAGCAATGTACAGTGACGGGTTTAAGATTATTTCAAGTAAATGTTTAATTGTTCATCTTAGTAAAATTAAAATGTGAATTTTTAATAAACTTGTATATAAAGTTCAGGTAAATGTTTAACTACCCATCTAATCAATCAAATATATAATATAAAATAATTTACAACAACTGCAAACAACTAATGAATTGTGAATTTTATCACAACATGTTTATTATGATGCATAAATCTCAATTTTAACACTGAAAGGTAACGTACAGACAGTGATGCACGCGCAGCAACAATAATGAGCACAGATCTGATCTACTGTCTGGACATTAAATAACTTATTCTTGATCATAATATGGTTAGTTTTAGATTAATATCTGAAGCTCAAACACAGTGTACTTGGCCAGGCCACACACTCGTCTGTACAGGTGAAACACAGATGAGCTTGGGCTGTAATATCTTCATTACTGTGGTGAACGGCCCTCTGGGTAATGACAGGTCCGGTCCGTGATTGCTGGACTGTGACGTGTTCTGTCTAATGCACATGTTTTATAGCCGATTTAAAAACAGACGCTTTTGAACTGATGTCTATCATAACATGGGCATTGCTATTTTATACATTTTGCATTCATTTATACCACAAAGCCTTGTAGAAAATTATAATAAACTAGCTTTTTAAACATTTTTCTGATAACATTGTACCGTTAAATTTGTGGCATAATTGCACTGAATAATGAGGGAATGACATCATCATTTGCGGGTTCATGAATAACCAGAGCCGATTTACACGCAACAACAGCTTGAGTTTATATTCGTCTGCAATTACTGAAATACATATACTGACTGACATGAAGTGTGTTAAACCCAGATCTGTGGTCAGTGTGTGTGTGTGTGTGTGGCTACACTCTTCAGGTTCACAGATGTGTAGTGTCCAGAAGTTCAGGAGTGAATGTGTTAAACACAGTAATGTCAGATTTACTTGAAGGAAATCATATTGTAAGAGAAATTATAGTGCCTTTTTAATGTTGTAGTTTGTTTTTAAAGTCATCATGTTATATTTCTATGCATTTTTTTTCTTTTGTCAATCAGTTAAATGTTTGAGAGACGTGATCAATTTGTATTTGGTGATAAATTGTTATATTATTTTATCAATAAAGCTATCAGCATATCTTGAATGTTAGACTTTAAGAATGTACTACATAATTATTTTTTTTGTTGAACTGTTTAATGACATTAAATTAATTTGGGGGAAAAATTAGAATGGACACATATGTAAAAAAAAAAAAAAAAAAGAAAGAAAAGAAAATAACTACCTTAAAGTACATACTAAAGTACGCATTTATTTACAAGTGACAAAAATGCAACTATTTGTCAAGCTTTATTAAACTACCAGAATGTATAATACGTCTGAACAGTCGTTTAACTGTATATTGGAGGCGCACATCTAAAATTAAAAAACAAACGTTCAAGTAAATGGCTTTTATTTCTTTTATCCTTTATCAAGTAAATGGCTTTTATCTACAAGGTTGTTTCGTCTCAGTGCAAATCTCACCAGAATGTTACAATGTAACAGTAACCAGTAAATATATATATATATATATGTGTGTAATATATATATATATATATATATATATATATATATATATATATATATATATATTAAAAGAATGGAGGATGTAACAATTACTAAAACTGGCACAATGAAGATAATACAGAACATAATGAATTAATACAGAGTATTACAGACAATTCTACGGAAACGGTAGATGTGTAACGATAAAACCTTACAGCGAGTTTCTGTAATCTGATTTGAACACTGAACTGAGAAACAGAAGTATGAATGTCTCTTTAAAACATCTTCGCTGTGGAAGTTTGTTCACACCAACAAACAAACAAAAATAAAGCTATTTGCGACTTTTTATCTCACAATTCTGGCTTTTTTCTAAGAGTGGTGAGATAAGAAGTCGCAATTACCTTTTTATTTCATTTATTTGTTTGTTTTTTGCATGCTTCAATACCTTGCGATTGATCAGATGTGTGTGTGCAGCGAGAACAGTGTTTTTCATGACTCTGATCACACACTGGTGGACTCGAACACTGTGTGTTTCATGAGGCTGATCACAGCGTGTGGACTCTGACGAAACACTGGCGGACTCGAGCACGGTCCGGCTAGAGCAGATCAGTGACGCTCAGATCTCGCCGGATCGCTGCCGTTTCCTCACTTGTGCTTGTTCTAAATGTAAAGATGTTGACTCTTGATATCAGTAACCATATTTTTGGGGCGTGTGACGATAAAACCTTACAGTGAGTTTCTGTAATCTGACTTGAACACTGAACAGAAGTACGAATGCTCTCTTTAAAACATCTTTGCTCTAGAAGTTTGTTCACACCAACACACAAAAATAAAGGCATTTGTGACTTTTTATCTCAAAATTCTGGCTTTTTTCTAAGAGTTGTGAAATAAGAAGTCGCAATTACCTTTTTATTTCATTTATTTCTGTTTTGCGTGGCAGAAACGAGCTTCAATACCTTGCGATAGGGGGACGTTGAGTTGCTTTGAACACAGCTTTACTCTGTCGTGGGCCTACTGTGCGCTTCATGACTGACTGGGACTCAAAGTGCTTGTTCTAAATGTAAAGGATGGCGACTCTTGATACCAATAACCATATTTTTGGGACGTGTTCCAGTTGAAGTGTGATCAGTGATGCTCGGATCGCCCCGTGTGCGTGTGTAAGCGTGACACGTGCGCCGGCCGTCTAGCCCGCGGTCCCAAACTCCTCCATTTGGAAGATGAGCTGCACGGCGGCGTCTACGTCCGGCACGATGCTCTCGGGCTCCACCAGCGCCGGGTCGAAGCAGAAGTCCCTGTGCCCGTGGAACACCGTCTCCGTGATGCTCCGGCCAGCGTCCCGGGGCAGCTCCAGGTGAGGGTTATACACACCTGTGCACACCAGGATGGACTTGCAGGAGGTTGCGGATGGTGACGCGAGCTCGCTTTCCCAGCCGTTGTTCTCTGGGTCCGAGTCCCGAGGGATCGTTCCCGATCCTGATCCCATGTTGGCCACGGCCCGGCTCTTCCGCGCCACGCGCTCCTCCAGGTACCGGTTGTAGAGGTTGGCACCGTAGATGTCAGTCATCAGGTTGTCCCTAATAGCATTTAAAGGGTTAACAACAACACAGTTCAGCAATTCTTCAAGGTGCTCTTCACGTGTCACATTTTTTTTTATTTCAATTAAATAATGGACATTTATTATTATAATTATAATATATTCATATATTGTCACAATATATCGCAAATTCGCAATACAAAGATGCATCATTGTGTATTGTGTATAGTTCACCCAAAATGAACATTAATGTGAGAAAATATTCAAGTTTTTTTAGTTTTAGTGTCAGAACTACATTACACAGCTATATAATGTTGGATATAATGTATAATAATGCAGTGGGAATATGTGTGTGTCCTGATAATGGCAGATGTCAGTTATCAGGTTGTGCCTAAAGGCCTTTAGAGGGTTAAAAAATACAAAACAAAAATATAGCTGCGAGCAGCGATTACGGGCCCAAGCCGGTGGCACCGCAACCCCGGTGCCTTTAGTTACCTAAAGGCACCGGAGTGGCGGTGCCGCCGGCTTTGGCCCTTCATCGCTGCTCGCAGCTATATTCATATATATATATATATATATATATATATATATATATATATATATATATATATATATATATATATATATATATAAACAAGCCGGTGGCACCGCCACCCCGGTGCCTTTATATATATATATATATATATGTCTACATTGTTCAATCACGCCTCACACACACACACACACTTTTGCAGAGCCCACACCAATGCAAGCTCTATAGCACACATCTTCTCAAAGGTCAAAGCGGAGTTACGATATTGCCCGTCATGCACAGTAACCGTAAAGGCACCGGGGTGGCGGTGCCACCGGCTTGTTTATATATATATATATATCGTATTATTCTAACTTGTAAAAAACTATTAACTTTTGTTAATATTCAACCATTTCACAACTAACTTTTTTCCATAGATCAAACACAACATAATTATATGGTGGACTGAAACAAAAATTATTAATTAAATAAAATTATTGTTTTCCTCTGAAATAGCAAAAGCATCACACACTAGCTGTACCTGCTCTAAATAAAAAAGAGTAATTCAATAAAAATACAAAATCGAACTAAATAAAATAAATTATTACAAAAACAAAATCAAACCAAAGAAAATATATCTTCGAAAAAAAAAGCGAGTGTCATGAGGAAAGGCGCCTCAGGAATCGTCAGGATTAACTCCATGTGTAAGGAATTTTGATTGATTTTATTTGTCACTTGAAAATTATTGTTAAATGTGTGCCTGCATAACTTTAATAAGATTTATTTTCTTTGATTTGATTTTGTTTTATATAATTTATTTATTTCGATTTTGTATTTTTATTTAAATACTATTATTTATTTAGAGCAGGTACAGCTAAGTGTGCGATGCTTTTGCTATTTCAGAGGGAAAAAAACACATTTTATTTCAAAAAGGCTTTTCAATTAAATAAAATGTTCAAGCTTTGTTTTCGTTTTATTATTTTGTTTGTTTTAAGCTTTGTTTAATTTATATTGTTAATCATCTGACACAAAACAAATGCATAAAGTATCATTTTAACTTTTAAAAAACTATTAACATTTGTTAATAGTACATTGCCTGTCTTTTGTTAATAGGACAAAACATAGTTATTATATTTTATAATATTTTATAAATATATAAAATAAACATTTGTAATGAAATCGTTCAAAAAAATGATATTAGCATTGTTTTAAACTTTGAAACTAAAGTAGCGCAATGCCTGGCCACTCCCGCGCCGCCTCCTTTTCACAATCCGAGGGAACCATCTCCGGAATATTAACCTCACTCCTAGAAGTCCAATTCTCATTATTCATGCCTCTTACCTGAGATTGATTGCACACACACACACACACACACACACACACGCACGCACGCACTCACACGCACACACACACACACACACACGTGTCAAGTCACTTACATTTTAGATGCAATATTGACTTTTTTTCTGTTTCAGCAGCGAAAATAGTTCAACAAAGATCACAGCAGAACCATCGAGCATCTCACAGCAACGCGTTCTCATTACTGAATGATTCAGCATTTTGAACAAATCGGTTGACTCAAAGATTCAACGACCAATCCATAATCTGTCTCATTCATGAACGACTCAGCCGTTCGAACGAATCGTTTGAACGAATGAATCAATGACTCGCTCATTAAGACGGTCGCCTGGCGACACCTAATGACGGTTTAGTGATATGTTTAAAAGTATCATTCTTTCCAACGATTGTTAATTAACTCATATTTGAAACATAAGCTATATATATATATATATATATATATATATATATATATATATATATATATACACACATATATATACACAAAAATAAAATAAACACATTTGAAGCGTGTTTGCTTACTAAATTGTGAGCTGAACGAAAGTTGCAGCAAATATCAGCAACAGGAGTCAAATTTCATTAATCACGAGAGTGAAGAGCTGACTGAAAAGATGATGACGGAATAGGCTATTTTATGTAAAAGCGCCTATTTAAGCGAATCTATCATTATACTCTTTTGTTGTTGTGTTTTCCGTGAAAAATAATAGACTATTGAACTCACAATTCAAGCACGCGCTCTGCACGCGCCACCATTATCAATGTCCGTGTGGACGTCCGCGATCGAACAGTGGAAACATTGGCTACTCCGTCATTTTATTCAAGAAGATCATTCAAACTGCAAAGTGTTTACTTATTTTTGGATACTCGCAATCAAACACAACATTGTGATTTTGTAAAATACATTCAAGAAATCCGCCCCCGAAATGGGGCTTCTTTTAAAATGAAACAAAAATGCTCACAGCTGCACGTCTTGTGGAGACGTCCGTTACTTTCGCTTTCAAGTTAGCGATTTTAAAGCCCCCAGCGGAGTCACGGTGGGAAAATATTCCCATAGTAGCATCAATTGGCCTACCTGATTTTGAACACAAGAGGGCAGTAAAGCACTATGAATGATTTTTTTTTTTTTTTTTTTTTTGGCTAAACAACCATTCTGGCTGTTTTTAAACTTAAACATAAATCTTAAATTGAAAAAAAGGAATACAATGGGTTTACTTCTAATATTAGTATAATTTTATAGAAAAATAAATGGTGTATAATTACATTTTAGAAAGATATGAGACATTTCCTGATTCTTTTTTTGACATAATCCCTCGCCATAGCAAAACCGTTTGAGATATTCAATATCCGTTCACAATTTAGCATCTTTAATGTATTTTCATCAAGTTGAAAAAGTTTTGTAACTGTAGATGAAACTAACCCCCCCCCCCCCCCCCCCACACACACTTTTGTCACAAAAGGTGGCGCTACTGAGCCCCTGCACCACGCCCGTTTCTGAAACTTTGCACATGTCTACTGGCTAATAAATGTGATCTGTCTGTCGAGTTTCATGCAATTTTAAGCAATTTCAGGCATGCTAAGAGTCTCAAAAGCATCCAAAAACAATATTAAAGTTTGATGCGTTGCCATGGCAACAGTATCTAAGACATCAATAATCCTTTCACAGGTCTACATCTGGCGAGTGTCTACATTATACACATCAAGTTTGAAGCAAATCGGGTAAAAATAAGAGGGTGATTTCAAAGCATTTTGAAAGTGACACACTTCCTGCTGCCAGTTGGTGGCGCTATAACTTTGACTCATAATAGTCACATCCATGTGATCGGCCTCTTACAGCGAACACACTGTTGAAGTTTCATCAAGATCAGTTAATGTATGCAGAAGTTATAACACACTTCCTGTTTCCATTATTCGCCATAAATTCGTTTCCTCGCCACGGCCAAATCGTTCGAGATATCAAAAATCCCCTGGCAATTTTTCATCCTCAATGTCTTGACTTCATGCTGACCGAGTTTCGTTGCGATTGGTTGAATTCTCTAGGAGGAGTATATCGAATTCCAGGGGCATACGCTTCCAAACAAACCATTATAGCCGACTTCCTGTTGGGCTGGGGTAAAAAGTAAAAGTACAAAGGATATATGAACCGATGAGATCTATATGTCTACCGAGTTTCATATTATTACATGCAAGCGTGTTTGATTTATGGACCAAGTTTTCGCACCCCGTTCCAGGGGGCGCTGTCGAGCCCCCCTGCCACGCCCGGGTACCAGCTTCAGCCCGGCCCTGATGGCCGCGGGTTCTGACCTGTGTGCAAAGTTTCAAGAGTTTTCGTGCACGTTAAGGGCCCCCAAAGTGCGCTGAGAGTCTCAAAAGTATCCAAAAAGAATATTAAAGTTTGATGCGTTGTCACGGCAACAGCATCTAAGATATCAACAATCCTTTCACAGGTCTAAATCTGGCGTGTGTCTACATTATACACATCAAGTTTGAAGCAAATCGGGTAAAGCCTGTTTGATTTATGGACCAAGTTTTCGGACCCCATTCCAGGGGGCGCTGTCGAGCCCCCCTGCCACGCCCGGGTACCAGCTTCAGCCCGGCCCTGATGGCCGCGGTTTCTGACCCGTGTGCAAAGTTTCAAGAGTTTTTGAGCACGTTAAGGGCCCCAAAAGTGCGCTAAGAATCTCAAAAGTATCCAAAAAGAATATTAAAGTTTGATGCGTTGTCACGGCAACAGCATCTAAGATATCAACAATCCTTTCACAGGTCTACATCTGGCTTGTGTCTACATTATACACATCAAGTTTGAAGCAAATAGGGTAAAGCGTGTTGGATATATGGACCAAATTGTCTGACCCGTTCAAGGGGGCGCTGTCGAGCCCCCCTGCCACGCCCGGGTACCAGCTTCAGCCTGGCCCTGATGGCCGCGGGTTTTGTCCCGTGTGCAAAGTTTCAAGAGTTTTCGAGCACGTTAAGAACCCCAAAAGTGCCCGAAAGCATAAAAAAGCATGAAAAAGCTTAAAAAAAGGAATATTAATGTTTGATGCATTGCCATGGCAACAGTATCTAAGATATCAATAATCCTTTCACAGGTCTACATCTGGCGTGTGTCTACATTATGCACATGAAGTTTGAAGCAAATCGGGTAAAAATAAGAGGGTGATTTAAAAGCATTTTGAAAGTGACACACTTCCTGCTTCCAGTTGGTGGCGCTATAACTTTGACTCACAATAGTCACATCCATGTGATCGGGCTCTTACAACGAACACACTGCTGAAGTTTCATCAAGATTAGTTAATGTATGCAGTAGTTATAACACACTTCCTGTTTCACGTTTCTCGCCATAATTTCGTTTACTCGCCACGGCCAAACCGTTCGAGATATCAAAAATCCCCTGGCAATTTTTCATCCTCAGTGTCTTGACTTCATGCTGACCGAGTTTCGTGCCGTGTGTTTGAATTCTCTAGGAGGAGTATTTCACATTCCATTGCATGTGTTTTCCAAACAACCCTTAATAGCCGACTTCCTGTTGGGCTGGGGTAAAAAGTAAGAGCATGAAGTATATATGAACCGATGAGATCTATATGTGTACTGAGTTTCATATTATTACATGCAAGCGTGTTTGATTTATGGACCAAGTGTTCAAACCCCGTTCCAGGGGGCGCTGTCGAGCCCCCCTGCCACGCCCGGGTACCAGCTTCAGCCCGGCCCTGATGGCCGCGGGTTCTGAGATGTGTGCAAAGTTTCAAGAGTTTTCGAGCACGTTAAGGCCCCCAAAAGTGCCCAAAAGGTAGTAAAATAATAATAATAATAATAATAATAATAATAATAAATATAGCTGCGAGCAGCGATTACGGGCCCAAGCCGGTGGCACCGCAACCCCGGTGCCTTTAATTACCTAAAGGCACCGGAGTGGCGGTGCCGCCGGCTTTGGCCCTTCATCGCTGCTCGCAGCTATATTTATATATATATATATATATATATATATATATATATAAACAAGCCGGTGGCACCGCCACCCCGGTGCCTTTAGGGTTACTGTGCGTGACGGGCAATAACGTAACCCCGCTTTGACCTTTGAGAAGATGTGTGCTGTAGAGCTTGCATCAGTGTGGGCTCTGCAAAAGTGTGCATTGAGGGCACATATCAACCACAAAGTATGCGTGAGCAACCTTCTGAAACCTAAAATGAAAAATGAGACACCCTACGGTCTCATGGACTTAATGGACACATGAAATAAGTACACAAGTTTGAAAGTTATCTGAAGTGTGCCAAGACAGAATATTTGCCTGATCTGATTAGAAAAATAGTTTTTGTGTGTGTGTGTGTGTGTGAGGCGTGATTGAACAATGTAGACATAAAAACATACTCCGTCCTTTTGTTCATACAGGACATTATTCAAACTACAAAGTGTTTACTTATATTTGTGTACAATCGCAATAAAACACAACATTGTGCTTTTGTCAAACTGTAAACTACAACTGTCACCCAACCAAAATCTCTTACACACACACACACACACACACACATAGTTTAAAAGCAAAAAAATCTTTTGGACATTCATCATATTGCATTGGTTTTCATTTCTTGTTCTCGAACAGAGCCCTAATCTGTTTATTTTTTCAGTTACACATTCTACATTGATTAAAAAAGAAAAATCAAATGTGCTTTTATTTTAGACATAAATAAATAATCTATCATTCAGATGAGAGTAAAGTTAGTGTTAGTTAAAATTTTAAGGAAAACAAAAATATGATCTGAAATATCGCACATTCATTTAAAATTCATTCAGGTTCAATTACCAAACATACAAATCTCAATGTAATTTAAAGCAAACAATACATTTAAAATATATGGGTTGTATGCAATTTTTTTATATATAAAAAGATATATATCCAAAAATACAAAGCCTAAACTTTAACAAGGGTTAAACAATCACTGTAACAGACACAATCACACACACACACACACACACACACACACACGTCAAATCACTTACATTTTAGATGCAATATTGACTTTTTTTCTGTTTCAGCAGCGAAAATAGTTCAACAAAGATGACAGCAGAACCATCGAGCATCTCACAGCAACGCGTTCTCATTACTGAATGATTCAGCATTTTGAACAAATCGGTTGACTCAAAGATTCAACGACCAATCCATAATCTGTCTCATTCATGAATGACTCAGCCGTTCGAACGAATCGTTTGAACGAATGAATCAATGACTCGCTCATTAAGACGGTCGCCTGGCGACACCTAATGACGGTTTAGTGATATGTTTAAAAGTATCATTCTTTCCAACGATTGTTAATTAACTCATATTTGAAACATAAGCTATATATATATATATATATATATATATATATATATATATATATATATATATATATATATATATACACATATATACACAAAAATAAAATAAACACATTTGAAGCGTGTTTGCTTACTAAATTGTGAGCTGAACGAAAGTTGCAGCAAATATCAGCAACAGGAGTCAAATTTCATTAATCACGAGAGTGAAGAGCTGACTGAAAAGATGATGACGGAATAGGCATTTTATGTAAAAGCGCCTATTTAAGCGAATCTATCATTATACTCTTTTGTTGTTGTGTTTTCCGTGAAAAATAATAGACTATTGAACTCACAATTCAAGCACGCGCTCTGCACGCGCCACCATTATCAATGTCCGTGTGGACGTCCGCGATCGAACAGTGGAAACATTGGCTACTCCGTCATTTTATTCAAGAAGATCATTCAAACTGCAAAGTGTTTACTTATTTTTGGATACTCGCAATCAAACACAACATTGTGATTTTGTAAAATACATTCAAGAAATCCGCCCCCGAAATGGGGCTTCTTTTAAAATGAAACAAAAATGCTCACAGCTGCACGTCTTGTGGAGACGTCCGTTACTTTCGCTTTCAAGTTAGCGATTTTAAAGCCCCCAGCGGAGTCACGGTGGGAAAATATTCCCATAGTAGCATCAATTGGCCTACCTGATTTTGAACACAAGAGGGCAGTAAAGCACTATGAATGATTTTTATTTTTATTTATTTTTTTGGCTAAACAACCATTCTGGCTGTTTTTAAACTTAAACATACATCTTAAATTGAAAAAAAGGAATACAATGGGTTTACTTCTAATATTAGTATAATTTTATAGAAAAATAAATGGTGTATAATTACATTTTAGAAAGATATGAGACATTTCCTGATTCTTTTTTTGACATAATCCCTCGCCATAGCAAAACCGTTTGAGATATTCAATATCCGTTCACAATTTAGCATCTTTAATGTATTTTCATCAAGTTGAAAAAGTTTTGTAACTGTAGATGAAACTAACCCCCCCCCCACACACACTTTTGCCACAAAAGGTGGCGCTACTGAGCCCCTGCACCACGCCCGTTTCTGAAACTTTGCACATGTCTACTGGCTAATAAATGTGATCTGTCTGTCAAGTTTCATGCAATTTTAAGCAATTTCAGGCATGCTAAGAGTCTCAAAAGCATCCAAAAAGAATATTAAAGTTTGATGCGTTGCCATGGCAACAGTATCTAAGATATCAATAATCCTTTCACAGGTCTACATCTGCCGTGTATTTACATTATACACATCAAGTTTGAAGCAAATCGGGTAAAAATAAGAGGGTGATTTCAAAGTATTTTGAAAGTGACACACTTCATGCTGCCAGTTGGTGGCGCTATAACTTTGACTCACAATAGTCACATCCATGTGATCGGCCTCTCACAGCGAACACACTGTTGAAGTTTCATCAAGATCAGTTAATGTATGCAGAAGTTATAACACACTTCCTGTTTCCATTATTCGCCATAAATTCGTTTCCTCGTCACGGCCAAACCGTTCGAGATATCAGAAATCCCCTGGCAATTTTTCATCCTCAATGTCTTGACATCATGCTGACCGAGTTTCGTTGCGATTGGTTGAATTCTCTAGGAGGAGTATATCGAATTCCAGGGGCATACGCTTCCAAACAAACCATAATAGCCGACTTCCTGTTGGGCTGGGGTAAAAAGTAAAAGTACAAAGGATATATGAATCGATGAGATCTATATGTGTACCGAGTTTCATATTATTACATTCAAGCGTGTTTGATTTATGGACCAAGTTTTCGGACCCCGTTCCAGGGGGCACTGTCGAGCCCCCCTGCCACGCCCGGGTACCAGCTTCAGCCCGGCCCTGATGGCCACGGGTTCTGACCCGTGTGCAAAGTTTCAAGAGTTTTTGAGCACGTTAAGGGCCCCCAAAGTGCGCTGAGAGTCTCAAAAGTATCCAAAAAGAATATTAAAGTTTGATGCGTTGTCACGGCAACAGCATCTAAGATATCAACAATCCTTTCACAGGTCTAAATCTGGCGTGTGTCTACATTATACACATCAAGTTTGAAGCAAATCGGGTAAAGCCTGTTTGATTTATGGACCAAGTTTTCGGACCCCATTCCAGGGGGCGCTGTCGAGCCCCCCTGCCACGCCCGGGTACCAGCTTCAGCCCGGCCCTGATGGCCGCGGTTTCTGACCCGTGTGCAAAGTTTCAAGAGTTTTTGAGCATGTTAAGGGCCCCAAAAGTGCGCTAAGAATCTCAAAAGTATCCAAAAAGAATATTAAAGTTTGATGCGTTGTCACGGCAACAGCATCTAAGATATCAACAATCCTTTCACAGGTCTACATCTGGCTTGTGTCTACATTATACACATCAAGTTTGAAGCAAATAGGGTAAAGTGTGTTGGATATATGGACCAAATTGTCTGACCCGTTCAAGGGGGCGCTGTCGAGCCCCCCTGCCACGCCCGGGTACCAGCTTCAGCCTGGCCCTGATGGCCGCGGGTTTTGTCCCGTGTGCAAAGTTTCAAGAGTTTTTGAGCACGTTAAGAACCCCAAAAGTGCCCGAAAGCATAAAAAAGCATGAAAAAGCTTAAAAAAAGGAATATTAATGTTTGATGCATTGCCATGGCAACAGTATCTAAGATATCAATAATCCTTTCACAGGTCTACATCTGGCGTGTGTCTACATTATGCACATGAAGTTTGAAGCAAATCGGGTAAAAATAAGAGGGTGATTTAAAAGCATTTTGAAAGTGACACACTTCCTGCTTCCAGTTGGTGGCGCTATAACTTTGACTCACAATAGTCACATCCATGTGATCGGGCTCTTACAACGAACACACTGCTGAAGTTTCATCGAGATTAGTTAATGTATGCAGTAGTTATAACACACTTCCTGTTTCACGTTTCTCGCCATAATTTCGTTTACTCGCCACGGCCAAACCGTTCGAGATATCAAAAATCCCCTGGCAATTTTTCATCCTCAATGTCTTGACTTCATGCTGACCGAGTTTCGTGCCGTGTGTTTGAATTCTCTAGGAGGAGTATTTCACATTCCATTGCATGTGTTTTCCAAACAACCCTTAATAGCCGACTTCCTGTTGGGCTGGGGTAAAAAGTAAGAGCATGAAGTATATATGAACCGATGAGATCTATATGTGTACTGAGTTTCATATTATTACATGCAAGCGTGTTTGATTTATGGACCAAGTGTTCAAACCCCGTTCCAGGGGGCGCTGTCGAGCCCCCCTGCCACGCCCGGGTACCAGCTTCAGCCCGGCCCTGATGGCCGCGGGTTCTGAGATGTGTGCAAAGTTTCAAGAGTTTTCGAGCACGTTAAGGCCCCCAAAAGTGCCCAAAAGGTAGTAAAATAATAATAATAATAATAATAAATATAGCTGCGAGCAGCGATTACGGGCCCAAGCCGGTGGCACCGCAACCCCGGTGCCTTTAATTACCTAAAGGCACCGGAGTGGCGGTGCCGCCGGCTTTGGCCCTTCATCGCTGCTCGCAGCTATATTTATATATATATATATATATATATATATATATATATATATATATATATAAACAAGCCGGTGGCACCGCCACCCCGGTGCCTTTAGGGTTACTGTGCGTGACGGGCAATAACGTAACCCCGCTTTGACCTTTGAGAAGATGTGTGCTGTAGAGCTTGCATCAGTGTGGGCTCTGCAAAAGTGTGCATTGAGGGCACATATCAACCACAAAGTATGCGTGAGCAACCTTCTGAAACCTAAAATGAAAAATGAGACACCCTACGGTCTCATGGACTTAATGGACACATGAAATAAGTACACAAGTTTGAAAGTTATATGAAGTGTGCCAAGACAGAATATTTGCCTGATCTGATTAGAAAAATAGTTTTTGTGTGTGTGTGTGTGTGTGAGGCGTGATTGAACAATGTAGACATAAAAACATACTCCGTCCTTTTGTTCATACAGGACATTATTCAAACTACAAAGTGTTTACTTATATTTGTGTACAATCGCAATAAAACACAACATTGTGCTTTTGTCAAACTGTAAACTACAACTGTCACCCAACCAAAATCTCTTACACACACACACACACACACACACATAGTTTAAAAGCAAAAAAATCTTTTGGACATTCATCATATTGCATTGGTTTTCATTTCTTGTTCTCGAACAGAGCCCTAATCTGTTTATTTTTTCAGTTACACATTCTACATTGATTAAAAAAGAAAAATCAAATGTGCTTTTATTTTAGACATAAATAAATAATCTATCATTCAGATGAGAGTAAAGTTAGTGTTAGTTAAAATTTTAAGGAAAACAAAAATATGATCTGAAATATCGCACATTCATTTAAAATTCATTCAGGTTCAATTACCAAACATACAAATCTCAATGTAATTTAAAGCAAACAATACATTTAAAATATATGGGTTGTATGCAATTTTTTTATATATAAAAAGATATATATCCAAAAATACAAAGCCTAAACTTTAACAAGGGTTAAACAATCACTGTAACAGACACAATCACACACACACACACACACACACACACACACACGTCAAATCACTTACATTTTAGATGCAATATTGACTTTTTTTCTGTTTCAGCAGCGAAAATAGTTCAACAAAGATCACAGCAGAACCATCGAGCATCTCACAGCAACGCGTTCTCATTACTGAATGATTCAGCATTTTGAACAAATCGGTTGACTCAAAGATTCAACGACCAATCCATAATCTGTCTCATTCATGAATGACTCAGCCGTTCGAACGAATCGTTTGAACGAATGAATCAATGACTCGCTCATTAAGACGGTCGCCTGGCGACACCTAATGACGGTTTAGTGATATGTTTAAAAGTATCATTCTTTCCAACGATTGTTAATTAACTCATATTTGAAACATAAGCTATATATATATATATATATATATATATATATATATATATATATATATATATATATATATATATATATATATATATATACACATATATACACAAAAATAAAATAAACACATTTGAAGCGTGTTTGCTTACTAAATTGTGAGCTGAACGAAAGTTGCAGCAAATATCAGCAACAGGAGTCAAATTTCATTAATCACGAGAGTGAAGAGCTGACTGAAAAGATGATGACGGAATAGGCATTTTATGTAAAAGCGCCTATTTAAGCGAATCTATCATTATACTCTTTTGTTGTTGTGTTTTCCGTGAAAAATAATAGACTATTGAACTCACAATTCAAGCACGCGCTCTGCACGCGCCACCATTATCAATGTCCGTGTGGACGTCCGCGATCGAACAGTGGAAACATTGGCTACTCCGTCATTTTATTCAAGAAGATCATTCAAACTGCAAAGTGTTTACTTATTTTTGGATACTCGCAATCAAACACAACATTGTGATTTTGTAAAATACATTCAAGAAATCCGCCCCCGAAATGGGGCTTCTTTTAAAATGAAACAAAAATGCTCACAGCTGCACGTCTTGTGGAGACGTCCGTTACTTTCGCTTTCAAGTTAGCGATTTTAAAGCCCCCAGCGGAGTCACGGTGGGAAAATATTCCCATAGTAGCATCAATTGGCCTACCTGATTTTGAACACAAGAGGGCAGTAAAGCACTATGAATGATTTTTATTTTTTTTTATTTTTTTGGCTAAACAACCATTCTGGCTGTTTTTAAACTTAAACATAAATCTTAAATTGAAAAAAAGGAATACAATGGGTTTACTTCTAATATTAGTATAATTTTATAGAAAAATAAATGGTGTATAATTACATTTTAGAAAGATATGAGACATTTCCTGATTCTTTTTTTGACATAATCCCTCGCCATAGCAAAACCGTTTGAGATATTCAATATCCGTTCACAATTTAGCATCTTTAATGTATTTTCATCAAGTTGAAAAAGTTTTGTAACTGTAGATGAAACTAACCCCCCCCCCCACACACACTTTTGCCACAAAAGGTGGCGCTACTGAGCCCCTGCACCACGCCCGTTTCTGAAACTTTGCACATGTCTACTGGCTAATAAATGTGATCTGTCTGTCAAGTTTCATGCAATTTTAAGCAATTTCAGGCATGCTAAGAGTCTCAAAAGCATCCAAAAAGAATATTAAAGTTTGATGCGTTGCCATGGCAACAGTATCTAAGATATCAATAATCCTTTCACAGGTCTACATCTGCCGTGTATTTACATTATACACATCAAGTTTGAAGCAAATCGGGTAAAAATAAGAGGGTGATTTCAAAGTATTTTGAAAGTGACACACTTCATGCTGCCAGTTGGTGGCGCTATAACTTTGACTCACAATAGTCACATCCATGTGATCGGCCTCTCACAGCGAGCACACTGTTGAAGTTTCATCAAGATCAGTTAATGTATGCAGAAGTTATAACACACTTCCTGTTTCCATTATTCGCCATAAATTCGTTTCCTCGTCACGGCCAAACCGTTCGAGATATCAGAAATCCCCTGGCAATTTTTCATCCTCAATGTCTTGACATCATGCTGACCGAGTTTCGTTGCGATTGGTTGAATTCTCTAGGAGGAGTATATCGAATTCCAGGGGCATACGCTTCCAAACAAACCATAATAGCCGACTTCCTGTTGGGCTGGGGTAAAAAGTAAAAGTACAAAGGATATATGAATCGATGAGATCTATATGTGTACCGAGTTTCATATTATTACATTCAAGCGTGTTTGATTTATGGACCAAGTTTTCGGACCCCGTTCCAGGGGGCACTGTCGAGCCCCCCTGCCACGCCCGGGTACCAGCTTCAGCCCGGCCCTGATGGCCACGGGTTCTGACCCGTGTGCAAAGTTTCAAGAGTTTTTGAGCACGTTAAGGGCCCCCAAAGTGCGCTGAGAGTCTCAAAAGTATCCAAAAAGAATATTAAAGTTTGATGCGTTGTCACGGCAACAGCATCTAAGATATCAACAATCCTTTCACAGGTCTAAATCTGGCGTGTGTCTACATTATACACATCAAGTTTGAAGCAAATCGGGTAAAGCCTGTTTGATTTATGGACCAAGTTTTCGGACCCCATTCCAGGGGGCGCTGTCGAGCCCCCCTGCCACGCCCGGGTACCAGCTTCAGCCCGGCCCTGATGGCCGCGGTTTCTGACCCGTGTGCAAAGTTTCAAGAGTTTTTGAGCATGTTAAGGGCCCCAAAAGTGCGCTAAGAATCTCAAAAGTATCCAAAAAGAATATTAAAGTTTGATGCGTTGTCACGGCAACAGCATCTAAGATATCAACAATCCTTTCACAGGTCTACATCTGGCTTGTGTCTACATTATACACATCAAGTTTGAAGCAAATAGGGTAAAGCGTGTTGGATATATGGACCAAATTGTCTGACCCGTTCAAGGGGGCGCTGTCGAGCCCCCCTGCCACGCCCGGGTACCAGCTTCAGCCTGGCCCTGATGGCCGCGGGTTTTGTCCCGTGTGCAAAGTTTCAAGAGTTTTTGAGCACGTTAAGAACCCCAAAAGTGCCCGAAAGCATAAAAAAGCATGAAAAAGCTTAAAAAAAGGAATATTAATGTTTGATGCATTGCCATGGCAACAGTATCTAAGATATCAATAATCCTTTCACAGGTCTACATCTGGCGTGTGTCTACATTATGCACATGAAGTTTGAAGCAAATCGGGTAAAAATAAGAGGGTGATTTAAAAGCATTTTGAAAGTGACACACTTCCTGCTTCCAGTTGGTGGCGCTATAACTTTGACTCACAATAGTCACATCCATGTGATCGGGCTCTTACAACGAACACACTGCTGAAGTTTCATCGAGATTAGTTAATGTATGCAGTAGTTATAACACACTTCCTGTTTCACGTTTCTCGCCATAATTTCGTTTACTCGCCACGGCCAAACCGTTCGAGATATCAAAAATCCCCTGGCAATTTTTCATCCTCAATGTCTTGACTTCATGCTGACCGAGTTTCGTGCCGTGTGTTTGAATTCTCTAGGAGGAGTATTTCACATTCCATTGCATGTGTTTTCCAAACAACCCTTAATAGCCGACTTCCTGTTGGGCTGGGGTAAAAAGTAAGAGCATGAAGTATATATGAACCGATGAGATCTATATGTGTACTGAGTTTCATATTATTACATGCAAGCGTGTTTGATTTATGGACCAAGTGTTCAAACCCCGTTCCAGGGGGCGCTGTCGAGCCCCCCTGCCACGCCCGGGTACCAGCTTCAGCCCGGCCCTGATGGCCGCGGGTTCTGAGATGTGTGCAAAGTTTCAAGAGTTTTCGAGCACGTTAAGGCCCCCAAAAGTGCCCAAAAGGTAGTAAAATAATAATAATAATAATAATAATAATAATAAAATATAGCTGCGAGCAGCGATTACGGGCCCAAGCCGGTGGCACCGCAACCCCGGTGCCTTTAGTTACCTAAAGGCACCGGAGTGGCGGTGCCGCCGGCTTTGGCCCTTCATCGCTGCTCGCAGCTATATTCATATTTATATATATATATATATATATAAACAAGCCGGTGGCACCGCCACCCCGGTGCCTTTATATATATATATATATATATATGTCTACATTGTTCAATCACGCCTCACACACACACACACACTTTTGCAGAGCCCACACCAATGCAAGCTCTATAGCACACATCTTCTCAAAGGTCAAAGCGGAGTTACGATATTGCCCGTCATGCACAGTAACCGTAAAGGCACCGGGGTGGCGGTGCCACCGGCTTGTTTATATATATATATATATCGTATTATTCTAACTTGTAAAAAACTATTAACTTTTGTTAATATTCAACCATTTCACAACTAACTTTTTTCCATAGATCAAACACAACATAATTATATGGTGGACTGAAACAAAAATTATTAATTAAATAAAATTATTGTTTTCCTCTGAAATAGCAAAAGCATCACACACTAGCTGTACCTGCTCTAAATAAAAAAGAGTAATTCAATAAAAATACAAAATCGAACTAAATAAAATAAATTATTACAAAAACAAAATCAAACCAAAGAAAATATATCTTCGAAAAAAAAAGCGAGTGTCATGAGGAAAGGCGCCTCAGGAATCGTCAGGATTAACTCCATGTGTAAGGAATTTTGATTGATTTTATTTGTCACTTGAAAATTATTGTTAAATGTGTGCCTGCATAACTTTAATAAGATTTATTTTCTTTGATTTGATTTTGTTTTATATAATTTATTTATTTCGATTTTGTATTTTTATTTAAATACTATTATTTATTTAGAGCAGGTACAGCTAAGTGTGCGATGCTTTTGCTATTTCAGAGGGAAAAAAACACATTTTATTTCAAAAAGGCTTTTCAATTAAATAAAATGTTCAAGCTTTGTTTTCGTTTTATTATTTTGTTTGTTTTAAGCTTTGTTTAATTTATATTGTTAATCATCTGACACAAAACAAATGCATAAATTATCATTTTAACTTTTAAAAAACGATTAACATTTGTTAATAGTACATTGCCTGTCTTTTGTTAATAGGACAAAACATAGTTATTATATTTTATAATATTTTATAAATATATAAAATAAACATTTGTAATGAAATCGTTCAAAAAAATGATATTAGCATTGTTTTAAACTTTGAAACAGAAGTAGCGCAATGCCTGGCCACTCCCGCGCCGCCTCCTTTTCACAATCCGAGGGAACCATCTCCGGAATATTAACCTCACTCCTAGAAGTCCAATTCTCATTATTCATGCCTCTTACCTGGGATTGATTGCACACACACACACACACACACACACGCACGCACGCACTCACACGCACACACACACACACACACACACACACGTGTCAAGTCACTTACATTTTAGATGCAATATTGACTGTTCTTCTGTTTCAGCAGCGAAAATAGTTAAACAAAGATCACAGCAGAACCATTGCATCTCACAGCAACGTGTTTTCTCATTACTGAATGATTCAGCATTTTGAACAAATTGGTTGACTCAAAGATTCAATGACCAATCCATAAACATCTGTCTCATTCATGAATGACTCAGTCGTTCAAACGAATCGTTTGAACGAATGAATCAATGACCCGCTCATTAAGACGGTCGCCTGGCGACACCTAGTGACGGTTTAGTGTTATTTGATTATACACTCAAAATATTCCACAACAAATCCTTTAAATTTAATGATATTCAGAACAGAACACAAATAAAAAAAATAACTATAATAAAGCCAAAACGAAATAATTTAAAACAAAAGTAAAAGTAAGTGGTGTTAGGCTCACGTAAATCTCTCTTTAGAATCTAAATGTTGCAACATTTGCGATGTATTTGGATGCTAAACTATTCTTTATTACAGGCTTTGTACTTCACTCACGTTCCAATATCGACGGAAAAAATCATCCTCTTCACTTGTGCAAAAATGTGCTTGGAAAAATCACAGTGGAGCGGTGCTTACTGTGAATGATACAAATTGTACTACTGACTATTTCAACATAGCAGTGTAATTTGTATATGTTAGGTTGAATGTTTTATTATTGTGTGTGTGTGTGTGTGTGTGTTTGTGTGTGTGTTTGTGTGTGTGTGTGTGTGTGTGTGTGTGTGTGTGTCAGTGTGTGTGTGGGGGTCTGGGTGGCTCAGCGCGATTGAACAGTGAAACATACTCCGTCATTTTCTTCATACAGGACATCATTCAAACGTCAAAGTGTTTACTTATATTTGTGTACACTCGCAATTAAACACAACATTGTGTTTTTGTTAAATAAATTAAAGTAATACGTCCCCCGAAATGGCGCTAATTTTAAAATGAAACTAAAATGCTCACGGCTGCACGGGCATTCATAACTCTGCGCGCCCACGGTGAGGGACGAGCAGAACAGAGCGAACGTTGTTTAGTTCATTCCTACTTCCATAGGAATTAATTGAAAAAGCTCACTCTACTCTGCACCATTATTAATGAATTGTGCAGACGTCCTTATTTTACTTTCGCTTTTTACCTGATTTTGAACACAAGAGGGCAGTATAACACTATGTATGATTTGGAAAAAAATTTTTTTTGACTAAACAACCATTCTGGCTGTTTTTAAACTTAAACATTATTCTCTAATTGCTCTCACCATGCCCGTTTCTGAAACTCTGCACATGTCTACTGTCTAATAAATGTGATGTGTCTGTCGGGTTTCATGCAATTTCAAGTATGTTAAGAGTCTCAAAAGCATCAACAAAGAATAATAAAGTTTGATGCGTTGCCACGGCAACAGTATCTAAGATATCAATAATCCTTTCTCAGGTCTACATCTGCCGTGTGTCTACATTATACACATAAAGTTTGAAGCAAATTGGGTAAAAATAAGAGGGTGATTTCAAAGCCTTTAGGAAGTGACACACTTCCTGCTGCCAGTTGGTGGCGCTATAACTTTGACTCACAATAGTCACATCCATGTGATCGGACTCTTACAGCGAACACACTGCTGAAGTTTCATCAAGATCAGTTAATGTATGCAGAAGTTATAACACACTTCCTGTTTCCTTTATTCGCCATAAATTCGTTTCCTCGCCACAGCCAAACCGTTCGAGATATCAAAAATCCCCTGGCAACTTTTCATCCTCAATGTCTTGACTTCATGCTGACCGAGTTTCGTGGCGATTGGTTGAATTCTCTAGGAGGAGTATATCGAATTCCAGGGGCATACGCTTCCAAACAAACCATAATAGCCGACTTCCTGTTGGGCTGGGGTAAAAAGTAAAAGTACAAAGGATATATGAATCGATGAGATCTATATGTGTACCGAGTTTCATATTATTACATTCAAGCGTGTTTGATTTATGGACCAAGTTTTCGGACCCCGTTCCAGGGGGCACTGTCGAGCCCCCCTGCCACGCCCGGGTACCAGCTTCAGCCCGGCCCTGATGGCCACGGGTTCTGACCCGTGTGCAAAGTTTCAAGAGTTTTTGAGCACGTTAAGGGCCCCCAAAGTGCGCTGAGAGTCTCAAAAGTATCCAAAAAGAATATTAAAGTTTGATGCGTTGTCACGGCAACAGCATCTAAGATATCAACAATCCTTTCACAGGTCTAAATCTGGCGTGTGTCTACATTATACACATCAAGTTTGAAGCAAATCGGGTAAAGCCTGTTTGATTTATGGACCAAGTTTTCGGACCCCATTCCAGGGGGCGCTGTCGAGCCCCCCTGCCACGCCCGGGTACCATCTTCAGCCCGGCCCTGATGGCCGCGGTTTCTGACCCGTGTGCAAAGTTTCAAGAGTTTTTGAGCACGTTAAGGGCCCCAAAAGTGCGCTAAGAATCTCAAAAGTATCCAAAAAGAATATTAAAGTTTGATGCGTTGTCACGGCAACAGCATCTAAGATATCAACAATCCTTTCACAGGTCTACATCTGGCTTGTGTCTACATTATACACATCAAGTTTGAAGCAAATAGGGTAAAGCGTGTTGGATATATGGACCAAATTGTCTGACCCGTTCAAGGGGGCGCTGTCGAGCCCCCCTGCCACGCCCGGGTACCAGCTTCAGCCTGGCCCTGATGGCCGCGGGTTTTGTCCCGTGTGCAAAGTTTCAAGAGTTTTCGAGCACGTTAAGAACCCCAAAAGTGCCCGAAAGCATAAAAAAGCATGAAAAAGCTTAAAAAAAGGAATATTAATGTTTGATGCATTGCCATGGCAACAGTATCTAAGATATCAATAATCCTTTCACAGGTCTACATCTGGCGTGTGTCTACATTATGCACATGAAGTTTGAAGCAAATCGGGTAAAAATAAGAGGGTGATTTAAAAGCATTTTGAAAGTGACACACTTCCTGCTTCCAGTTGGTGGCGCTATAACTTTGACTCACAATAGTCACATCCATGTGATCGGGCTCTTACAACGAACACACTGCTGAAGTTTCATCAAGATTAGTTAATGTATGCAGTAGTTATAACACACTTCCTGTTTCACGTTTCTCGCCATAATTTCGTTTACTCGCCACGGCCAAACCGTTCGAGATATCAAAAATCCCCTGGCAATTTTTCATCCTCAGTGTCTTGACTTCATGCTGACCGAGTTTCGTGCCGTGTGTTTGAATTCTCTAGGAGGAGTATTTCACATTCCATTGCATGTGTTTTCCAAACAACCCTTAATAGCCGACTTCCTGTTGGGCTGGGGTAAAAAGTAAGAGCATGAAGTATATATGAACCGATGAGATCTATATGTGTACTGAGTTTCATATTATTACATGCAAGCGTGTTTGATTTATGGACCAAGTGTTCAAACCCCGTTCCAGGGGGCGCTATCGAGCCCCCCTGCCACGCCCGGGTACCAGCTTCAGCCCGGCCCTGATGGCCGCGGGTTCTGAGATGTGTGCAAAGTTTCAAGAGTTTTCGAGCACGTTAAGGCCCCCAAAAGTGCCCAAAAGGTAGTAAAATAATAATAAATATAGCTGCGAGCAGCGATTACGGGCCCAAGCCGGTGGCACCGCAACCCCGGTGCCTTTAGGTAAAGGCACCGGAGTGGCGGTGCCGCCGGCTTTGGCCCTTCATCGCTGCTCGCAGCTATATTTATATATATATATATATATATATATATATATATATATATATATATATTTATATATTTATATAAACAAGCCGGTGGCACCGCCACCCCGGTGCCTTTAGGGTTACTGTGCGTGACGGGCAATAACGTAACCCCGCTTTGACCTTTGAGAAGATGTGTGCTGTAGAGCTTGCATCAGTGTGGGCTCTGCAAAAGTGTGCATTGAGGGCACATATCAACCACAAAGTATGCGTGAGCAACCTTCTGAAACCTAAAATGAAAAATGAGACACCCTACGGTCTCATGGACTTAATGGACACATGAAATAAGTACACAAGTTTGAAAGTTATATGAAGTGTGCCAAGACAGAATATTTGCCTGATCTGATTAGAAAAATAGTTTTTGTGTGTGTGTGTGTGTGTGTGTGTGTGTGTGAGGCGTGATTGAACAATGTAGACATAAAAACATACTCCGTCATTTTGTTCATACAGGACATTATTCAAACTACAAAGTGTTTACTTATATTTGTGTACAATCGCAATAAAACACAACATTGTGCTTTTGTCAAACTGTAAACTACAACTGTCACCCAACCAAAATCTCTTACACACACACACACACACACACACACACACACACACATAGTTTAAAAGCAAAAAAATCTTTTGGACATTCATCATATTGCATTGGTTTTCATTTCTTGTTCTCGAACAGAGCCCTAATCTGTTTATTTTTTCAGTTACACATTCTACATTGATTAAAAAAGAAAAATCAAATGTGTTTTTATTTTATACATAAATAAATAATCTATCATTCAGATGAGAGTAAAGTTAGTGTTAGTTCAAATTTTAAGGAAAACAAAAATATGATCTGAAATATCGCACATTCATTTAAAATTCATTCAGGTTCAATTACCAAACATACAAATCTCAATGTAATTTAAAGCAAACAATACATTTAAAATATATGGGTTGTATGCAATTTTTTATATATAAAAAGATATATATCCAAAAATACAAAGCCTAAACTTTAACAAGGGTTAAACAATCACTGTAACAGACACAATCACACACACACACACACACACACACACACACACACACACACACACACGTCAAATCACTTACATTTTAGATGCAATATTGACTTTTTTTCTGTTTCAGCAGCGAAAATAGTTCAACAAAGATCACAGCAGAACCATCGAGCATCTCACAGCAACGCGTTCTCATTACTGAATGATTCAGCATTTTGAACAAATCGGTTGACTCAAAGATTCAACGACCAATCCATAATCTGTCTCATTCATGAATCACTCAGCCGTTCGAACGAATCGTTTGAACGAATGAATCAATGACTCGCTCATTAAGACGGTCGCCTGGCGACACCTAATGACGGTTTAGTGTTATGTTTAAAAGTATCATTCTTTCCAACGATTGTTAATTAACTCATATTTGAAACATAAGCTATATATATATATATATATATATATATATATATATATATATATACACACATATATATACACAAAAATAAAATAAACACATTTGAAGCGTGTTTGCTTACTAAATTGTGAGCTGAACGAAAGTTGCAGCAAATATCAGCAACAGTCCGTGTGGACGTCCGCGATCGAACAGTGGAAACATTGGCTACTCCGTCATTTTATTCAAGAAGATCATTCAAACTGCAAAGTGTTTACTTATTTTTGGATACTCGCAATCAAACACAACATTGTGATTTTGTAAAATACATTCAAGAAATCCGCCCCCGAAATGGGGCTTCTTTTAAAATGAAACGAAAATGCTCACAGCTGCACGTCTTGTGGAGACGTCCGTTACTTTCGCTTTCAAGTTAGCGATTTTAAAGCCCCCAGCGGAGTCACGGTGGGAAAATATTCCCATAGTAGCATATACAATTTAATACAATTGGCCTACCTGATTTTGAACACAAGAGGGCAGTAAAGCACTATGAATGATTTTTTTTTTTTTTTTTTTTGGCTAAACAACCATTCTGGCTGTTTTTAAACTTAAACATAAATCTTAAATTGAAAAAAAGGAATACAATGGGTTTAGTTCTAATATTAGTATAATTTTATAGAAAAATAAATGGTGTATAATTACATTTTAGAAAGATATGAGACATTTCCTGATTCTTTTTTTGACATAATCCCTCGCCATAGCAAAACCGTTTGAGATATTCAATATCCGTTCACAATTTAGCATCTTTAATGTATTTTCATCAAGTTGAAAAAGTTTTGTAACTGTAGATGAAACTAACCCCCCACACACACTTTTGTCACAAAAGGTGGCGCTACTGAGCCCCTGCACCACGCCCGTTTCTGAAACTTTGCACATGTCTACTGGCTAGTAAATGTGATCTGTCTGTCAAGTTTCATGCAATTTTAAGCAATTTCAGGCATGCTAAGAGTCTCAAAAGCATCCAAAAAGAATATTAAAGTTTGATGCGTTGCCATGGCAAAAAAAATTTTTTTTGACTAAACAACCATTCTGGCTGTTTTTAAACTTAAACATTATTCTCTAATTGCTCTCACCATGCCCGTTTCTGAAACTCTGCACATGTCTACTGTCTAATAAATGTGATGTGTCTGTCGGGTTTCATGCAATTTCAAGTATGTTAAGAGTCTCAAAAGCATCAACAAAGAATAATAAAGTTTGATGCGTTGCTATAAATTATATATATATATATATAAAAAATACATATATATATATATATATATATATTTTTTTTTTTATATACATATATATATATATATCTCACTTGCCTTACCTGAGAACAATGAAAACAATAAAAAAAACTAGGGAATCACTAAACCGAGAGAATTATTCTGTTTTGATGATACACTCAAAATATTACACAAGCAATTCTTTAAATTTAATGATATTCAGAACAGAACAAGAATTCAAAAAAACTATAATTAAGAATTAACCGAAATAATTGAAAGCGAAAGTGAAAGTAAGTGGTGTTTGGCCACGTAACTCTCTCATTAGAATCAAACTGTTTCAACATTTGCGATGTATTTGGATGCTAAACTATTCTTTATTATGGGCTTTGTACTTCACTCAGGTTTCAATATGTGTGTGTGTGTGTGTGTGTGTGTGTGTGTGTGTGTGTGTGTGTGTGTGTGTGTGTGTGTGTGTGTGTGTGTGAGGTGCGGGTGCGATTGAACTGTTACACATAAAAACATACTCCGTCCAATAAAACACAACAAAGTGCTTTTTTCAAACTATAAACTCTTGTCAAACTGTAACCTACAACTGTCACCAAACTAAAATCACACGCACACACTGTCTAAAAGCAAAAAATATTTATCCAACCCCATTTAAAACAGTCTGTGGGTGCCATCTTTTGGACATTCACCACATCGCATTGATTTTCATTTATTGTCCTCAGAGCCCTAATCTGTTTATTTTTCAATTACACATTCTACATTGATTAAAAAAGAAAAATTCAAATGTGTTTTTATTTTATACAGGAATAAATTATTTATAATTCAGATGAGAATAAAGTTAGTGTTTTACAATTTAAAGGAAAACAAATATATTGTTCTGAAATATAGCACATTCATTTTAAATTCATTCAGCTTCAATTACCAATACAATCTTAATTTTATTTAAAGCAAACTATACATTTAAAAGATCTTGGTTCTGTGCATATTTTGTAATTTAAAAAAAATACAAAATTGTTATGCAAAAAGACAAGGCCTTAGAGATTTCTTTATCTTTTAATGCAGGAAAAATCACACAGCAATGAAAGGCTTAATATCATGTCACTGTAACAGCCAGCCAGCCACACACACACACACATATAAACACAGACACCAGCCCTCCCTCCCCCTCCCTCCCCACACAGACAGCCACACACACACACACACATAGAATGGGAGGGGGCCCTCTCTCTGTCAAAGAGTGACAGAGAGAGATACCATTTCATGAAATCCACATTCAAACCACAATATCTGACTTTCTGAGGGTTGGAGCTATTGACTGTAAATTAGAAAGTTGTTTGGCTTGAGGAGAAGAATATACAAGCTGAGTTTTGTAACTGTAGGTAAATCTAACTAAGTTATAACACACTTTATATGTCCTTTTTTAGTCATGAAAATTCATTTCCTCGCCACGGCCAAACCGTTCGAGATATCAAAAATCCGTCAGCAATTTAGCATCCTCAATGTCTTGACTTCATGCACGCCTAGTTTGGCAATGATTGAATGAATTGCCTAGGAGTAGTACTTCAAATTCCACAGCAAGCGTTTTCCAAACAACCCATAATAGCCGACTTCCTGTTGGGCTGGCGTAAAACTTGACCAGGGGTAAAATGTTTGGCCCGATGAGATCTATATGTGTACTGAGTTTCATATTAATTCATGCAAGCGTGTTGAATATATGGACCAAATTGTCGGACCCCGTTCAAGGGGGCGCTGTTGAGCCCCCCTGCCACGCCCGGGTACCAGCTTCAGCCCGGCCCTGATGGCCGTGGGTTCTGACCTGTGTGCAAAATTTCAAAAGTTTTTGAGCACGTTAAGAGTCCCAAAATCCCCTGAAACCTTGAAATGCATTAAAATCAATAGACAAATCCCTCACACACAGAGACGGAAAGAGAGGGAGAGAAAATTCTCAGAAACATCCACATTCAAACTAAAATATCTGACTCCCTCTTGGTCTGAGCTAATGACAGTAAATTAGAAAGTTGTCCGGCTTGATCTGAACAATATGCGTACCGAGTTTTATGATTGTAGGTAAAACTATAGAACTAACACCCCCACTTTTGTCAAAAGGTGGCGCTACTGAGCCCCTGCACCACGCCCGTTTCTGAAACTTTGCACATGTCTACTGGCTAATAAATGTGATGTGTCTGTCGAGTTTCATGTTATTTCAAGTATGTTAAGAGTCTCAAAAGCATCAACAAAGAATATTAAAGTTTGATGCGTTGCCACGGCAACAGTATCTAATATATCAATAATCCTTTCACAGGTCTACATCTGCCGTGTATTTACATTATACAGATGAAGTTTGAAGCAAATCGGGTTAAAATAAGAGGGTGATTTCAAAGCATTTTGAAAGTGACACACTTCCTGCTGCCAGTTGGTGGCGCTATAACTTTGACTCACAATAGTCATATCCATGTGATCGGCCTCTTAAAGCGAACACACTGGTGAAGTTTCGTTAAGATCAGCTAATGTATGCTGAAGTTATAACACACTTCCTGTTTCACGTTTCTCGCCATAAATTCGTTTCCTCGCCACGGCCAAACCGTTCGAGATATCAAAAATCCCCTGGCAATTTTTCATCCTCAATGTCTTGACTTCATGCTGACCGAGTTTCGTGGCATTTCTTTGAATTCTCTAGGAGAAGTACTTTAAATTCCATTGCATGCGTTTAACAAACAACCCTAAATAGCCGACTTCCTGTTGGGATGGGGTAAAAAGTAAGAGCATGAAGTATATATGAACCGATGAGATCTATATGTGTACCGAGTTTCATATTATTACATGCAAGTGTGTTTGATTTATGGACCAAGTTTTCGGAACCCGTTCCAGGGGGCGCTGTCGAGCCCCCCTGCCACGCCCGGGTACCATCTTCAGCCCGGCCCTGATGGCCGCGGGTTCTGACCTGTGTGCAAAGTTTCAAGAGTTTTCGAGCACGTTAAGGGCCCCAAAAGTGCCCGAATAGTCGTAAGAAAAATATAGAAAATGAGTTTCCAAACAACCCATAATAACAGACTTCCTGTTGGGCTGACGTAAAACTTAGAGCACGAAAGTTGTTTGGCCCGATGAGATCTATAAGTGTACCGAGTTTCAGATTATTACATGCAAGCGTGTTTGATATATGGACAAGTGTTCAAACCCCGTTCCAGGGGGCGCTGTCGAGCCCCCCTGCCACGCCCGGGTACCAGCTTCAGCCCGGCCCTGATGGCCGCGGGTTCTGAGATGTGTGCAAAGTTTCAAGAGTTTTCGAGCACGTTAAGGCCCCCAAAAGTGCCCAAAAGGTAGTAAAATAATAATAAATATAGCTGCGAGCAGCGATTACGGGCCCAAGCCGGTGGCACCGCAACCCCGGTGCCTTTAGTTACCTAAAGGCACCGGAGTGGCGGTGCCGCCGGCTTTGGCCCTTCATCGCTGCTCGCAGCTATATTCATATATATATATATATATATATATATATATATATATATATATATATATATATAAACAAGCCGGTGGCACCGCCACCCCGGTGCCTTTATATATATATATATATATATATATGTCTACATTGTTCAATCACGCCTCACACACACACACACACTTTTGCAGAGCCCACACCAATGCAAGCTCTATAGCACACATCTTCTCAAAGGTCAAAGCGGAGTTACGATATTGCCCGTCATGCACAGTAACCGTAAAGGCACCGGGGTGGCGGTGCCACCGGCTTGTTTATATATATATATATATCGTATTATTCTAACTTGTAAAAAACTATTAACTTTTGTTAATATTCAACCATTTCACAACTAACTTTTTTCCATAGATCAAACACAACATAATTATATGGTGGACTGAAACAAAAATTATTAATTAAATAAAATTATTGTTTTCCTCTGAAATAGCAAAAGCATCACACACTAGCTGTACCTGCTCTAAATAAAAAAGAGTAATTCAATAAAAATACAAAATCGAACTAAATAAAATAAATTATTACAAAAACAAAATCAAACCAAAGAAAATATATCTTCGAAAAAAAAAGCGAGTGTCATGAGGAAAGGCGCCTCAGGAATCGTCAGGATTAACTCCATGTGTAAGGAATTTTGATTGATTTTATTTGTCACTTGAAAATTATTGTTAAATGTGTGCCTGCATAACTTTAATAAGATTTATTTTCTTTGATTTGATTTTGTTTTATATAATTTATTTATTTCGATTTTGTATTTTTATTTAAATACTATTATTTATTTAGAGCAGGTACAGCTAAGTGTGCGATGCTTTTGCTATTTCAGAGGGAAAAAAACACATTTTATTTCAAAAAGGCTTTTCAATTAAATAAAATGTTCAAGCTTTGTTTTCGTTTTATTATTTTGTTTGTTTTAAGCTTTGTTTAATTTATATTGTTAATCATCTGACACAAAACAAATGCATAAAGTATCATTTTAACTTTTAAAAAACTATTAACATTTGTTAATAGTACATTGCCTGTCTTTTGTTAATAGGACAAAACATAGTTATTATATTTTATAATATTTTATAAATATATAAAATAAACATTTGTAATGAAATCGTTCAAAAAAATGATATTAGCATTGTTTTAAACTTTGAAACTAAAGTAGCGCAATGCCTGGCCACTCCCGCGCCGCCTCCTTTTCACAATCCGAGGGAACCATCTCCGGAATATTAACCTCACTCCTAGAAGTCCAATTCTCATTATTCATGCCTCTTACCTGAGATTGATTGCACACACACACACACACACACACACACACCGCACGCACGCACTCACACGCACACACACACACACACACACGTGTCAAGTCACTTACATTTTAGATGCAATATTGACTTTTTTTCTGTTTCAGCAGCGAAAATAGTTCAACAAAGATCACAGCAGAACCATCGAGCATCTCACAGCAACGCGTTCTCATTACTGAATGATTCAGCATTTTGAACAAATCGGTTGACTCAAAGATTCAACGACCAATCCATAATCTGTCTCATTCATGAACGACTCAGCCGTTCGAACGAATCGTTTGAACGAATGAATCAATGACTCGCTCATTAAGACGGTCGCCTGGCGACACCTAATGACGGTTTAGTGATATGTTTAAAAGTATCATTCTTTCCAACGATTGTTAATTAACTCATATTTGAAACATAAGCTATATATATATATATATATATATATATATATATATATATATATATATATATATATATATATATATATACACACATATATATACACAAAAATAAAATAAACACATTTGAAGCGTGTTTGCTTACTAAATTGTGAGCTGAACGAAAGTTGCAGCAAATATCAGCAACAGGAGTCAAATTTCATTAATCACGAGAGTGAAGAGCTGACTGAAAAGATGATGACGGAATAGGCTATTTTATGTAAAAGCGCCTATTTAAGCGAATCTATCATTATACTCTTTTGTTGTTGTGTTTTCCGTGAAAAATAATAGACTATTGAACTCACAATTCAAGCACGCGCTCTGCACGCGCCACCATTATCAATGTCCGTGTGGACGTCCGCGATCGAACAGTGGAAACATTGGCTACTCCGTCATTTTATTCAAGAAGATCATTCAAACTGCAAAGTGTTTACTTATTTTTGGATACTCGCAATCAAACACAACATTGTGATTTTGTAAAATACATTCAAGAAATCCGCCCCCGAAATGGGGCTTCTTTTAAAATGAAACAAAAATGCTCACAGCTGCACGTCTTGTGGAGACGTCCGTTACTTTCGCTTTCAAGTTAGCGATTTTAAAGCCCCCAGCGGAGTCACGGTGGGAAAATATTCCCATAGTAGCATCAATTGGCCTACCTGATTTTGAACACAAGAGGGCAGTAAAGCACTATGAATGATTTTTTTTTTTTTTTTTTTTTGGCTAAACAACCATTCTGGCTGTTTTTAAACTTAAACATAAATCTTAAATTGAAAAAAAGGAATACAATGGGTTTACTTCTAATATTAGTATAATTTTATAGAAAAATAAATGGTGTATAATTACATTTTAGAAAGATATGAGACATTTCCTGATTCTTTTTTTGACATAATCCCTCGCCATAGCAAAACCGTTTGAGATATTCAATATCCGTTCACAATTTAGCATCTTTAATGTATTTTCATCAAGTTGAAAAAGTTTTGTAACTGTAGATGAAACTAACCCCCCCCCCCCCCCCCCCCCCACACACACTTTTGTCACAAAAGGTGGCGCTACTGAGCCCCTGCACCACGCCCGTTTCTGAAACTTTGCACATGTCTACTGGCTAATAAATGTGATCTGTCTGTCGAGTTTCATGCAATTTTAAGCAATTTCAGGCATGCTAAGAGTCTCAAAAGCATCCAAAAACAATATTAAAGTTTGATGCGTTGCCATGGCAACAGTATCTAAGACATCAATAATCCTTTCACAGGTCTACATCTGGCGAGTGTCTACATTATACACATCAAGTTTGAAGCAAATCGGGTAAAAATAAGAGGGTGATTTCAAAGCATTTTGAAAGTGACACACTTCCTGCTGCCAGTTGGTGGCGCTATAACTTTGACTCATAATAGTCACATCCATGTGATCGGCCTCTTACAGCGAACACACTGTTGAAGTTTCATCAAGATCAGTTAATGTATGCAGAAGTTATAACACACTTCCTGTTTCCATTATTCGCCATAAATTCGTTTCCTCGCCACGGCCAAATCGTTCGAGATATCAAAAATCCCCTGGCAATTTTTCATCCTCAATGTCTTGACTTCATGCTGACCGAGTTTCGTTGCGATTGGTTGAATTCTCTAGGAGGAGTATATCGAATTCCAGGGGCATACGCTTCCAAACAAACCATTATAGCCGACTTCCTGTTGGGCTGGGGTAAAAAGTAAAAGTACAAAGGATATATGAACCGATGAGATCTATATGTCTACCGAGTTTCATATTATTACATGCAAGCGTGTTTGATTTATGGACCAAGTTTTCGCACCCCGTTCCAGGGGGCGCTGTCGAGCCCCCCTGCCACGCCCGGGTACCATCTTCAGCCCGGCCCTGATGGCCGCGGGTTCTGACCTGTGTGCAAAGTTTCAAGAGTTTTCGTGCACGTTAAGGGCCCCCAAAGTGCGCTGAGAGTCTCAAAAGTATCCAAAAAGAATATTAAAGTTTGATGCGTTGTCACGGCAACAGCATCTAAGATATCAACAATCCTTTCACAGGTCTAAATCTGGCGTGTGTCTACATTATACACATCAAGTTTGAAGCAAATCGGGTAAAGCCTGTTTGATTTATGGACCAAGTTTTCGGACCCCATTCCAGGGGGCGCTGTCGAGCCCCCCTGCCACGCCCGGGTACCAGCTTCAGCCCGGCCCTGATGGCCGCGGTTTCTGACCCGTGTGCAAAGTTTCAAGAGTTTTTGAGCACGTTAAGGGCCCCAAAAGTGCGCTAAGAATCTCAAAAGTATCCAAAAAGAATATTAAAGTTTGATGCGTTGTCACGGCAACAGCATCTAAGATATCAACAATCCTTTCACAGGTCTACATCTGGCTTGTGTCTACATTATACACATCAAGTTTGAAGCAAATAGGGTAAAGCGTGTTGGATATATGGACCAAATTGTCTGACCCGTTCAAGGGGGCGCTGTCGAGCCCCCCTGCCACGCCCGGGTACCAGCTTCAGCCTGGCCCTGATGGCCGCGGGTTTTGTCCCGTGTGCAAAGTTTCAAGAGTTTTCGAGCACGTTAAGAACCCCAAAAGTGCCCGAAAGCATAAAAAAGCATGAAAAAGCTTAAAAAAAGGAATATTAATGTTTGATGCATTGCCATGGCAACAGTATCTAAGATATCAATAATCCTTTCACAGGTCTACATCTGGCGTGTGTCTACATTATGCACATGAAGTTTGAAGCAAATCGGGTAAAAATAAGAGGGTGATTTAAAAGCATTTTGAAAGTGACACACTTCCTGCTTCCAGTTGGTGGCGCTATAACTTTGACTCACAATAGTCACATCCATGTGATCGGGCTCTTACAACGAACACACTGCTGAAGTTTCATCAAGATTAGTTAATGTATGCAGTAGTTATAACACACTTCCTGTTTCACGTTTCTCGCCATAATTTCGTTTACTCGCCACGGCCAAACCGTTCGAGATATCAAAAATCCCCTGGCAATTTTTCATCCTCAGTGTCTTGACTTCATGCTGACCGAGTTTCGTGCCGTGTGTTTGAATTCTCTAGGAGGAGTATTTCACATTCCATTGCATGTGTTTTCCAAACAACCCTTAATAGCCGACTTCCTGTTGGGCTGGGGTAAAAAGTAAGAGCATGAAGTATATATGAACCGATGAGATCTATATGTGTACTGAGTTTCATATTATTACATGCAAGCGTGTTTGATTTATGGACCAAGTGTTCAAACCCCGTTCCAGGGGGCGCTGTCGAGCCCCCCTGCCACGCCCGGGTACCAGCTTCAGCCCGGCCCTGATGGCCGCGGGTTCTGAGATGTGTGCAAAGTTTCAAGAGTTTTCGAGCACGTTAAGGCCCCCAAAAGTGCCCAAAAGGTAGTAAAATAATAATAATAATAATAATAATAATAATAATAATAATAATAATAAATAATAATCCTTAGGAAAACAATAGGGCCTTCGCCTTTTCAAGGCTTGGGCCCTAATAATAAATAATAATCCTAAGGAAAACAATAGGGCCTTCGCCTTTTCAAGGCTTGGGCCCTAATAATAATCCTTAGGAAAACAATAGGGCCTTCGCCTTTTCAAGGCTTGGGCCCTAATAAATAATAATCCTTAGGAAAACAATAGGGCCTTCGCCTTTTCAAGGCTTGGGCCCTAAAAAGTTAATTAACTCTTCAAGAGCGTGGCAAACAAAATTACTGATTTTTTATTATTTCAAAAAAATGAATGTACTATATTTGAGTTTTTTCATTTAATATTTTGTATTTTTAGGGGATTTTATGGTACTAAATAATATTTACGCTGTATTTATAATCCGTTTATTCATTTTCTTAAGCATAGACCTAAAAAATTTAATTTCCAACTTAAACTGTCATAAATCTTGAATGCTTTTAGAGCGACAGACTGAAGTTTGATCTCTTTTTTAAAAGAAGACACTCTGCAGATTATTGCTGAAGTGAGAAAAGTTTTGAAAAGCGAAATAAAAAAAAGTTACAGAGTTTTACGTTTATTGTTATTACAATATTTATATTGTTATTATAATACAAATATTTGTTATTAGAACTGTGAGAAAATCCAAGCGACAAATCTAAACAAGTTGTGTTCCAAATGTGAGCCTGATATCTCAGTAAATGAGCGTTCAGTGAGTGTGTTCGGCTGCAGTTCCAAACGCTTCCACTAGAGGAAACTCTCCATTCATTTCCAATGCGCTCGTTTCTGACCGCGAGGAGCACAAGTCAAGTCAAGTCATCTTCATTTATATAGCGCTTTTAACAATGGATTGTTTCAAAGCATCTTTACAGAGATAAACATTTAATTTAAGGTAACAGATTGTTTTGGCGTTATAGCGGTTCTTGAATAATGTTATTTCCAGCTAAAGTTAACTTTGATTGATTCACCTCCGTCGAAATGATCAGACTTTAAACGCGTACCTGTGATTAACGCTGACGGCGTTCACATGCTCATTCAGAATTGATTCTATAGTTATGTGCTTTTGAAAATATGTGCGCAGGTTTGTAATTCCATACAACCCAGCCTAAACAAACTACTTTTCTTGCCTATAAATTTTGATACAGAATTTTGTTTTATTTTATCACTTTGGGTACGCGAGCCGAAATTCACAACGCTTCATCTGTAGAGTGGGAAAGGGATCCTCCATAGGGAGAGGATAGTGGATACTTCAGCACTGCATTGTCATCGGGTCCAGGCGGATCTCCTTCGTCAGATCTGGATACGGCCTGAATCCGGCACAAGTGGTTATTGTTTACAGGACCATTTAACCTTTCAAATCATGTCCATGATATTGTTTTGTGTTTAAATCGCAAGTGCCAAAACCTTTAACAAAAAAAAAAAGTAAAATGTTTCAGTCAAAAATGGCCGAAGAGTACCAGAGTCACATGTCCAAATCTCCTGTATTAGGAGAAAGATGTATGCGCAACGTTGTGAAATGATCCCTGTTTAACCCTCTGTGGTCTTTTCTGACTGAAAACTTTAACCTTTTTTACTTTTTTAAGGGTTTTCTATTTCATGGGAATGGTATGAAACATCTCTGGTTACTGATGTAACCTATGTTCTCTGAATAGGGAACGAGACGCTGCGTAGCTTAAGACGCAGTGGGAACGGCCTCTGGGTGTGCCGATTGTCTGAAGCCCTTATAGAATCACACCAATTTATTGGCTGATGGTGCGGGCGCCGCCCCGACGCTTTTACGTCATCACATTATACTGAACACGACTGGTTCAAGCAGATCAAACTTGGGAACCTGGAGTCATGTCGAGATCCAAACTGTAGAATCTGACAAAAGTGTGCGGAGAGGACCAGCCTGCCGCTACACAAATGTCTTCCAGGAGGGTCCCTCTAAAAAGTGCTTGAGAGGAAGCCACTCCTCTGGTGGAATGTGCCCTGATGCTAAGAGGTGAAGGCAGACCGCGCACCTCATGTGCCAGTGAAATAGCCCCTGTAACCCAGTGGGATGTTCTCTGCTTTGATGCGGCAAGCCCGCGGCGGCCAGCACCAAAACATACCAAGAGCTGGTTCGATTTTCTCAAACCGCCAGAGCGATCCACATTTAACTTCAATGCTCGGACAGGGCAGAGCAAATTAAGTTTCCTGTCCTCCTCAGGAACAAAAGGGGATGGAAGAGGATTGAAAGAGTGAAGGTAAATAACCTGGGAGTGAAATGCTGTGGACAATACTTTGGGCACATATCCTGGTCTCGGTCTCAAAGTCACCCTGACCAGACCAGGAGCAAAGTCTATACATGTATCGCTAACCGAAAGAGCTTGCAAATCCACCCAGCTCTGAGAACAGTGGCGATTTCTTTAAGACTGCAAGGGAAGCTCAGCTTCCCCTATAATGTCAAAAAAATGTATGGTCAAATGTGTACTATTGTGTTAACATTTTATTGACTAAAAATGCGTTAGACCACGTTCATCTCGAAGACGAGTTCGTTCAGAATCAGCTACATATAGCAGGTCGGCGGACTCGATTTTCTTCTCTTACATTCCCGTAGCGCGTCACAGTGCATTTCCCTATGGCATTTTCCCCGTTGAAGCCGAGCGTCCATTGACGTCCATTGATGGGGCTGCTTTGAACAGTTTTTTTCAGTGCTTCGAAACTAGACGGTCATTGGATAAATGCTGCGATTATGCCTGGAGTCTGGGCGTCTGCGTGACGATTGGAGGACTGCATCTCCTTTTAGATGGACAGCGATTTCGTACAATAAAAATTCGCTGACGCGGAAGCTATTCGAGATTTCAAGCTCAGTCCCATCGCGGATTTTGCAAGTGTACTCGAAAGACGAACTGCTGTAACATATTTCTTGGTATTTGCAATTTTCATCATACATTTCACAGTTTAACCTAATTCCCACATTTCCTCCGTCGATGTCAGGTGCCTTGTTACATGTGCGGGCGTGGTGTTTGAATCACGGCACATCTGTCTAGTTTGGTTTCGGTTTTGTGTCAGGATTCGAACATTCATGCTCCGCGTGTTTGTTTTCTGTTGTGAGCGCACAGGATAAGCTTTCACTCGTTCTCATGCATAACGTTCTGTCTTGTCATGTTCGCGTGCGGTATCGTGTTCGCTCTGTCCACGTGTGTTGTGTGGCATGCAGTTCGTGTTTACATCGGCGGTGCTTTCATGTCATGTCTTGTGCTGTGGAGCACACAGCTTGTGTTTTACACCGAAGGGCTTAGTATGGCCGCTTCGTGAAGGCAGAGAAATCTGAGGAGCAGATGGCGCGTGCGCCTGAATAATGTGACGACGTAAAATGACACCCGCGCCATCAGCCAATAAATTGGTGTGATTCTATAAGGGCTTCAGACAATTGGCACACCCAGTTCCCACTGTGTCTTAAGCTACGCAGCGTTGAGTGAACCTATGAATGAGAACTTAGTAAATGTCTTTGGCACTTGCTGTGCCAAAACTTTCATAAAGTTTAAATGGTCCTGAAAACACAATCACACTTTTGCTCGTTGTACGCATTGGAAATGAATGAGAGAGTTTCCTCTAGTGGAAGCGTTTGGTACTGCAGCCACACAAACTCTCACTGAAAGATCATTTTATCAGATAACAAGCTCAAATTTGGAGCACAACTTGTTTCACTTAAGCAATAATCTCCCACGGGTCTTCTTTAAATAGAGAACAAACTAAAGTCTGCAAAGCATTCAAGATTTATGAGAGTTTAAGTTAGAATATCAAGTCCCCCTGTAGTCATTTTATCAAATCATACTCATTTTATCCCTTAAACTCATCTTTGATCACCAAAATGACATATTTAAAAGTTTTTTTCCTTCCTTTGAAAATTCAGAAAAAAGATTTAACTTTCAAAAAATGAAAATTTTCCATTCCTTTTAAACCGCTTGAATGTAACTGGAGAGTGTGTCACTCCACCGACAGCATACAGCGATGTGATTGGCGTGTGTCACTCACCCGACAGCATACAGCGATGTGATTGGCTGCCTCCAGCCCCGCTCGGACGCCTGCTCTCTGATGAGGAACTCTGCGTAGTGATAGGTCAGTTCGCTGGGCTTCCCCATCAGGGCCTCGTACTTCAGTTCCTGACCTGTGATCTTCTTATAGATGCTCTCCAGACACACCATGAACGTGCCGTGGCCGAACCTGAGGACGCCACTCTCATTTATTAATGGCCAGACTCAAACATTCACTGAGATCTCTTTAAAAAGCACATATCAGAGGTGTTCGCCCCGGAGGATCCTCTTCATCGCCTCTTCATCGTTCCTAGAACTATTGGGGAAGTTCCCGGATGTCGGCGCGTTCGCACCGCAGGAACTAGGAACTATTTTAGTTCTAGGAACTCCTTTTAGATTAACTAATTCACTCCTACTTCAGAGTCGCTCTAAACCAGCGCTATAGGAACTACAGTGACGTTAGTGTTCTCTGATTGTGTGTGTGTGTGTGTGTGTGTACCTGGGCGAGTGCGCCCTGCGCCTCTGCCATCCACGCCAGGTCCATATTGCAGGCCAGCAGTGGCAGGTGTGTGTGTGTGTGTGTGTGTGTGTGTGTGTGTGTATACCTCGGCGAGTGCGCCTCTGCCATCCACACCAGGTCCATGTTGCAGCCCAGCAGTGGCAGGTGTGTGTGTGTGTGTGTGTGTGTGTGTGTGTGTGTGTATACCTCGGCGAGTGCGCCTCTGCCATCCACACCAGGTCCATGTTGCAGCCCAGCAGTGGCAGGTGTGTGTGTGTGTGTGTGTGTGTGTGTGTGTGTGTGTGTGTGTATACCTCGGCGAGTGCGCCTCTGCCATCCACACCAGGTCTATGTTGCAGCCCAGCAGTGGCAGGTGTGTGTGTGTGTGTGTATACCTCGGCGAGTGCGCCTCTGCCATCCACACCAGGTCCATGTTGCAGCCCAGCAGTGGCAGGTGTGTGTGTGTGTGTGTGTGTGTGTGTGTGTGTGTATACCTCGGCGAGTGCGCCTCTGCCATCCACACCAGGTCCATGTTGCAGCCCAGCAGTGGCAGGTGTGTGTGTGTGTGTGTGTGTATACCTCGGCGAGTGCGCCTCTGCCATCCACACCAGGTCTATGTTGCAGCCCAGCAGTGGCAGGTGTGTGTGTGTGTGTGTGTGTGTGTGTGTGTGTGTATACCTCGGCGAGTGCGCCTCTGCCATCCACACCAGGTCCATGTTGCAGGCCAGCAGTGGCAGGTGTGTGTGTGTGTGTGTGTGTGTGTGTGTGTGTGTATACCTCGGCGAGTGCGCCTCTGCCATCCACACCAGGTCCATGTTGCAGGCCAGCAGTGGCAGGTGTGTGTGCGTGTGACGGCTCTCGTAGGAACCGCTCAGATTGCCACTCGTCAGAAGCACGTCGACGATCAGCTGTAAGTTCGTTTCCCACCGGATCGGTTCGCCGAACAGAACCACAGCTAGTCACAGCACAACACAAGCAAAGCAAACACTATTGTTACTCATTACATTACATTAAATTATTGCTTTGTTTTTCATGTGGAACGTGTGTGTGTGTGTGTGTGTGTGTGTTTGAGCAGAAGCTCTCACCTTCGACTCTGGGCAGGTTCACCACAGGAGAAGACTGAAACAACAAGCACATCATCTGCGTTAAACACCATCAGAGATCTCAGAACCTTTCGCTCGCTTAGAAACACCAGACCATAACACTACAAACCTCTTCAATCCTTTAAAGGGGTGGTTGATTATGATTTCACTTTTCTAACTGTAGTTAGTGTGTAATGTTGCAGTTTGAGCATAAACAACATCTGCAAAGTTTCAATTCAAAGTTCAAAGCAAAGGGAGATATTTACTTTTACAGAAATCGCTTTTTAAGGACTACAACAAACGCCTGGTAGGAACTACACAAGCTTCCTCCCGGGGTTAGTGACATCACTAGCCCTAATATTTACATAAACCCTGCCCCCGGGAACACGATTTATAGATTATCATGACAGAAAATGCTAATAAATGACTAGAAGATCGTTAACTCCACATCAGCTGCATACACTCATCAACCAACCTTTTCTTTTTTACTTGCATTAGTTATACTAGTAATCGTTTTTTGTGATATTGGTGAAAATTGGTGTAATATTAAAAACTTTTATATCATAAAAAATATTGTTATCGTGAAATAAAATTACTCGTATTATAGTATGAGACTTTTGTCATGTCGCCCAGCCATAATCTTGAGTATACAAAAATCAGTGATTGTGGAATTTAAAAATGTATTGTAAATACTCAATTGCTAATAGACTCCAGATACATTTTTAATAATTCAGATTTTTAACAGTTTGTGAAAGTCTCTTCTGCTCACCAAGGCTGCATTTGTTTGATCAAAAATACAGTAAAAACAGTGAAATATTATTGCAATCTAAAACAGCTGTTTTCTATGTGAATATATAGTAAAACGTAATTTATTCTTGAATTTTTTTAACATTTATTTTTTTTACCAATCGAATGCATCCTGATAGTATTTGAAGTAAATAAAAGTATTAATTTCTTTAAAAAAAAAGAAAGTCTTGAGCATTTTTTAAATTATGAATTGCATCAAACTGAATCAAATTGTGCCAGATTCTTATTTCCTGATGCAGTGTTTCAGTAAGTAAAGCATTAAGATCGCAGCCGTTAGTGTCGTGAGTAGTGTGCGTTAGTATCGTGACTCGTGAGTAGTGTGCGTTAGTGTCGTGAGTAGTGTGTGTGTAATGTGCGTTAGTGTGGTGAGTAGTGTGTGTGTGTGTGTAATGTGCATTAGTGTGGTGTGTAGTGTCGTGACTCGTGAGCAGTGTGTGTGTAATGTGCGTAAGTGTGGCGAGTAGTGTGTGTGTGTGTGTGTGTGTAATGTGCGTTAGTGTGGTGAGTAGTGTGTGTGTAATGTGCGTTAGTGTGGTGAGTAGTGTGTGTGTGTGTGTGTGTGTGTAATGTGCGTTAGTGTCGTGAGTAGTGTGTGTGTAATGTGCGTTAGTGTGGTGAGTAGTGTGTGTGTGTGTGTGTGTGTGTGTAATGTGCGCTAGTGTGTGTGTAATGTGCGTTAGTGTCGTGAGTAGTGTGTGTGTAATGTGCGTTAGTGTGGTGTGTAGTGTGTGTGTAATGTGCATTAGTGTCGTGAGTAGTGTGTGTGTAATGTGCGTTAGTGTCGTGAGTAGTGTGTGTAATGTGTGTTAGTGTCTTGAGTAGTGTGCGTGTAATGTGCGTTAGTGTCGAGAGTAGTGTGCGTGTAATGTGCGTTAGTGTCGTGAGTAGTGTGCGTGTAATGTGCGTTAGTGTCGAGAGTAGTGTGCGTGTAATATGCGTTAGTGTCGTGAGTAGTGTGTGTAATGTGCGTTAGTGTCTTGAGTAGTGTGCGTGTAATGTGCGTTAGTGTCGTGAGTAGTGTGCGTGTAATGTGCGTTAGTGTCGTGAGTAGTGTGCGTGTAATGTGCGTTAGTGTCGAGAGTAGTGTGCGTGTAATGTGCGTTAGTGTCGTGAGTAGTGTGCGTGTAATGTGCGTTAGTGTCGTGAGTAGTGTGCGTGTAATGTGCGTTAGTGTCGAGAGTAGTGTGCGTGTAATGTGCGTTAGTGTCGTGAGTAGTGTGCGTGTAATGTGCGTTAGTGTCGTGAGTAGTGTGCGTGTAATGTGCGTTAGTGTCGAGAGTAGTGTGCGTGTAATGTGCGTTAGTGTCGTGAGTAGTGTGCGTGTAATGTGCGTTAGTGTCGTGAGTAGTGTGCGTGTAATGTGCGTTAGTGTCGAGAGTAGTGTGCGTGTAATGTGCGTTAGTGTCGTGAGTAGTGTGCGTGTAATGTGCGTTAGTGTCGAGAGTAGTGTGCGTGTAATGTGCGTTAGTGTCTTGAGTAGTGTGTGTAATGTGCGTTAGTGTCGAGAGTAGTGTGCGTGTAATGTGCGTTAGTGTCTTGAGTAGTGTGCGTGTAATGTGCGTTAGTGTCTTGAGTAGTGTGCGTGTAATATGCATTTGTGTCGTGAGTAGTGTGCGTTAGTGTTGTGAGTAATGTGCGTTAGTGTGGTGAGTAGTGTGCGTTAGTGTCGTGAGTAGTGTGTGTGTAGTGTGTGCTCACGGGCAGCTTGGGTCTTCGGTTGTGGTCCACCATGTCCAGCAGAGGGAAAGACTCGCGCAACATGTCGATGCTGATCACGTTTGTGAAGCCCACGCTGATCCACAGGGTTAAGAACTCATCAGTGCTTTATGACCAAAATCCTTTTTTACTCGCAAACAACAACAAGAGATTTGAGGGATTATGACAATCCCATTCCTCAGATTAAGTTTGTAAGTATTATCACATCTAATGACATTATCGGGGTGGAATAAAGGCCAAATATGCATTCAATGAAACATGTGGCCATGTGGCGACGGGGTCCACACTAGGAGGTTAAACACACACAGTGGAGGATAAACACACAGTGAAGGATAAACACACACACTGGAGGATAAACACACACACTGGAGGATAAACACACAGTGAAGGATAAACACACACACTGGAGGATAAACACACACACTGGAGGATAAACACACACACTGGAGGATAAACACACAGTGAAGGATAAACACACACACTGGAGGATAAACACACACACTGGAGGATAAACACACACACTGGAGGATAAACACACACACTGAAGGATAAACGCACACACACTGAAGGATAAACACACACTGGAGGATAAACACACACACACTGGAGGATAAACACACACACACTGGAGGATAAACACACACACTGGAGGATAAACACACACACTGAAGAATAAATACACACACTGAAGGATAAACACACACACTGGAGGATAAACACACACTGGAGGATAAACACACACTGAAGGATAAACACACTGAAGGATAAACACACACACTGAAGGATAAACACACACACTGAAGGATAAACACACACACTGAAGGATAAACACACACTGGAGGATAAACACACACACTGGAGGATAAGCACACACACTGGAGGATAAACACACACACTGAAGGATAAACACACACACTGGAGGATAAGCACACACACTGGAGGATAAACACACACACTGGAGGATAAACACACACACTGAAGGATAAACACACACACTGGAGGATAAGCACATACACTGGAGAATAAGCACACACACTGGAGGATAAACACACACTGATGGATAAACACACACACTGGAGGATAAACACACACACTGGAGGATAAACACACACACTGGAGGATAAACACACACACTGGAGGATAAACACACTGGAGAATAAACACACACACTGGAGGATAAACACACACACTGGAGGATAAACACACACACTGGAGGATAAACACACACACTGGAGGATAAACACACACACTGGAGGATAAACACACACACTGGAGGATAAGCACACACACTGGAGGATAAACACACACACTGGAGGATAAACACACACACTGAAGGATAAACACACACACTGGAGGATAAGCACATACACTGGAGAATAAGCACACACACTGGAGGATAAACACACACTGATGGATAAACACACACACTGGAGGATAAACACACACACTGGAGGATAAACACACACACTGGAGGATAAACACACACACTGGAGGATAAACACACTGGAGAATAAACACACACACTGGAGGATAAACACACTGGAGAATAAGCACACACACTGGAGAATAAACACACACACACTAGAGGATACTTCCTGGCGATGTCGAGCACTGGACCCTGGCCCGACACCAGCACATGCTTGTCATGAAACTTCCTGAACATTCGCAGAGGACTATGGGACATCATGACCTGGTCTTGAGATATCTATAAATGAAGCCAACAGATCATCCTCCATATCAGTCGTTATTATCCATACATAAACACTTCACATCATGCAACAAAAAATATACAGTAGTCAAAATCTGAAGTGGATCAAAACCTTTCATCACAGTTATACATGAATTTTGAACAAGAAAGAAAGAAAGAAAGATTAGTTAGAACGAAAGAAAAGTAAGAAATGAAGAAAGAATAGTGTGAAAAAAAGAAAGTAAAAAAAAGAAAGATAAGGATGAAAGAAAGATTAGTTAGAAAGAAAAAAAGTAGAAAGAAAAAAGAAGGATTAGTTAGAAAGAAAGAATGAAAGAAAGATTAGTTAGAAAGACAGAAAGAGAACAAAGAGAATATTTTGATTTCTCATGATTCAACCCCTTCAATGTGTGTGTCAAGCTGAATGAATCTAATACAGAATCTCCTCCATCTCGACTGGAGGGAACAGAACTCACAGGAACACCCAGTATGTGTGACAGCTGATCTGCCTTCTTCTGGCGTAAGCAGTTTCCAGCATTCGTGACGAAGACGACGGGAACCAGGAACTGCCCCTTCGCATCCACAAGCTTCTGGAAGGCTCTCTTGGCCGCTGGGATGGGCGTCTTCCCTCGCACTAGGACTCCATCGATGTCAAACAGCAACCCGAAGCCTGGCTCCGACTGTTAGAGAGACAGAGACCCACAATAAAGCTCAAAACATCAGAAACAGGCCTAAAGAAAAGCACACATTACTGGATGAATCAGCGTTTTTGAATTAATCTTTTGAAAGAATGACTCAATGACTCGCTCATAAAGACTTCGTTTGTTTCATTACTGGATGAATCAGTGTTTTTGAACGAATCTCTTGAATGAATGATTCAATCACTCACTCATAAAGACTTCACTTGTTTCATTACTGGATGAATCAGTGTTTTTGAATGAATGTCTTGAATGAATGATTCCATGACTCACTCATAAAGACATTAATTGTTTCATTACTGGATAAATCAGTGTTTTTGAGTGAATCTCTTGAATGAATAATTCAATGACTCACTCATACAGACAATAATTGTTTCTTTACTGGATGAATCAGCGTTTTTCAATTAATCTTTTGAATTAATGATTCCATGACTCGCTCATAAAGTCTTCACTTGTTTCATTACTGGATGAATCAGTGTTTTTGAACGAATCTCTTGAATGAATGATTCCATGACTCACTCATAACAACTTCACTTGTTTCATTACTGGATGAATCAGCGTTTTTGAATGAATCTTTTGAATTAATGATTCCATGACTCGTTCATAAAGTCTTCACTTGTTTCATTACTGGATGAATCAGTGTTTTTGAACGAATCTCTTGAACGAATGATTCCATGACTTAATCATAACAACTTCACTTGTTTCATTATTGGATGAATCAGTGTTTTTGAATGAATCTTTTGAATGAATGATTCCATGACTCGCTCATAAAGTCTTCACTTGTTTCATTACTGGATGAATCAGTGTTTTTGAATGAATCTCTTGAATAAATGATTCCATGACTCGCTCATAAAGACAATAATTGTTTCATTGCTGGATGAATCTGTGTTTTTGAACGAATCTCTTGAATGAATGATTCAATGACTCACTCATAAAGACATTAATTGTTTCATTACTGATAAATCAGTGTTTTTGAATGAATGTCTTGAATGAATTATTCCATGACTCACTCATAAAGACATTAATTGTTTCATTACTGGATGAATCAGTGTTTTTGAATGAATCTCTTGAATGAATAATTCAATGACTCACTCATACAGACAATAATTGTTTCATTACTGGATGAATCAGCGTTTTTCAATTAATCTTTTGAATTAATGATTCCATGACTCGCTCATAAAGTCTTCACTTGTTTCATTACTGGATAAATCAGTGTTTTTGAACAAATCTCTTGAATAAATGATTCCATGACTCACTCATAAAGACTTCACTTGTTTCATTACTGGATGAATCAGTGTTTTTGAACAAATCTCTTGAATGAATGATTCAATGACTCACTCATAAAGACATTTATTGTTTCATTACTGGATGAATCAGTGTTTTTGAATGAATCTCTTGAATGAATAATTCCATGACTCGCTCATAAAGACTTCACTTGTTTCATTACTGGATGAATCAGCGTTTTTGAACAAATCTCATGAATGTTTCAAAATTCCACCACTGTCCCTGAAAATCGAGGTGAGTAACGAATTGTGAGTTTTGTGCACCGTTTCAGCCATATTTAAATAATATCTTATACTGCTTTCAAATGCACATTCATTCAAGAGATTCGTTCAAAAATGCTGATTCATCCAGTAATGAAACAAGTGAAGTCTTTATAAGTGAGTCATGGAATCATTTATTGAAGAGATTCGGTCAAAAACACTGATTCATCCAGTAATGAAACAAGTGAAGTCTTTATGAGTGAGTCATGGAATCATTTATTCAAGAGATTCGTTCAAAAACGCTGATTCATCCAGTAATGAAACAAGTGAAGTCTTTATGAGTGAGTCATTGAATCATTCATTTAAGAGATTTGTTCAAAAACGCTGATTCATCCAGTAATGAAACAAGTGAAGTCTTTATGAGTGAGTCATGGAATCATTTATTCAAGAGATTCGTTCAAAAACGCTGATTCATCCAGTAATGAAACAAGTGAAGTCTTTATGAGTGAGTCATTGAATCATTCACTCAAACTCAAAATTCTAATGAATTAAATATTTTTAAATAGACTGCAACAATTAACATTTTGTCAGAACCTTTAGTAAATTGCATGTTATTTGTTTAGTTGTCTGTTCAGAATCGTGATCTCCTTTGTTGTGAATTAATTAGAATAGAAATGTTTAATTAATTATCTTTAATAATAACAGAAACGGTTTTTGTCATTTACAAGGTTGTTCAGCTTTAGGAAAAGTCTACCCATAATGCCCATAAAGAGAGATTAGAAATGTGATTGACTCCATGTGTGTGCGCTGTATCTGCGTAAACCTGTTCATAAACTTCAGTAAACAGTTTGTTTTATTGTAATTCTAGTCATGATTACTGCTTTTTCAGGAAGAAAAGACACGACATCTTTATCTCAAAGTATCCAGAATCGTGTGGTCACGTGAAAGTTCACGTGAGGACGACGGATTAGTCCCGCAAACTTGCATGTTGACCAATAGAAAGCTTGTTTTATCAGTGATTCATGTGTAAGATCTGCGTCACTATTGACTGCAAAATCTATATTGCACTAATATCATTGAAAGAATGTTAGCTCACACTATATTATAAGCTGGCTTTGGTACAGTGGAACTACACACATGTATGAATTAACATGCACTCACTATAAGGTTAGGGAGTGATTTGGTGTTATCGAATTGCTTTAGCAACATGAAATGAAGATATAGATAGAATAAAGACGACATAATCCAGTTTTAGTGGCACACACAATGCCACGATGTGTCTGTCCTCGGAGAGATTAGTTGCGCACAGAAGAGGCTGACGCTTTGCACACTCGACCCCTGACGGACGCTTGTCTCTTGGATTGTCGTTACATGTTCACTGGAGGATTACGGTCCTTCTGCTTTAATGAAACATCATGTTCCCCACAGGGAGTCTCTCTCGGCCAAGATCCCGATCACTTCTCAGAGCCGGGTCATGAGATGACCTGAGGTTCATCAGCACAATCATGTTGTGTTCCTACAGATCTCCAGTGTGTGTGAGGAAGAGGAGTGGCTTCACTGTGATCGACAGCTGAGTGATGCTGATGTGTGTCCTGGATCACAGACCCAGTCACGAGTCGCACGGGTATATCGGTGGCAATAGCCAAAAATACACTGTACGGGTCACAATTAGCGATTTTTCTTTTATGCCAGAAATCATTAGGATATTAAGATCATGTTCCATAAAGATATTTTGTAAATTTCCTACCGTAAATATATAAATCATGTATTTCTGTGAGTGAGTGCAACACAATCGCCAACATAAATGCACAACTTTAAAGGAGATTTTCTCAATGTTTCGATTTTTTTGCACCCTCAGATTCCAGATTTACAAATAGTTGTATCTCGGCCAAATACTGTCCTATTCTAACACACCATACATCAATGGAAAGCTTATGTATCCAGCAGTTTTCAGATGCTGTATACATCTCAATTTCATAAACCTGACCCCTGTGACTGGTGTTGGGGTCGAGGGTCACAGACGGCTGCGGGTCAGTGAGGGACTGGACTCAGAGAATCTCAAGCTATTATGATGATTTAACACGAGTCTAGAGCAAACATATTTCATTTTCATATATTTATTAATTATTAAAATATAAATGTGCATAATTTCAACATTTCTGAGTACATCTGCTGTCATTATACTGTATTATACATGATATCGACTATACGCAAATCCACATCAGTCAGAGTAGAGATCAAAACATAATCACTTCGACACTTTAACTCAATTTGTCTGTTGAATTTTGATCCAAAAACCTCAATCACAGGTAAATTAAGTAATCTATTGTTTTGTTTGAATAATTACTCTACTTATAACAGCCATTTATGTCAGGATTATTATCATTAAATTAAACTTTAGTACATGTTGTTTAAGTCCCCGTGTTTAAAATCCAGCTTTTAATGTTGTTTATGTGTCTATGTGGTGTTTTTAATACGCTTTAAGACAAACCATGTGTAAATTCATAAGTCGACAGCATTGCTGAGTATTTTCTCCTTAAAACTGCAGTGAACCAAAGACAGTCTCAAAAACACGGTTTGAAATCGCTGGTGTTTCTGACGTCACAAACGACCTTGTAACCAATCAGATCAACATGTGATCGTCAACCAGGGATCTCTGAGCTGAGTGAGTGAGTGGAGGCGGGGCTCATTTGCATATTCATGGGACCCCGCATACTAAAGGAGGCAAGGGTGTCGAGTTACATTCAAGATATTTTAAGGCATGACGGTTTTTTTTTCAAGGAAAAAACATTTAAATGTCATTTTGGTGATCAAAGATGAGTTTTAAGGGATAAAATGATTGACTCAAGGGGGACTTTAATTAATATTATTCAGTCCTTAAATATATTATTAAACTGAAACAAGGACACCTTAAAATAAAGTGTAACCAAACATTTCTTTTTAACTGAAATAAAGCTCAAATATAATAAAATATAGATATTAGTTGAAAAACAAACTAAATGAAGATTAGAAATGTTGCTGAACTGAAATAAGTTGAAGTTGAAGCACTAAAATTAATAACTGGAATTAAATACAAGTTAAAGTTAAAATAGATTTAACCTAAATAGAAATATTTAAAATATTTTTCTTTCTTTAAAATGAATAAAATGACAAAAGCACATAGGCCTAACGAAATTACAAAAAAAAAAAAATGAACTGAATAAAACTGAAATAACGAAACAAAACAATGATGTGAACATTTAGATCACAAAACAACTTTGCATAAATATAATGACATAAATAACAATAACAAACCATTAAGAATTATTATTATTAATACCATGATAATTAATATTAGTCTCGCTTTGTATGAAGTGTCTTTAACTAGAATGTACTACTAACGTTACTTAGTTTAAATTAATCGCACTTATATGTTTTTACATATAATACATATTGTTATATTTTTAAAATGCATGTTAACGACATCTGTAATGTATAATCCCCCGTGACCGTGTCCTCCTCAATAACCGCAGTTTCACAACACTCACAACATCTCTGCACCAGTTATGTCTGACTTAAATACCTCATAAACCATTAATATTAGCCTATGTTTTGTATAGAAATAGGTTTACTGTAATGCTTTTAACTGCCGTTGCCCGTTGCTCAAAACAACAAAAATGAACTATACCAGCCTTGTAGTTACAGTATAATAACAAACATGGGATAAAAAAATATCACAATTCCTCTGATTTAAAAGATGAAAACTGAGCAGTTAAGATGATTCTGCAGATCAATAACTCAAACCCCAGGGAAGAGAGGATACAGTCAACTAGAATTTAGTGGGGAATAGACGAACACACACACACACACACACACACACACACACACACACACACACACACACAATGGATCCAGCGGTTGAGCAAACATCGGATGATGGAGGCATGCAAACCTGACTGCTCAGTCCTCGCGCGGGCGTCACAACGCGCCGCACGCGCCGCGAACACAGGCCGCTCGACGGCCTCATCAGCGCGGCGAAGGCCTTCATCTCGATCTGCGGTTCTGGAAGTGTCCGGATCCTCCGCAGTTCTGCGAGTGAGTTCTGCCCGGTTCCAGTTCCTCCATCGGGCTTTATGAGCGCTGCGGAGTGACGACAGAGGAGGAGGCGCGAGCCATCAGGAAATAAACATCCTTCCGCGTCGGCGAATGGGGGAACGCGACGCGACGGTGCGTGTCCACTACCGCGGCAAAACTTCAAGAGTGTGTTTAATCCATATTTTTTCAACACACACACACAGTCACACACACACACACACAGTATGAGCATCAGAGATGCACGCGATTCGGAATAGACACGCTTTGTTTCCAAATGCCCCAAGCAAAGATATCCTGTCAATTTAACAAACTTTAATAAACCCAGCCGGTATGATCATCACACATCCAAAATTAAATATTTAACATATAACAACTGTAAAGCGTCTAATTTGCAGAGGTGGGACTGGGACTCGTGGGAGACTCATATGACTTGACTCGATTCAGACTCCAGTGCAATTTTCTGGTCTAGATCTATGAAAAGACTCGACTTGACTTTAGACTTGACTCGGACTTGTGCCTATTTACTTGAAATGACTTGTGGTTTTTTTATTTTTTTATTTTTATTTTTTTATTGTGATTTTGTATACGTCATAAGAGGAAGCGCGGGCGGTAATGCATTCACTGTGTGTGTGCGGGTTGAGGGAGAATAAAACGATTCGCGGGACTCCCGCAAACTAGATATATCTATGAATAAAAGATAAAAACTAATACATTTTTATTCATCTGTTGCAGAAAAGCAAGACGAACAACTAAAACAAAATAGAAACGATTTACAGGCCAGAGTTTCTATTTATAACATGTTTGCAGCGATGAGCGATGTAGCCAATCACAGACATATATGTGTTGGTTTCTTGAACGCAATGGCCAATCAGAAGCATTTACGATAGACTTCCCTCGCCGATCAAAACGGACTTTTTGTTCAGTGCTGAATTATGTATGCTGGCAAATCCTCTAATTATAACAAACAAAGTGTATATATTATGAAAGTTTCATTGATAATAACAGAGATGTGCGAGATCGCGATGAACTGATGTCAGCTTTTTAGGAATTATTAAGGGAGCGCACTTTGCGCGCAGTCATGACAAACCATGCACGCAGGAGCTGCTTGCTTTTATGCTATAACAGTGGTTTGTGTGTTAATGCTTTAATAACAAATAATTTATCAGGAGCATTTATGCTGATGTGTATGGTGGCGACACGTAGGCTAACTTGAAAGTATTTGGAGGTACAGAAAAAAAAGTCTTTTTGCGGGCGGGAGCGGGACAAAACAAAAATGTTGCGGGTGGGAGAAAGTAGTTGAGAACGTCAGTTATAACGACCCACGTTTTAAAAAATAGTCGGGTTTAAATCATTTAAATGATTAGATTTGTTTTCTTAAAATGTCCATATAATATTTTGTGTTATGGGATCAAATCACCTGGATATTTAGAGTAAGAACATACAAACTTTGGCATACAGTAGGCCTAGTACTAATTTAGAATGCAATATATTTTTCGTTTTTTTTTTTTACAAGATGGGAAAAGTTTTATTAATTCTTGTTGTGTTCATTTAATTTATTTTTATTTTAGAGCATTTAAAGTGCTTCTTAATGATATTTTATTTATTACACACAAGTTAATTTATTTATTTTTGTAACCCATCAGCCCTCTGTGTCTAATTAAGTAATAAAAGTCCCAGAGTTAAAAAAAATTTTGTTAAAAAATTTTTTGTAAAACTTTGTGCGACTTGGTATGACTTGATGACTAAGTTGCGACTTGACTTGACAAAGTATATGACTTGACTTGACTTGACCCTTACAACAGAAGGACTTGACTTGACTTTGACTTGCAATGTTAAGACTTGGACTTCACTTGAGACTTGCATTTAGTGACTTACTCCAACCTCTGCTAATTTGTAAATGAAATAGTATCGTATAATCAGTTTTAAGTTTCTTTTTTCTCTTTCCTCATTTGTTATTTAAATCGTTGTGTTTTTATTTCTTTATTTGTGTTGAGCCGTCCACGCCTGTTTTTTCTTTGTATAATAATAACTGTTTTGTGCCATTGTGTTATTCAGATTTTGTATTCAATAAAAAATAAAAATAAAAGTGCCTAGAGCGGGAAAAAAGATGCGGCGTGACGTCATTTGCAGATAAGAGGGCGTTCGCATGAGAATTCATGAAAGTAAAATATCTTGATTGGAATAATATGGTGATTATGAATCGAAACAAAGGCTACCAGTGACGTCATCTGCACATTTAGGGCCAATTTTTAAACTATGTGTTGGATTATTGTCATGTTTATTATGTGACTGTCATTCAATAAATAAAAAAGTAATTGCCCATTCTTATAATTTAAACTATACTGACACTTCCAACAAGTCTAATGAATATACACTTTTTATTATTATTATTATTTTGTTTGGTACATTTATTTATCCATAACCCCAATTCAGGCATACTTCCTGCTCTCTCACATTTTTAGTTTGAGATTTTGACACGTTTGATTTCTCTAATCTTTTTATTTAACTAGTAATAAGAATGTGACAGATTCTTAAAACAATATGAGAATTTTTGTGAGGATTCTATTAATGAGGTTTAGTTTGCTTTATTAATGTGTCCATTTGTTACATGTGAACGATGCTCTTTAAAGGTGCAGTGAGTGATTTCTGAGCATCAAAACACCTCAGCCAATCAGCAGTAAGGGGCGTGTGCACACATTAGTGGGAGGAGCCTGTGTTATATAGCGCATACGTGAATGGACCCAAGAAGATGCCTTTTAACGGTCATCAACATCGTAAATCCTGCAAAGCTTTCTTTATTTTCATAAAAAAGGTATGTACATTTATAACACTACACTTGTGTTATATTACTTTTGCGTCAAATTACAATAAACTAGTTAGCGCTGCTTTGAGGATGTTTGTAATTCAGCGGCAGCCGTTATCAATCTCTCTGTTTTGTTCCTTTCTAAGTTTATGAAAGCACTATTTAATGCATTATCTCATTCATGCTATAAAAGTTTACCCAACTGTGACGACTTCCGCTTCTGAGAAACCCGGAAATGTGAAAACGGTCTGTTTGGGGGCGGGGCCATCGAGATAGGGGCGTGGTCTTTTGGGTAAAGGGCGTTTTTGTTCTGGTGATTTTAAATATCAACATCAATTCTCAGAAATAGCTTAGTGCACCTTTATTTCAGATAAATTAAGATTCCAAGTTACTTTAAATGTGCCTTCAGTATTTTAACCAGTTATTTTACAAAGAAGTGATCATCTAGAAAAGGCCGCTCTTAAGGAACATCACATGACCAACCGTGTCACGCAGTTGAGTTAGTGAGTTAATCCCACTATTACTAATGTGTTGTTTATTTCATAAAGCCTAAAGATGTACAAACCGCAACCCTGGTCATTACAGCCAGTTAAACGTACATCTTTAAAAATGTAAAATCTCTAGATAAGATAATAAAAGAGACACAAGACCTGCATTACGTCCACTGCAGAAGCAGGGCATCGTGGGTGAAGAGGATATTAGATGAGTCCTGACCATGTGACCGCTTTATCTCTGGCTGGTCACATGAGCCGAACCGTTTCTCATCACACACTCTTAATGGAACGCATGTATGTTTTCAGTGAGTTACTACTCCACAAATTTACACACAAAGCATTTTCATAGTAAAAAAAAAGAAGTTTACTTGTCCAAGAAGGCAAAGTGAACAGTATACAAAATATTTACAGAGATTTTTTACTTTTGTTCTTTAACATGTTGAAGAAATGAAGGATGAATGAAGAAGTTGGAAGAAAAGCCCTGGAGTTTATCCCTGCATGTAATACACCCTTTGACATGATTACTGTGTAACGACGACAGTGTATGGTCCAGATGAAACTAACAGATTAATAATTAAATTTCCAAAATGATTTAATGTTAACTGTACAGATCATAAGCATCATACTGACCATGTCAAGTCAACCACATTTCACATTTATAAGGTACATAACCAGAACTTCTTCGAACACATCGGTTTAATGTGAAGCAGGTGTGATTAAACAACGGTCTGTTATCATCTAATGGAGTAGTTCACTTCAGAACTAACATTTCCTGATAATGTACTCTCGCCCACGTCATCCAAGATGTTCATGTCTTTCTTTCTTCAGTGGGAAAGAAATGAAGGTTTTTGAGAAAAAACATTCCAGGATGTTTCTCCATATAGTGACTTCAATGGGGTCCAACGGGTCGAAGGTCCAGATGTGAGTTTCAGTGCAGCTTCAAAGTCTCGACACGATCCCAGCCGAGGAATAAGAGTCTTATCTTGACAAACCAGCGGACATTTTATAACAAAATAAACATTTATATACTTTTAACCACATATGATCGTCTTGCACTAGCTGTGATGCGACACACATTACGTAATCAGGTTGAAAGGTCACGTGTGTTCCGGTTCAGAAATGTAGAATAGGGCGATAAACTCATTTCATTTTCTCCTCCAACTTCAAAATCATCCGACATCGTTGTTTTACCTTTTATTTATTTATACATTTGTTTTTTTGTAAATGGCGTTTGACTCAGTCTTTGCACGTTGGCTTTGTAAACACAAGGTCTGTACTTCCTCCTACGTCACGCTTGACCTTTCAACCTGATTGCGTAATGTGTGTCGCATCACAGCTAGTGCAAGATGATCATTTGTGGTTAAAAGTATATAAATGTTTATTTTGTTATAAAATGTCCGCTGGTTTGTCAAGATAAGACTCTTATTCCTCGGCTGGGATTGTGTCGAGACTTTGAAGCTGCACTGAAACTCACATCTGGACCTTCGACCCGTTGGACCCCATTGAAGTCACTATATCGAGAAACATCCTGGAGTGTTTTCCTCAAAAACCTTCATTTATTTTCCACTGAAGAAAGACATGAACATCTTGGATGACGTGGGGAGAGTACATTATCCGGAGATGTTAGTTGTGAAGTGAGCTCCTCCTCTAAAGCCACGGCTCTGGTCGATCATCATCAGGTCCACTATAACCCCAGCAGGGTCTTGGCTTCTTCACTCTGGGCCATCAGACTCTCGCTGGCGTATTTCTGCAGAAGCTCCATCTTCTTCCGCCTCACCAGGGCTTCCTCGATCTGACATGCACAACAACAGCTTCATCAGGATCTTTACATATTATTAAATGTTCGCACAAAAAATCCACAAAATTCTAATTTTTCACGGAACACGATCAGTGTTATTTATGTATCATTAGCCGTGTTTCCATGCAAAGATGCAAATTTAATGTGTGAATAAAGCAGTGTTTCCTGGGAAATTGGCTCAAAATATCAGTAATAAACTAAGTTTCTGCAATCGGCTGTTCTCCTCCATCATAAACGAGTGTGTCTCGAGCGTGTGACGAAACACAGTAAACGCTGTCGTGTTCTCTTGCGTTCGGATGCTGGAGTTCGGGAACACACTCGTGTGTGTGAGACGCTTCCGGAGGGAATTAAACCCAATTATTCGGATCACACACTTCGACTCTGGCGTTTCAGAAACACCAAACCAACATTAGAGACGCTGCGACGCCATTGGTCCATTACTCCAGTTATCCAATCACAGCTGACGCTGAGCCAAAGTAAGGTTACCTGAGGGTTTCGTTTTATCTGGTAAATACGTTTCCATTATGCGCAATATCCCAAAAAGCAGTTCAAATAGGCGGATGGAGAAGTGGAAAGCTACAGTGAAAAGTTAATTGATCAGAATAAAGGATTTATAAATGAATGATTTGGAGTATAGCGCATGAATCATATGGGCTACTTGTACACGCTCTTTCCCCTTTTCGAAGCTTTACAGATGTGTGGACTATATACTGCTGTTGTGTTGAAAACATCGGTGTAAAGATTCTCCGTTGGCGTGTCATGTGACGAGAGCGAGTGAGTGATGAACTGAATCAAACTCGATCAGAAGCGAAACAAACCTCCTTCTGAGAGGGAACCGGGACATGAGCGAAGAACGACTGCGCATCCTCTCCCTCCATCGGCTCTCCCGCCTCGTCGTCGGACTGCTGTAAAACACAGGAGCGTTACGGGTCTGCACTGACGGATCTACGGGTCTGCACTGAAGCGGACAGAGATGAGGGTCACCTCTTCATCTCTGACGGCATAGATGTGTTCCTCCTCCTCCTCCTCTGTGTCCTTCACTCCTCCTGCTGATAGTCGAGACTCTCTCTCTGCCTTCCACTTCTCCACCGCCTCGGCGATCACTGCGGGACACACACACACAAACACCATGTCTAACTGAACTCTGCTTGCAGCATTAATGTCCTGTGAAGCTTAGGGTTGGGGATCGAAAAATCAAGTTTTTTTTTTTGCACACGTGTGTGTGTGCTATACTGGGCAGATCTTAAAGTGACAGTACTAATATTCCTGCAGTCTCGATTATAACACTAATCAAACTACAGAAGACATAGAAAATTCACTCGTTCTTGACTGAATAACTTTTGTTACTATATTTCTAATGTATATTTTATTCATAAAGTGCAGTGTTATTGTACATTTGATTGTGATTTCTGTACCTGAACACCTGAAAATCTTAACACACTGTTTATTTCAGTCATATCTTTGTTCAGTTGTTTCTAGTTGTCGCGATTGCTATTTTATTTGTTGTTTTTTAATTACTGAGTGTTTACTTGTCTTTAATAATGCTGAAAGTGTATATTAGTTCGGCTCATTGTTCTTCTATGGTGTTAAACCACAGGCTAACGCTCCTTGCCTAAGCGTTCTTTAGCCTGATGATGTTTGTTCATGATATTCAGCTACAATTAAATGTTTTGCACTAAGACTAAATGTAAATATCTAACATTTTTTTTTTACCTTATTGGAATCGATAAGAATCGTAGTTGATGAGCAGTATTAGGCTATGACTACGGGACGGAAACACACAGGATTTACATTTAAAGGGGTGGTTGATTATGATTTCACTTTTCTAACTGTAGTTAGTGTGTAATGTTGCTATTTGAACAAACATCATCTGCAAAGTTACAACGCTCAAAGTCCAAAGCAAAGGGAGAGATTTACTTCCAAATAAATCGCGTTTTAAGGACTACAACAAACGGCTGGTGGGAACTACACGAGCTTCCTCCTGGGGTTAGTGACATCACAAACCATAAAACTTACATAAACCCTGCCCCCGGAACTTGTTTTATAGATGATCATGACAGAATATGCTAATCAATGACTAGAAGATCGTCTGCAGCTCATCAACTAACACTCAGAAATGTCCTGTTGCTTCTGCATGTCGTCACTGCTAGAGTCTCTCCATCTCTGTCCGACTCCGGTTTGAACATAAAAGGCTAAACGTTTTGGAAATGTTCAGTGCGTGTGTGTGTGTGTGTGTGAGTGAGGTAAAAGGACACGAGCGGTTGAAGCAGGAGCAGCAGCTCATTTGGCAGCTCAGACACAAAAACGGTGTGTTTTTGCTCAGCCTCAAAAAGTGACAATTTGAACATGCAATAAAAATATCTGTGGGGTATTTTGTGCTAAACTTCACACACACACTCTGGGGACATCAGAGACTTTTTTTACATCTTGTGAAAAGGGCATTATACCACCCCTTTACACATCGTGTTTAACTGAATTCTGTTTGCATTATTGATGTCCTGTGAAGCTGCTTCGAACGCATCTGAAACAACGCTGACGTGAACAATGCATTAATCTTAATCAGCCTCGAGGTCGAGCTGGAATGCGGTGGTCATGTGACTTCAGGTCACTGGACGGTCCGGTGCACGTTACGCTTCTCATGAGTCGCATCAAACCTGCAGCCGCACGTCAGGCATTCAGTTAAACACACAAACGAGAAACACATGTCAGAAAATGATATCAGCACACAATGCCACGACTGTCGCAGAGCACGCACACACACACACACACACGCCTGGATGAAGTGGGTCTCGTGCTGCTCGGCTCATCTGCAACACAGTCTGAAGCGCTGATACTATTAAATAATAATAATTCAATAATATAACAGCTGTCCTCACAATCTGTGTATAAAGACGTAGTAATTCACTGCAGATCATTAATTATGACTGTACTTTCATTACATGCATCATCATTAAGCTTTGATTTACAAATAAGCAACTCATAAAGAGGCCTTTTCTATCATATACTGATATCAGGGTTATTATCGTTAACTACAACTATTAAAATAATTTCTTTTCATTAATATGTTTTACAGATATTGAAATATTTGCTGAAAAGCTTTAAATGAGTATTAGAAATGTTGCCTTGACCGAAATAAGTTTCAAGTTGGAAAAACAAAAATTATTAACTGGAAATAAATCAAACTCAAATAAAAATAAATGAAACCTAAATAGCAATATTTTAAAGGAAAAAAGTAATAAAATAAATGACAATAGCATATTATAAAATGACTACAAATTTAACTAAAATGACCATGAGAACTGAAATATAAAAATTAAAAACTTACTTAAATTAATAAAACTACAATAAAAATGTATGTTACACCGTTGCATATGAAAGACACATGAGCTTGTTAAAATCAAATCACACAAAACAGAACAAGTGGGTTATGATGATTAGAAGAACTATTAGTTCCATGTTTTTGGACTATTAAATCAGATAAACACATAATAAATCTCAGATTTACATGTTGACTTTGACACTAACACTGAAGTCGGGGAATTTGGACTCGGACTTCACATGGACTCAACAAATAACAACTTAAAATAAGATGACAAGACATAAATAAACGTCGTTGTCTGCTAAACTGCTTCTTCTTTAAAGAGGACCGGTTCTGCTTTTCTTCATTTGTGTTTAGTGTGTAATGTTGCTGTTTGATCATGAACAAGCTCCAGTTCTTCTCTATATCAGTGACAGTGTTCCTGAACTCCTGAAACGCCTCCATTGTAGTCTTGAGTTTCTTCCGGAAACACACACACGTCACAATATTCCTCATTATAATAATTCATACGCAGAATAAAGGGGCGGGACCTGGTTGAGTGAGTTAGTAGTGTGTTAAACTGGCGGTTATGAAAAGGGGCGGGACATTTCCCAAACACACTCGAAGCGCTCGACCAATCACAACACACTGATCCAGCCGACCAATCAGAGCACAGTGTGCTTTTCAGAAGGAGGGGCTTCATAGAGACAGGAAGTAAACAGAGCGTTACTGACAGACTGGGAAGAGAGGAGCCGCAACAATGGAGAATATGAGGAAATAATCAACATTCAAGCGGGAAACCCTGTTCTAGTAGAGCCTGAAACAACATCACGACTTTGAGGAAGAGCATAATAAGTCCTGGAAGTAACTTTTTGATAAAATGGTCTGCTAAATGCATATGAGTTTATAATTTTTGACTGAATGATTTCTTTAAATGAGAAAACATTATCAGCTTCTAATCAGATTCCCATAATTCAACGCAAACATGAAGTGTAGAAACAGTGATGGATATACTGTGTATCTGCAGTGTTCAGTGGGACCTCGCCTCACCTTGCTTCTCATACTCCTGTTCCAGCGGCACTAACACACCATCGTCTTCATCTCTATACCCATAATACTCGGCGTCGATGTCCTTCATCAGCTCCGCACGGGTTTTCCTGGGCGGCGGAACGGCTGGAACAGACCAAAGATATTCATATTCACAGAACACATGCTGACGTCATCAGACACATCAGTCATCTCTCCACCACAACATCTGAACCACACACACTCGAGGACTGACAGAACCAGCCATTCATCATCAGGGGTCTCGTTATAAAGCTGCGCGCAGGATCCTCATCTGCATATCATCTGCATATGCATATTCATCCACGTGACACCATGTTTAACGGTACGAGACATTAGGAGAATATGAGATGTGCGTCACATGATGTGCTTAAAATCATTTATCAAGGCAAGGATCATCCGATCCTTGCCTTGATTTTGAATAATAAATCAAATAGTATAAAATACATTTCAGAGAAAGTTTTTTTCAATCTTTTCCACTGGCCTAATAGTGTTTTTAACTGCTTTATATTTTAAATGGAAATAGAAAGACCTTATTGAGCATTATTGATTATTATTTGCCTGTAAATATTTCCTCAGACTAGTTCTGCTGTTATCACGCGCTAAGCAAACATTAAAACACAGCATGCCTCAGGAAAAGCGTTGAAACGCAGCACATCCACTACTAATATTTCTATTTATTAGAATACAAAAAATGTCCTAACTTCTCTGTAGAGATTTGATGTAATTGAAGTGCTTAACTCCATTAAAGGAGAACACAGTAACATAATGAGGGTCCCTACATGCAAAACGAAGCATTGAGAACTTTGTAAGTGTACAGACCGTTTAATAAGAAGATATTTTATAAAGACAGTCCACTTCGTGTATACGGACAGGAGCCATCTTTGGAAAACAGTCTCGACTAGTCAAACCACGAGCGACGTGCTAAGTGAGCTGAACTGTATGAATGTCGTTCGTGGTTTGACTAGTCGAGACTGTTTTCCAAAGATGGCTCCTGTCTGTATACACGAAGTGGACTGTCTTTATAAAATATCTTCTTATTAAACGGTCTGTACACTTACAAAGTTCTCAATGCTTCGTTTTGCATGTAGGGACCCTCATTATGTTACTGTGTTCGTGTGGGGCTATTTTGAGCCTTGTTAGTGGTATTAACTAGCGATTTCTTTTTACTTATTAAATGCCCCCATTACTAGCGTTATACGCTAAACAGTTTTTAGAGATAAAACTCTTTACATTCGATTATCATGAAAACAAATCTCAGAGAACGGTTGACTAGGTACCAATGTATTATTAGACCAAAGGCTCATTTTGTGCCGGAGTTCTCCTTTAAGTGAGAATGGCATATTTAATCTAAATGTGTATATCAGATGTAAAACAGAGTTTAAATCATTCTGTTATTTATGTAAACGGTTATGAACATGCACTGTATTTCTGATTATGACTCATAATGAATATTAAAGTGGTTTTCATCATCAGTTCCTCAGATCGTCATCGGTGTCGTTAGACGTCTCCGTCTCTGGTGTGCGTACGCAGGATCAGAGTTACTCACACACACACACTCTCCCATCAGTTGTGTGTGTGTGCAGTGTGTAGATCTGCATCAGTACTGAGACTGAACTTACGCTCGCTCTCGAACAGCTCTCGGACTCCAGGCAAGTCTTTAGCGGCGCCGAAATACTTGTATCCTCTGTTTCCCGGAACCTCTTTACCCTCGTGATCCAGCATCCTCGGCCCCACTCTCTGTTACACACACACACACTCATGTCAACAACATATCAGTGATAACACTGCAATCGGGCTCTTTTTCCTTTTGGAAATTGGCTCAAAATATCAGTAAACTAAGTTTCTGCAATCGGCTGTTCTCCTCCATCATAAACGAGTGTGTGTGTCGAGCGTCAGACGAAACACAGTAAACGCTGTCGTGTTCTCTGGCGTTCGGATGCTGGAGTTCGGGAACATATATAACTCATATATATTTATAGCCTTTTCTCACAGCACTTGATCTAATTAAACTTATCAATTTGATGGCGGATCCAGAAAGGTTCAAACGACAAACACCAGTGACAACAGACTAACCCGCTGTAACATGCTAAAGACTTCGTTCGGACTTCGGAGTGGCTACAGAAAAAAAGAGACTGCAACCCATGCGAAAACAAGGATACATATCGGAAGGACATTACATGTAGTCACGCAATGCTGACGTTGTTAACATTAACAATTTGAGAACAAATTATGATTTGCACGGTTTTGCGTGATATGATAACTTATAAGCGATTTTTAGATTTAATCAGTGCGATTTACTGCAATGTCAGAACCAGAACAAAAGTGGATGTTTCTTACTAGTTCAGACATTTTCCGGAGAAAATTATTATGTTGGTCATACTTCCAAAAAGAATAATCTGTGATTCTGAATGCCAGTATCCACACCGGCGCGGCGACTGACAGCCTCACACTCTCCTCAAACGCTCGGTGTTCATCCGCGCGGTGCCGTGTCGAGGGTGTTGAAGTACAACTCACGTAAAGTTGATAACTCCGCGAATGACTGCAATTGCAGATTTCGAACAGAGATGGCGACAAAGAGGAAAAACGCCGGACTGCAGCTTTAAAAATAATTAACAGCTTGTTTCATTACATCTATCTTTTAATGAATCAGCGTTTTTGAAAGCGTTCGTTGAATGAACGCTTTAATGACTCACTTATAGAAAGGCCGTTGCCACCCCCAGTGGCGTGACAGTGTAACTGCGCTGAGTGACCTCGCTCTCGTCTCTCACACACACACACACCTCGCTCGCTCTCGTCTTTAATGACTCACTCATAGACAGGTCCTAGTGGCGTGACAGTGTAACTGCGCTGAGTGACGGCTGTTTCTGTGCAGACGACGATGACGACACTAGGGAAATATCAGCAGAAAGCCTCTCGTCCAATCAGATTCGAGGATCGGAAATTACTGTTATACATATAAAAATATCCCAACGAGCTTACTGTCCGGTTTATGTTCTGTTACGTGGACACTTATTTTGACATTCTCTTGTGTTTACTTCACTTCCTGTTTCAACGCTGTTTAGTTTCGGTTACATTGGTTACAGAACATGTCCTCATTTTTGTGCATGCTGACCACATCGTCACACTAATTTATATAGCAAAAAATAATATAAAAAATTAAAAATAAATAAATAAATGAAATTCCTTCACTGCGACAGCCCTGCTTGCAGATGTATGACATGTGACCGTCTCGATGCGTTTGCTGAGACTCAAGCGCATCATCGCATACGTCTCCATCAGCAGGAAACGCATCATCACTGACTCTCACCCGGTAGTCTGGTCCGCCGAGCTCCTTGATCCGCACTTCCCAGTGGCCTTTCTCTCGCAGCAGTTTGTTGATCTCATCGTTGAGGTCACGGATCTTAAACTCGCCCAGACCGGCTGAGGAAGACCATCTCAGTTAGTAGAACACAGGAGAACCTGGCTCTCGACTCACACACACACACATACACACACACACACACACACACACACACACACACACACACACACACAACTCGCTCTCGTCTCACACACACACCTCGCTCTCGTCTCAAATACAAACCTCGTCTCACACACACACCTCGCTCTCGTCTCACACACACACACACACACACACCTCGCTCTCGTCTCACACACACACACCTCGCTGTCGTCTCACACACATCTCTCGCTCTCTCTCATCTCACTTGCTCTCGCTCTCACCGTTCTGAATCTGTGCAACCTTCTTGGAAATCTCACTGATGATCTGCAACGGATGAGAACACACACATTTAGCTCAGCTGTTACAGGGAGAGTTTGGGTGAACTCTCTCCCTGTAGGCACAGCACACGTGTCTGAGACGGATGTGTGGCTCCTGACCTGTCTCCTCCACTTCTCAGCTTTGGGCAACTCATTACACTCCGACGCCAGGAAAGGTCTTCTCTCCTGTGAACACGTCACATGATCAGGAGAACACGTCACATGATCAGGAGAACACGTCACATGATCAGAACACGTCACATGATCAGGAGAACACAAGCATTAACGTTCGTCACATCAGGATTGAGATTAAACCCACCTTCACTTTTCCCTCTTCCAGCTGCGCCTGACGAAACCTGGCCAGAGCCGTCCTGCACAACACACACACACACATTTATATTTATGTATGTGAAAGTCTCTTCTGCTCACCAAAGCTGAATTTATTTGATCAAAAATACAGTAATAATGTGAAATATTTATTATTCCAGTGTAAATCAGCAGTTTTATATGTGAATATATAGTAAAGTGTAATTTATTCCTGTGATCAAAGCTGTATTTTCAGCATCATTACTCCAGTCTCCAGTGTCACATGATCCTTCAGAAATCACTCTAATATGATGATCTGATGCTCAAGAAACATTTATGATTATTATGAGTGTTGAAATCAGTTTGTATTTTAGTGGAAACTGATACACTTTATTTTCAGGATTCTTTGATGAATATAAAGTTCAAAAGAACAGCATTTAATTGAAATAGAATCTTTTGTAACAATGTCTTTACTGTAACTTTTGATCTATTCGATGCGTCATTCATTAATGAAAGTATTCATTTCTTTTTTTTTTTTATTCTTACTGACCCCAAACTTTTGAATACAGTATATATGCTTCTTTAAATATTAAAAAGACTGTTGCCCCTCTTACTGAGTTTTATATTAAGTTTTAGAGTAGTGCAACTTCATTTATAAAATGAATATTGATTTTTGTGAAAACATTCAGCTTTCTTCTACATTTTTTTTCTGTTTATACAGTTCTTTCACTTTTGAAATAATAAAAAGAAATGTCTTATTTCTCATGAAAAATTATGCTATGAGAGATGATCATATATATATATATATATATATATATATATATATATATAAATAAAATACCTTAATTTGTTCCAAAAACAATTTACACTAAATTGGATCAACGACGATTATAAAACAATAAAGAATTTAATAAATATATATAAAATAAAAATTTAGTTAAACAGGAGTATTTTTGACATTTCAAAGATTACTGTTTTTTTTTAGTTGAACCCAACAAAGAAATAACATAATTATAATAATCTACAACAAAAAAAAGAGTAGATAATTTTAAGAATTTGCACTTATTATACATTTCTTTTCAAAAATAATAAACTCACAGAATTTGAGAGTTGGTGTTGTGATAGAGGAATAATATTAAAAGTATTTCTACATATTAGGTAAATACAATAACATTTAGATGAGCATTAAACTATGTTTCTCTGAATGCAGTGATGAAGAAAAGCATTAACAGGACATTATGAGACACACTCACATGGCCTTTTCTGCGTTTCGAGCCTGGAAATACAAAAACAGCAATCTTAATTTCTCACATATTCATGATATAACATAATATAATCATATACAAATGCAGCTCTTTGTCAGATGTAATTAATAAGTTGAAGATTCATTTGAACAACTAGCTGCAACATATCACAACATTCTGTGTGTGTGTATATATATATATATATATGAATAATATATATATATATAATATATAATATATATATATATATATATATATATATATATTTTATATATATATATATATACATATATATAATAAGCCTAAAATAATCCGATGAATGTGTTTTTAAGTCTTTGGTCAGCGGTGAAGGATAAAGTCCCGCTGCTTTAACAGAGATGTGTTCGTGCTCATGTTGATAAAGAAAGCTACTCTCTGTTCTAATGCACGAGTGATCATGAGAAAGACTTTAGCTGAAGAGGAATATTCATTTTACCATATTTGTGGTTCAGATGTTCAATCCTCCGTGAGCTCAATGGTGAGCGCGCTCGTCGCACGGATATGACGTGTGGCTACACTAGACAACTTCCGGCGGTAAAGCGATGACAGATCATACTATTCGGGTTTGTTTTCAGCTTTTTTCATGGTGCTAAAGTCACTATTACTATTAGAGATAATCGTGAAATCACTCATAAGTAAAGGTGAAACATGTTTTCGACAGGATTGTTTTTGCGATCTAGTGGTGAGAGATAAAACTGCACTCTTTTCAAGATTTAACTTTTATTGACAGTTTTCCTTTAGATCAGCAGGACTTCTGTGGAAGAAGCCCGTAATATAATAATGATTTAAAAAGTCGCAATCATAACATTAAGTACATTATGACAGTCATTTATGGTCTGAAAAGTCAGAGTTACCAAGTAGTTGTGACATACTAAAACATAATTATGAAATTAAAGTAGAAATTTACTTTCTTTGTCATAATTATGACTTTTCTCATAATTTCGACTTTTCATCTCATAAATAAGACTTAGTATGGACATAATTGTATATTTTCTGCTTGTTTCCAGCTTATTTTTCCATGTGCGAGACTTCCGATTCATTAGCCGCTGTAAAAAATGAGAAGTGCAGTAAATGGTAAAACTGTTCGCGCTAGAAACGTTTATAATTAAGCCACTACATTAAAATAACAGGGAAAGAAAAAAGTTTACAATATCAAGAAGCATAACAAGCTTTTATGTAGAGCTAAAGATGAAGCGGATGACACGGGAAGCCAGACACATTAAATTTACCCAACAAATACGTGGAAAATATGGTAAATGGACTGTATTTATATAGCGCTTTCACAGACCCAATGGCCACCAAAGCGCTTTACATTTTTTGCCTCACATTCACCCATTCATACACTGAGGGCGGTGTCAGCCGTGCAAGGCGCCATCCAGCTCGTCGGGAGCAGATGGGGTTAGGTGTCTTGCTCATGGACACCTCGACACTTGGTCAGGTGGAACCGGGGATTGAACCACCAACCTTCTGGTTTGTAGACAATATACATGAACCACTGAACCGACTGCTGCCGAAGCTGGATGTCTTCATTAAATCAGATTGTATTCCGAGATAACAGGATCTAAAAAACAACCCAATTTGGGTTGTTTTCAACACAAGGGCTGGGAAAATATAGGACAGAAAACATGTTGGGTTAATTTTACCCCGCAAATTGGGTTGTTTATTTATTTATTATAATACTAGCTTCTTCTTCTTTTACTTCATACATGAATTAATGTCTACGGATTTACTTAAATCCTCTAACCTTTTTTAAAATACTCGATACAACCACTGGTTTGCATGATAATTACTTTATTTCCAATCATATTGTACAGTATAGTATATTTTATATAATTTTTAATACACATTGCACACATTTAAGATCGTTTAAGAAATATTAGAAGTAAAAACTACACTTTTATAAGTAATTGAAGTGTAATTAGAAGTAATCTGCTGTGCCGTTTCCACTGTAACGCACTGGATCTCGTGCCGGAGCTTGTGCAGTGTTCAGCGGAGGAACTCAAATATACTGTGACTCCATAACCTGTCCGTAAACAATCCGTGTTCAGTTCTGAGAACACATTTGAACTTTCTAAGCATTTATATTCTGTATATTTTTTTGAATAAATTCATAAAATGTTATGCAAGGCATCAGGCGTTTTCATCACGCGAAAAGATCGACGCGACACTGGTGTTGGTGACTCACATTGCGCCCCTAATATTGCTTTGCATAAAATAAACGATATACAAAACAATAATGAATTTATAGATAAAATAAAATGTACACAAACCTGTATTATACCGAAGACACGCACCGATTAGACGGGAGCTGCACTGCTCTCTCCTGAACAGGTTACAAAAAGCCTGCGATAAATAACTCACTCTGGGTTGTTACGTCTGACCCAGGATCTGTGTTACACAAAAACTAGCCAAACATTGGGTTGTTACGTCTGACCCAGGTTCTGGGTAACACAAAAACTACCCAAACACTGGGTTGTTACGTCTGACCCAGGTTCTGGGCGACACTAAAACTACCCAAACACTGGGTTGTTACGTCTGACCCAGGTTCTGGGCGACACAAAAACTACCCAAACACTGGGTTGTTACGTCTGACCTATGAGCGTGCGCGCCGTCCTCGGGCCATCCCTCGACCGGGGGCCCGAGCGGAGCGAGACCCGTGGGTAGGAAGCCACACTCTAAAAAATGCTGGGTTGTTTTTTAACCCAGAATGCTGGGTTGAGTCTGTTGGGTAATTTTGTTGGGTTATTTTACCATATTTTAAACACCTTTGGGTATTTTTAATTTTCCAGTGGTTGGGTTAAATCTGCTGGGTCGCAACGCTGGGTTGTTTCTGCCCAGCTGGGTTGTTTTACGAGTTTCGCGCCTTGGAGATGTTCAAATGCGCCTTGGAGATGTTCAAATTCGCTCCCAAGCTGTCATTTTGAGGGGACAAAGGGGCAAAGCAGCTGGGTGAAACTGTTTTGAGGTAAGTTTATTTAATGTTTTTTTCTAATTAATAATTATTTTAAATATACAATTCATGATTATGTACCACACGGAACCCATTAAAAATGTGAATATCTGAAACAGAGGAGAGTCGTTTCTGTCACTGACAAGCGAATTGAACAAAGTGAGTCGAGTCACTCAAAACAAAACAAGTGAGTAATATCACTAACTGCTCTTATGTAAAATGCCTTCAATTGTCCATACCGACATGTAAAAGACATAACAAGTGCGTACAATGTTGTAGGACCGCAGGTCGAAAAGAACTGTCCATCCGGTTCAAATAAACCGGTTCACCAATTTTGAAACAAATGATTTCAAGAAATGAATCGACTTATTATCAGCACCGCGAAAACTTTCAAAGCGCGTGCATGCTCACTGCTCAGTGCCGTGGGTTGGACCAGTGAGGTGATGCATGTGTGGTACAAAAAGTATTTTTACATACATACATTTGTTTTTGGTAAGTGATGTAATTCAAAATGTCGTTTTTTTTTCTAGTCAGAAAAGCATGGATACATCTGTGAGGGAAAACTCTCCGAGTGGCAGTTAGCCAGTCTTATCGACAAGTAGTGCTAACGTTTAACGGTAAGTTCATGTTTATACACTTTTGCAGCTTTTACATAATTGACTGCCTGTGATAATCAACTCAACCTCGCGTACCTTAACGTAGCCTATATGTATACATTTGATCCGTTCAATAGTTATAGGTATCGCACAAGGCTGCCAACTTCTGAGTTTAGCTATTTATAAGCTTGTGATTCGATTCCGATCTTGATTCAATGTCGATTCATTTGGATAAATATCAGATGTAGTAGATTCATGTAAAAACATTTAAAGGAAAAAATCTCTCAACTAATGCTAAAAACATAAAGGGAGCACTGTCAGCTGGTAGCCTATAGGATGGACTATGTTAACGTTATATGGTTAATCTCCATTTGTGTTACACAGAAGAAAGAAAGTCATACATCACATCTGGGGTGGAATGAGGGTGAATAAATGAGAGATTTAAATTTGTGGGTGGAGAATTACTTTATTAATCTATTTCATTTTTTCAACTTTAGTTAGTGTGTTATGTTGCTGTTTGTGCATAAAAAATCTGCAAGGTTAGTTGTTTTAGATCTTCAAAATTATACAACATAAAAGGCAACTTTAGGTGTAGTATCATTATTGCATATTTATTTCTATGTCTGTAGCTTATTGCACTAACTTAGTATATATTTGTTGTAGCTGGTCCTGTTTCTGAGATGTTATGTCTCTTTTCTGCAGAGAATAGAGGTGATGTTGCTCTTTTGGTCCTTCCCCTTCTTCCTGCCATGGTGTACAGAATTGGTCTTTCTTACGAAGCTAGAAAGGCTTTTATTGATCTTCAACCAGTAAGTATACAACTGCATAACTGCTATTTAAATTGCATTGTGACCTGCCTGTGCATTAAAGGCTTAGTTCACCCAAAAATGAAAATGGTGTCATTAATGACTCACCCTCATGTCGTTCCAAGCCCGTAAGACCTCCGTTCATCTTCGGGACACAGTTTAAGATATTTTAGATTTAGTCCTAGAGTTTTCTGTCCCTCCATTGAAAATGTACGGTATACTGTCCTTGTCCAGGAAGGAAATAAAGACATCATCAAAGTAGTCCATGTGACATCAGTGGGTTAGTTAGAATGTTTTGAAGCATCGAAAATACATTTTGGTCCAAAAATAACAAAAACTACGACTTTATTCAGCATTGTATTGCTGTTGTCAGTTGACAAGCATTAAAAAATATTATTTTGACAGTCTAAACATGTTCTTCATTATTTCTTAATTCATAGTTTTACAGTAAAGCACAGGTGAAATTATAAGAATAACCCAGCAAAAATAACCCAGAATAGCAAATCTATTAATGGTAAAAAAAATGACTACATCTTGGGTTTTCTCAACAACCCAGCCTGCTGTGTTAAAATGTCACTGGGTTAATTTAACCCAGCATGTGTTCTGTCCAATATTTACCCAGCGCTGGGTTGCCAATTGGGTTGTTTTTAACCCAGCAATTTTTAGAGTGCAGCGTGTCGCGGTTCTCCTTCCCCCAGGGCGGTTTACCTGGTTGATCCTGCCAGTAGCATATGCTTGTCTCAAAGATTAAGCCATGCAGGTCTAAGTGCACACGGTCGGTAAAGTGAAACTGCGAATGGCTCATTAAATCAGTTATGGTTACGTCTGGGTTGTTACGTCTGACCCAGCTACTGGGTGACACAAAAACTACCCAAACACTGGGTTGTTACGTCTGCCCCAGTTCTGCGTTACACAAAAACTAGCCAAACACTGGGTTGTTACGTCTGACCCAGGTTCTGCGTTACACAAAAACTAGCCAAACACTGGGTTGTTACGTCTGACCCAGGTTCTGCGTTACACAAAAACTACCCAAACACTGGGTTGTTACGTCTGACCCAGGTTCTGCGTTACACAAAAACTAGCCAAACACTGGGTTGTTACGTCTGACCCAGTAGCTGGGTGACACAAAAACTACCCAAACACTTTAAAAATAACCCAATATCTGGAGTGCAGAGTGCAGTGATCGATGCCAAGGTAATCTTCACAGGCGACATCAGCTGCTCACGCTCGCATGAGGAGAACAGAGCAGGAGCGAATCACGTGATCCAAACACAAGAACCCACAGGGAACAGCCTCAACATCGACTCTGGCCAACCACTGGAGCTCTTCTGGAGCAAACACAAATCCACGAAGGCCAGCAATGTGCTGGAAAGACGCAGCCGGGAAGGAGATTGATGAACAAGGCGACTCAGTAGTGGACAGACGAACAGCGATCTCCAGCAGGACAAGAGTCTCCATCAGTGGAGAGGCGGGCAGTAGCAACAGCCGAGGCCAAGCACTACAGTGACCCGTGACCCGGATGACCAACCGGAGATGCACGTCGAGGACTCAAACCTGCAGACACACACCAGCCGTAGTGCGACTCGACCTCCAGTGAAGAGTTCACACACACACGCACACGCCAATCCCAGACCTCACCCCGTCTCTGGACCGGACCAGGGCCCTGTAGACGAGGTACTGGTGGCCTCAAGGGGATGGGCCTAGACAACATCCCAGCCGAAGCCTGTCAAGTCAAGTCACCTTTATTTATGCGGCGCTTTTTACATCACAAAGTGTTTCAAAGCAGCTTTACAGAGATAATAATGCAAGAGTTTTTGTCTAGAAGAAAATAGCGTCACAGTCCAGCTTCAGTAAGTTCAGTGATGGTTCATTTCTGTTGTAAAAAAGTGATTAATTTAGTTCATTTATATATATATAGCAAATCTGGAGGAAACTGTGATGTCATCGTCCAGCTCAGTTCAGTTCTCATATAATGCTGTCAATGCAGGAGATAATATAACAATGCTGGATATTGAATGTAAACTCCATCAGTGACTGAATGGAGAAAACCAGAGTCGCTCAGTTCTCCTCTGGCCAACGAACCAACAGTGTATGATTATGATTCAGGCAGCATTACAGGCCAGAGGTCAGATTGGGTTAGAAGAACATTCAGGATATTATCCAGCTGAGACCCGAACATCACTCTATCAGGAGATCTCGAAAACTTCTCACGCAGACCGTATGATTTATAAAAACACACTTGACGTGAGAATATGGCCGGCACACACCCCGACCCAGTTTAATGACACCTATGATGATCTGAGGAACTGATGATGAAAACCACTTTAATATTCATTATGAGTCATAATCAGAAATACAGTGCATGTTCATAATAACTGTTTACATAAATAACAGAATGATTTAAACTCTGTTTTACATCTGATATACACATTTAGATTAAATATGCCACTCTCATTAATGGAGTTAAGCACTTCAATAACATCAAATCTCTACAGAGAAGTTACAAAAAAAATTATATTCTAATAATTAGAAATAGTAGTGGATGCGCGGCGTTTGAACACTTTTCCTGAGGCATGCTGTGTTTTAATGTTTTACAGCGAGGATTGCTGATAATAGCAGACCTCGTCTGAGGAAATATTTACATATAATAATGATCAATAATGCACAATAGGGCCGATCTGTTTCTATTAAAACTTTGGCCAGTGGAAAAGATTAAGTTTTTTTTTTCTTTTTTAGAAAAGTATCGCGTTTCTTTTTTCATCTGGGGTGAGCTTGTTTTTATAGTAAAAAAGTTTGAAACAAAAGATTTTCACAAAAAATGTTTGAGCAAATGTAAAGACCCTTTCACACCAAAAGTGAAATAATAAGGAAATGCAGGTTTACTCCTGTACAGTAGAGGGCACCGCTCACACTAACCCTTCAGCGGCTGCTACTTTACCAATAAAAATAAACAATCAATCTGCATGGTCAGATGGTTTAACCGAATCAGCGAAGATCAGAAACATTGGTCAATAAAGTGAGATTAAATACATAAAAATGTTTTATTTTTACATATTTAGTTATTGGAGGTTTGCATAGTATTCTGATTTTATTCATTTTGAGGAATATTGAATTTTTTTTGTGCAAGTGAGATGAGGAAATGCTCACATTTAGTCTACAACTACAATAACCATCATGTTTACATACACACTGTCAGTCGTGAGTTGAGAGCTATCAGTCAGTATGTGAAAACAAGGTATCTAGCATTACTTATTTGAAAAAGTAACTCGGGTATTTTGTTGTAAATTTTAAAAGTAATGCGTTACTAGTTACTTGAGTTTCACCAACACTGGTTAATAGTCTCTTATTGGCCTGTTGAGATGAAAAAGAACATAGACACTTGATAATCTTATGAGATGATTAGATAATTGCATTTGAAAGATTTTACTTACTTACCCTCTTACTTTATATTGTCCCATTCCTGGGAAATTTGTCTTGGACAGCATGACACAGCCAGTACACAACTTCGATCACACACAACAGTAGCCTACATACAATAACATGCGATAATAAGAAAATAACAACATTTCAATGAATTATTAAAAAAACTAGCAGCATACTACATCAATAAAAAAAAACCCTCTATTTAAAATTTTAATCGCAGTTGAATAAAAAAATACTTTAAATAAAAAATGTGCACTAGATTTGTAAAAGGTGTTGTTGTGCATGTTTGGTCCGGGTTTGTGTTGCATTTACACTGTTCTGGCCACTAGGGGTCACCGTGGAGTCGCATAAATTCATTATATTCTTCTAGATGACGTCACTTGGAAGGGGCGTGGCCTTATCCACTGAACACGCCTTTCTCTTGACTCCACTCCCACACCAGAACAGTGCCATAAAGAGAAGCGCACAGGGAAACGGCATCACGATCGCACTCGACCGAAACGCAGAATAAAAGGAGCGTTGCAAATTAAACCACTATTTTTCTTTTGCGATTCTTTATTTTTGTTTGCAAAACACCTTTTTTTTTTTTGCTCAATACTTTTATTATTTTGCAAACATACGCGGCATCAGTTTGACTCCATAAAAAATAAGAATTGTCCGTTTTTATTTGATGGTGTCTTTAAGCTCAGGCTCTCGTGACGTGTTTCTGGTGAAGTCTAACATTCCTTCATCATTTGTAAGAGGTTCGAAACACTGCTGATGAACTCCTGTGGAGACTCAGTTCAGTGTGTGTTTAGCTCTCCCTATCTCTAGTTACACACACTCCATGTATAGCTCTGGTCTCGTTGATCTGGTAACTCACACCTCACATTACTCAGAGGCTCGTTCGGCTTCAGGAGACCTAAGAATAAACTTTCTATATACAGCATTAATCACTTCACATGACATCAGAAGCAAAGTTTTTATCATGCGCCGACTTGTTTCTCATTCAAATGCTTCCTGCCGTATGATCCGATAGCGTTTGTGTTTACAGTGTCAATAGGAAAGTAGTTGCGTTTGCACCGATGTTACTACTACAACCATCCATGAAGTGTTATTATACTCCTATATACACACATACAACCATCCATGAAGTGTTATTATAGTCCTATACACACCAATACAACCATCCATTTAGTGTTATTATACTCTTATACACACGTATGAACACCAAAGAACAGATTTGCTGATTTTCACCATAAAAGTAACTTTTTTAGTTTTTATTTGAATTCTTTTACTCTTTATGTGTAATTATATATATATATATATATATATATATATATATATATATATATATATATATATATATATATATATATATATATATATATATTTATATATATTATGTATATAATATTATATACAGTTGTAATTCAAATTATTCAACCCCAATGCAAATCAGGTTTATTGGCAGAATGAAGACGTTCAGCTGTTGGCAATAAACAAATCGAACTAAAGTAAATTAAATAGTTAATCACAACAAATGTGGTTTCTCCAAATTCAACTGAAAATACAACTTTTAATGACTTCTGACTTCTATAATTAAATACATAATTATAATAAAAATACATTCATACATATATAAATTTATACAAGTGTGTGTAATATACCAGTATATATATATATATATATATATTTTATATATATATAAAACGTCAAATCGTCAATCTGTCAAATTGATTAAAGCTACACTGTGTAACTTTTTTAGTTTATTCTTAGCTAAAAACACTTAGTTCTTTCAAAAATATATGTGCTCATTAATGTATATTTACTTCGTTTAAGTAATAAAGTATTCTCGTGAGTGTGTAATATGCCATTGAAAATACATACGGGTAAGGGGTTCTAATGTCGGTCGCCATGTTGCCCCTCCATCTTGAAAGTACATTAGCCAAAGAGGGACATCAAGCTTCGCCTTTCGCGTTTTAACACTCGATGGCACCGTTTTGAGGAGGTCGTACTGGAAGCCATGTTAATCTTGGGACTCCATTGGCCACCGTAGGAGTTAAAACGAAATCGAAATTGTGAGGAACAGAAACTAATATTCACTGGATGGTCAAAGGTATATACCTTTTCACCGCTAGATGGGGGTAAAAATCACACAGTGTAGCTTTAATTCCGACTGCATCTAATAAAAACTTTGTGTGTATATATATATATATATATAAATGCCATCAAATCGACTTATCGCATATATGCAATTAACCAATTTTATTTATATATATTAATGTATATACTTTAACAAAAAAAAATTTGCCTGCCATGTTTTATTTTAGTATATACACACACAAATACATATTTATATATAATACGTTTATAAAAACATACACAAGTGTGTATGTATTATATTATTATAAATATTAAAAAGGCATTTACATGTTTTTATCTTTGGAGTAGTTTGAGTGATACTGTACAAAAACATTTTGATCTGTGAAAATCTGTGTTATGACATTTCCTCTTCATTTTTATTTATTTATTTATTAAACATTAATAAAAGTGAGTTTGGGAAATATTTTTCATGAAAAACAAAATGATGCTAAGAGAGCTGATCATATACACTGATTATATTGAAAATATATGGTGAAATGCGCAGACGCTTCTCTTAATGCAGAAACATCCGGCATGAAAAGTGTGTGTGTGTGTACGTGAGAGAGAGAGAGAGAGAGAGAGAGTGTGTGTGTGTGTGTGTGAGTGAGTGAGAGTGTGTGTGTGAGAGAGAGAGAGAGAGAGAGAGAGAGAGAGTGAGTGTGTGTGTGTGTGAGTGTGTGAGAGAGAGTGTGTGAGTGAGTGTGAGAGTGAATGTGAGAGAGAGTGTGAGATTGAGTGTGTGAGTAAGTGAGTGTGAGTGAGAGTGTGTGAGTTAGTGAGAGTGTGTGAGTGAGAGTTTGTGTGAGTGAGAGAGAGTGAGTGTGTGAGAGTTAGTGAGAGTGTGTGAGTGAGATAGTGAGTGAGAGAGAGAGTGTGAGTGAGTGTTAGTGTGTAAGAGAGTGAGTGTGTGAGTGAGTGTGAGTGTGTGAGAGAGGGAGTGTGAGAGAGTGACCTCCAAAATAAACTCCAATGTAACTCGACCCTCAATAGAACTACTAAATTGGCCAGCTATCTATTTATTAAAATTTTTAAAAGAAAGACAACTCCTCTCCAAATACAGATTAAGTGACCATGATCTAGAGATAGAGAGAGTATCGAGAGTACACTGTTGCGAACTACCTGACCACAGTGAGTGATGTGAAACTCAGGAAAACCCTGACGATGTACAGACTCAGCGAGCACAGTCTGGCCGTAGAGACGGGCCGGCGCAGACAGACCTGGCTCTCCCGTGAGGACAGACTCTGCTCGCACTGCACCCTGGGAGTGACGGAGACTGAGCTGCACTTCCTCACAGAATACCCAAAATATAAACACGTCAGAGACCACTATTACCCCAAAATTAATAACATATTTCCCCAATTTAACACCTGTAATCCAACCCAAAAAGTCCGTTTCATTCTTGGTGAAGCCGCCAAATGCTCAAATATAGCTGCAAAATTTGTAGCATCTTGCTACATCCTGAGGGACGACCAGAAACCAGCAAACATCCAATAAACACACACTCACTCACAGCCTAAGACCTACACACACACACTCACTCACAGCCTAAGACCTACACATGTATAAAATGTTCAATATTGTTTGTTTTTCTATATAAATGATTTCTAAATCCCTTTTATTTTATTTATTCATCTTTGTTTATTTTATTATTATTGTTTTATGATATCAGTATTACTATTTTTGTGTACTAAATGTTCTAAATAATTTTCTGTTGTTTTGATGCTTTGGCAATACAAAATGTTTTTTTTTTGTCATGCCAATAAAGCTTTCTGAATTGAATTGAGAGAGGAAGACAGACAAACATGGACAGAGAGAGAGCAGAGGATCTGTAGACACTGTGATCTACAACACAGAGGATGAGGAACACTTTCTGCTCTTCTGTTCCAAATATACTAATATAAGAGAAACTTTTCTGCCCAGATTTGAAACCTTGATTCCATCATTCTTTGAACTGAGTGACACTGAATAAATGTCCTTCTTACTCTGAGAAAATGATAGTACATCTGCACTAGCGGCTATGTGTTAGCTATTCACAACGCCAGAGACAGCTAATTCTCTAGAGAGACCCACTGTATTTATTCATTAAGATTGTGTTTATTTATCTATTTATTTCTATGCCACATATGACATGATCTATAAATATATGTTTTGTTTGTTTTATTATTTATATGTAATATGTTGATGCTTTGGCAACATTGTGTTACACGGTCATGCTAATAAAGCTAATTTGAAAAAATTGAAATTGAGTGAGAGTGTGAGAGAGAGTGAGTGTGAGTATGTGAGAGAGTGAGAGTGTGAGTGAGAGAGTGAGTGTGAATATGTGAGAGAGTGAGAGTGTGAGTGAGAGAGTGAGTGTGAGGGAGTGAGGGTGCGAGAGAGAGAGAGAGAGAGAGAGAGAGAGAGAGTGAGCGAGTGAGAGAGAGTGAGTGTGAGCGAGTGAGAGTGAGCGAGTGAGAGAGAGAGTGAGTGAGCGAGTGAGAGAGAGAGAGAGAGAGAGAGTGTGTGTGTGTGTGTGTGTGGTAAACGGACACGACTCAGGAATGACGCTCAGTCTCTACACCCCTTTCTCCTCCAGATTTATTGATAGTTTAAAATTACATTTCTGTCCTAGAACTTCAGTTGCGTTTACCTTCCGACTTAAAAACTTAGTACAAGCAAATGATAGTTTTTTATTATTATTATTTTTTATTTTTTTTAAGAGTAGTCTAAGTGATATTGTACAAAAATAACATTTTGATTTCTGTGAAAGCATTCACCTTTCTTCAAACTCCGAATCTGTTTTATGACCCCTTAGTTTGTTTCTTCTTTTATCACTATATTAATGAAGTTTCCCTCGGGTGGAACGGCCTAAACTCCACGAACGAGGCCTTCGACTGGAACCCCGTGTTTTACAGGGAATATCAAGTTCTGAATATTCTATAAAGTAGTTTGCTTTACATTGTTTTCTCCGCGTGTCTTGCGTCCTGCTGGCCCGACGGGACCGGGTGTGTCGTGTGCTGGTCATTCACTCTCTCACTGATTAAAATAACACAAATAAAAGCGAATCATCAAGAAGCCAGCGCTCCCGGCCGGATCTGATCTGTGTGGTCATTGGCTACCGTACTCTTGATCTCTCGACACGCTCGTTCCTCACTCAACAACATCCCTGTTCACCAGTGGCATGGAAAGGGGGTTCTTTAACAAAGCATTATACGTTTACACCTCTAACCAAACTAAACAAACATTTTTTTTTTTGTATTAAATGCAGAAAGTGGAAGTTTTTCCACCCCTTTCCTCCTTTTAACATGTCAAGAGCTCACTGGCCTGGGAATCAGCCTCTAACTGCCAACCATTGGCCAGTGAAGAGGGTTCAGAGAAAATAATACAACCATCAATCAGAAAAGGAGGAGTTGATGGAGGGCTGGGCTAGGCGGTGGCCTCGATGGTGCACTCTTTGGCCACATGACCCGACTTCCCGCAGTTGTAGCAGTTGACCTCGCTAGCCTTGCTGCACTGGACGGCTACGTGTCCGATCTCGCCACACCTGCGAGGAGCAGAACACACACACAGATCAGGCCCGTTCCCGGCTCACACACACACTCTTCCTACAACCGTCATGGCTCACCTGTAGCACTTGACCTTCTCGCAGCCCTTCTGGATGTGTCCGAAGCCGCCGCACGAGTAGCACTTCTGCTCGTTAGCGTGATCGCAGTCGCGCGCCATGTGACCTGCCTTTCCGCAGTTGTAGCAAACCTGCTCGCGCTCCTTCTTCGGCTCCTTGCAGTCCCTGGAGATGTGGCCGCCTCTGCCGCAGTTGTAGCACGCTGGAACACACACACACACACACACACACACACACACACACACACACACAATTTAATCTACTAGAACATTGCTTCCTCATATTCTCCACTATTGCAGCTCCTCTCTTCCCAGTAGGGGTGGGGAAAAATCGATTCTTATATGAATCGCGATGCGGACGATTCTGAATTGATTCACAAATGTCAAAAATCGATTTTCAAAAAAATTTTATATACATCTATAATAACGTAATTTGGGCTGTCAAACGATTAAAATATTTAATCGTGATTAATCGCATTAATGTCATAGTTAACTCGCGATTAATCACAATTATTTTTATCTATTATAAATGTCTCTTGATTTCTTTTTGTCCCATTATTTTTTCTCATTTTAATGCTCTTATCAACATGGAAAAGTGGATCGGCTTGCTTTGTGCAAATGTTTTTATTGAAAACAACATTGACATATACTGAGTTCAATTTCACACTAACATTCTCACTTGGAGCAAATAATCTCTCAATGCACTGTCCATTAATAAAAGGGTGAAAAAAAATACTGACGAGGTCCTGATATTGACGAGGGGGCGGAGAATTCGCATCAGCTGTGTGTGTGTGTGTGTGTGTGTGTGCTTGGCCATCATCAAGTGGTATTTCAGACAGGACGCGCTGCGATGATGATAGCTCAGTTCACAACGACAAAAACACACAGATCACTTTGGTCTTGTCAACGGAACCATTTGGCAACTTTTTAAAAGTAAACTTTCCATTCAGAATCTTATTGGCATCCATTTCGGCGTCTCGCGCTCGCCATCCACTCAAAGCGTAACGTTAACCAACTATTTGGCCGGCTCGCAAGCCCAAACAAGTGTGTGCGGCGCGCCTGTTGTTTTGTTTCCGGTCTAGCTAGATCCGCTTGCGCTTTGGTCGACGAAGCAACAAAACATCCTCGCGCGGCGCAAGCCATTGAAATGAATGTGTTTCATAGCGCAGCGCGCGCAGCGCGAGGATGTTTTGTTGCTTCGTCGACCAAAGCGCAAGCGGATCTAGCTAGACCGGAAACAAAACAACAGGCGCGCCCCACACACTTGTTTGGGCTTGCGAGCCGGCCAAATAGTTGGTTAACGTTACGCTTTGAGTGGATGGCGAGCGCGAGACGCCGAAATGGATGCCAATAAGATTCTGAATGGAAAGTTTACTTTTAAAAAGTTGCCAAATGGTTCCGTTGACAAGACCAAAGTGATCTGTGTGTTTTTGTCGTTGTGAACTGAGCTATCATCATCGCAGCGCGTCCTGTCTGAAATACCACTTGATGATGGCCAAGCACACACACACACACACACACACACACACACACACACACACACAGCTGATGCGAATTCTCCGCCCCCTCGTCAATATCAGGACCTCGTCAGTATTTTTTTTCACCCTTTTATTAATGGACAGTGTTACATTGAGAGATTATTTGCTCCAAGTGAGAATGTTAGTGTGAAATTGAACGCGCATGCCGCATCCTGTTGTAACAGCATGTGAAAAAAACTACAAAGTTTGCTAGGACAAAAAGACCGTTAAAATCACGCGATAAAAAAATTGACGCCGTTAAAATGGGTTTGCGTTAACGCCGTTAATAACGCGTTTAACTGACAGCCCTAAATGTAATATTGACGGAACGCAAAAGACGGAACTCTGAAGCGCGGAAGTGGAGTGCCTGGACCATCTGTGGCGTGCACATAACAGAGACGCAATGGCTGAGTGCGAAATCCAAACACCCTCCTCGTTAAAAGCTGATGTGTGGAAATACTTGGGCTTCTATGAAGTTGAAGGGGGAAAGGAGCTAGACAAGAACCACACTATTTGTAAGCTTTGTAGAATAAAACTACAATATTTCGGAAACACGACAAATATGAGAACCCATATGACACGTTTCCACCTAGAGGAGGAAAAACACTCAGCTGTACCAGTCGTTGTTATATTGTTAAGCTAGTTCAGGCACACATTTATTTTGTATATTGTATGTTCATTCTTTATGGGTCATTACGTTTGTCACGGCTGTACTTTGTATTATCTTTTCTGCCGTGTGTGTGTGTGTGTGTATGTGCTTCCCCTGCAGGTGCGCCGCAGAGCTGGGGGGTAATCAGGTGGATTGGATGCACCAGTGCACAGGTGTGCCTATCGATAAGAGTTTCCTGTTTGGCGTCCTCCGTGAGCGTTCCTTGCTGTTACCTTGATGTTGGTCGGCGTTGCGGCGTATTGATAATAGTTTGAAGAATGTGAAAATAAAGAGAGTATTGTAACCGCCGAAAATGCTTTCTCCTCCTTCATTGTTGCTCCCTATTAAGGGCGTGACAATTGGGGGCTCGAACTAAATTTTGTGTTTGGAATCATGCGAATTTTTTGTTTGGAAAAACTTTGTCTTTGAAGGAGGATAAAGGTAGGATATTTGAATGGATTACATTTTGTATATTATCCACCTATTTTGTAAATTGGTAAAGTTGGAATGCTACATTAGATTGTTAGGCTCTATAACATAATATTAAGGAACAAACCTTCCCATGTAGGTATAGTGTGCGTTTTCGGACGTAGGTTTTTTGTTTTAGTTTGTTATTTTTGGTTGGCTCGGGACTTAGTAGCATTTGTCTCGGGAGCACATCCGAGGTTTGGAGGGCGACTCGGCAATTGGTCGTCTTTCCAAACTTGCGGAATTTAGTGCATAAGTACCCAGTCTTGGGCCAGCTAAAGATTAGGGTCTACATAATTTGAGGGGATGGTTTAGTTTCCTTAAAATAAACCCTGATTTTTCATTTAAATTTTGTGGGAGATATTTGCTGAGCGGTGTTTTGTGGGCTCAATTACTGTGAATTATGGCAACCAATGTTATTGAGTCATTCGAGTTGTTAGATGTAATGACTAAAGAACAATTGTTACAGCTAGCTGCCCATTATGAAATCGAGCTGACCTATAACCAAAAAAGGTCCAAAGAGGGAATCAAGTTAATCCTTGAAGCTGGGCTGTGTAATCTTAAAATGTTGATAGGAATATCTAAATTGCCTGACCCAGCTACGTTGGCCGCTGTAAGTGGTCCTCTTTCGTTGCCTGCTTTAAGCAGTTTTTCCCTTTGAGCAACAGGAAAGAGTTATTGCTTATTCAACGTGATACTGAATAGGGACGCCCTGAATAGGGAGCAACAATGGAGGAGAAAGCGTTTTCGGCGTTACAAAACTATTTTCACTAGTGCTGCACGATTAATCATATCGCAATCGTAATCGCGATGTCAAGCCTATGCGATTATATGACGCAAATACTGCGATTTTATATGAAATAAACAAATTAGGGCTGTTACCGCAGCATCAGTTATTTTTTGTCATCCTTTGGCTAGTGTTACATGATCCCGCTCTTATTCATGCGAATGCTTTAAATTTAAACCATTCAGCGAGACAAGTCAAAAGAGAGCGCGCTGCCTGTGAATGTCCTGACTGAAAGACGCGTGCCAGTATCATGCGCATGCACAGACCGCGCGCCAGAATAAAGTTCTCTTTCCGCTTGAAGTGAACGAACAATAACACACACAATTATGCCAAAATATCATTTGTCAAGTGTCTTCATAACATAAGAGCAGTCTTATGATGGTCGTAAAGAGTTGTGAGAGAATAAGGCGCGTGTGAGATCCGCGTCTGTCAGCAACTCTTAAAGGGCCAGCATCCAATAATGCTTTCTGTCAGTAAAGTTAATCAAAGAACAAAGGAAACAGAGAAAAACACTCACTGCTCTTGACCAAAGAACTTGTGTAGCTTTAAATAGGATTTTAGTCCATATAATTTATAATTTATGCAGCGCAGACTGTTTGATAACTTCATTCAATTTCTGTATATGTCCTACCTGTAGACAGGAAGAGCACAGGTAAATCTGACATTTATTATGTGATTATTGTTTGAAGTTCACTTAAATTAAAATTAAATTATTTTTTATCCAGACATCAATGGCTTATTGATCATTATAGGTGTTATCAATCATTTAGTTGTTGTTGCTAGTTTGAGTTGAGAAATACACATTTCAGAATTATCTCTAATCTGTGTTCATTTTGCTTTAGAACCAAGCAAGTTGACTCATGAAACGATTTGTTTATTATATCGCAATCGCATATCGCAATATTGACCTCAATAATCGCAATATGACATTTTCCCAAAATCGTGCAGCCCTAATTTTCACATTCTTCAAACTATTATCAATACGCCGCAACCAACATCTCGGTCCTGGCCAGGGATCGAGGTAACAGCAAGGAACGCTCACGGAGGACGCCAAACAGGAAACTCTTATCGATAGGCACACCTGTGCACCGGTGCATCCAATCCACCTGATTACCCCCCAGCTCCGCGGCGCACCTGCAGGGGAAGCACATACACACACACACACACACGGCAGAAAAGACAATACAAAGTACAGCCGTGACAACTTTGTACTTTTAAAGCAAAGTATTTATAGTCATACACACACAAAAATAAATAAATAATTTCAGATAATCGATAATCGCTTTAGCATCAAATCGCAGCCCTCTGAATCGTAATCGAATCGTGAGGTGCCTAGAGATTCCCACCCCTACTTCCTAGTCAGTCAGTAACACTCAGGTGTGGGCTGGGCGGTAAGATGGTATATATCGTAACCGCGGTAGAAAATGTCAACCGTAATAGATTTTTTTATTCCGTGTATACCGCGACATGTAAATAAGTGGGCGTGGTTAACTCCTGTGCAGCATGCGTGAGACTGAGACACTGAGATTCGTCAAAGAAACGGAGAAAGCAGATCAAGAGGATCCACAAAGGAAGTACATTTTCTAAAGGGTTGGCTGTTAACATGATATTTTCAGGGGGAAAGGCACAGCCGTCAACTAGAGCAGTGCAGCACCCGTAACGTAAGTAGGCTACAGTTTAGAGTGCACGTTTGCAACGGGGAAAGCATTAAGCTTACTTGATAACAACATTTCATATCAATTCACGAATAGAAATAACCTTAAATAATGGAAATATGCAGACATCTATACGTCTCTTATGTATAGATACTTTTTAAACACGAAAATCGCATTAAGCATGACACGTAAGCAGTTGCCGTTAACGCAACCTGCTTGCTAAAGCGAATGTAATCCTATATCTAAGGCAAAATTACATATTTATATATTTCTAAATGCAAACAATTAGCCAGTGAAACGGCTGATAAAATCTTCCTTTGATTCGAAACGTGTTTACAACTTGACACTCAAATTAACCGATCACATTTTACTGATGCAAAAGAAGTGCACGTGCACACGCACTGAGAGGGAGCGCGGTGTCTCAGTGTTCACCGCACCGGGCTAAGGTCAAATAATGACGCAGTTACAAGGTGTGTATAATTTAAACTACTTAGTCAACACTAACAGTAGCTGCTGTTTGATTTTGCCAGATATCACAAAAAGAGCAAAACAAGCCCCTTAAAAACACAGTATAATAAGCAGACATGGCAAAAATACACCAGGGAACACATTTAAACTAGTGCTGTCAAACAATTAAAATATTTAATTGCGATTAATCGCATTAATGTCAGTTAACTCATCATTAAATCGCAATTAATCACACATTATCTATTCTAAATGTCTCTTGATTTCTTTTTGTCCCATTATTTTTTCTAATTTTAATGCTCTTATCAACATGAAAAAGAGGATCGGCTTGCTTTGTGCAAATGTTTTTTATTGAAAACAACATTGACAATACTGTGTTCAATTTCACACTAAAACATTTTCACTTGGAGCAAATAATCTCTCACACAATGTAACACTGTCCATTAATAAAAGGGTGAAAGAAATATATACTGACGAGGAAAAGTTAACCTACTATTTGGCCAGCTCGCAACAAGTGTGTTTCCAGTCTAGCTAGATCCGCTAGACGAAGCAACAAAACGTCCTCACGCGGCACAAGCCATTGAAATGAATGTGTTTCATAGCGCAGCGCTGCTCTGCGCATGCCGTGTCCTGTTGCAAAAGCATGTGAAAAAAAAAAACTACAAAGTTTGCTAGGCCAAAAAGACCATTAATCTCACGCTAAAAAAATTAATCGCGTTAAAATGGGTTACCAATGGGGTACCAATACCCTACAAAATTAAAGGAAGTAACTATTTTATTATAAATAGAATTCAATATAAAATATTCAGATATTATAAACTGACTGATGAAGTAAAACAATGCATGAGAAAAATTATTCAGCAACACTTTTCGCATTTTGCTGGTTTGGTAATGCTACTGAGGCACAAAAAAAGTCTGTAAGAAAAACAGTAACAACAGCCAGTAAACTATTAGGGATCAAGTTACCAAGTATGGAATGCATTTATAGGGAAAGAGTAATGAACAAGGCAAAAAACCATTGTGGGAGACAAGAGGCACCCCCCTTGCCTCTTCATTCGAACTGCTGTCATCTGGGCGACGATATTGCCTCCCTCTATTTACCGTATTTTCCGCACTATAAGGCGCACCGGATTATAAGGCGCACCTTCAATGAATGACCTAGTTTAGAACATTTTTCATATATAGGGCGCACCGGATTATAAGGCGCATGAGATACTGCAGTCAAACGTTTGACTGGGTTTGCGTTATGCATCCACTAGATGTGCTAAAGGGAATGTCAACAAAACAGTCCAAAATCAGAAAAATCCATTGGCAGATAATGGCGTAAGTCGCCCGGCGCTGTCTCCCCGTCTTGGTGAACGTGTGTTCACCATCCATATATAAGGCGCTCCGGATTATTAGGCGCACTGTCGTTTTTTGAGAAAATTAAAGGCTTTTAAGTGCGCCTTATAGTGTGGAAAATACGGTACCAAAAATAGATAAAAATCTTCATTTGTGCCTCAAGCAATTAAGTTTTTAAACATGTAAGTTAAATAGGTAGGATACTCAGCTGGTCTGGTATGCCTAATTTAATCGGTAGTATAGTGCGGCGTATGGGGAAATATGTGTTAAGTGTATTAGTATGTGTCTTTGTATGTTTAAAGGTTCTCTTTGTGGAGTATGATGTATGTTGAAATGCCTACTTGATAGCCATGCAAACAAATTTTCCTTACGGGGACAAATAAAGAAGAACTTTCAACTTTTCTAAAGTTTAATTGCACCTATGAGTTGTATTTAATATCAATCACTTGGGGGCAGTTCATCTAAAAGTTGATGAGCGTGTTTTGTTTACTATATTTAGCTATCAAAATAGTTTACCAAAGAAAAAGAAGGGAGAAAAAAAGCCCTTTTAGTCGATTTTTCGAGAATAACTACATATATAAATAACTATATTGTGAAATATATCATTACCGTGAAATAAAATTAGTCATACTGTGAAACACAATTTTCATCATACCGCCCACCCCTAGTTTCCCGTATAACGCTTTAACTCGCTGCTTTACTACCATATGCATCGTTGAAGAAATCATCTAGCTAGTCACGACTGTTTCCCGAAACCGTATCGTTGCAAATTGGTCGTTCAATCAAGTTGGTTAATGACGTCACGCAGGTGTTGGAGTAATAATACTTTTAATGAATCTGTTTGAGATCGAATTACAGGCGAGATGTTTTGCTATAAATTACGGTCTCAGTTATTTCCAGATTCAATCATAGACTCGGCCTTACACACTAGAGCAGGGTATATACAGCAATCCTTAAGTTCAATTTACTACTTTTTAATGCCTTTTTTACTACCTTCAGAATTTTTTTTAAAACCATCACGACACTGAGTTGCAAGTGTTAATCAGCGACCTTTCTATTATTTACACAGATTTTGATATATATTCTAAATGTTACTCAGAAAACAGGTCAAAGGTTTAATTAGTTTGAAGTACTTGTGCTAAATGTTACGCTCTTAGATGTAATAAAGAAATCCCTATTATCTCTAGCCTTGGCTACCGTATATAGACCTCCAGGGCCCTATGCTGATTTCCTAAAAGAGTTTGCAGACTTTCTCTCAGATCTATTGGTCAATGTCGATAAAGCAATAATGTACGTACTGCTGAAATTTGTCATGTTGCGCCACGCAACCGATTTGAATCCCATGTCCTGCATTTACATACATTTAGGGACTATGGTGATACAAAATCCAGGAAATAATTAAGTTGATTATAATGATAAATTCTGGCAAAAATAAAAGTAGGCTACTAAACTATGTATAACAAAAATATTTCTTACTTTTTTATTGTTTAATAGGGGCCGATTGCCAAGACTTAAGAGAATCATTTTATAAAGTAAAAATTGTTCACCATTAATGTTTTGTGTGTAAATAAAATTGAAATTATGTGAGACCCAATTGCCACTGTAATGTAAAAACAACATAAAGACAGTATATTTTAAATAATTGTTAGCATCTTTTTATGAATGAAGGCCAGTATCACTGATATTAATATAGCTACTGATGTCTTGATGAAAAGGACCCCCCCCCCCCCCCCCCCCCCCTCCCCCAAATTTGAAACATTTATTAGGCTTCGAAAATATAATAAAATATAATAAGGTTATCACATAGTATGCACTGCATACATTATAAATTAAATATAGAAGAATCCTTATTAAAGCTACAAACGTTCTTTAGACAAGAGAAGTGATTAATTTGCTCTGTTCCCCTTTGTTCTTTGGTTAACTTTACTGATAGACAGAATTGGCTGCTGTCCCTTTAAGATCTGACACTGATGACAGAATCTTACGCATTTAATTTTCTCATTTACTCATGACTTTTATTTAATATTTTATTTAACTCATTTAAGACTGTTCTTGTGAGGATACAATTGACAAAACGGAAATTCTGGCATAAATGTGTGTGTTATTATTCAAGCGCGAAAGAGAACTGGATTCTGCCGCGCTGTCTTTGAATGTCCAAACGCACACAACGCACAGACAGCGCGCCAGAATCCAGTTCCCTTTCGCGCATAAATAAGCGCGATACCTGCTCATTAGAACTTTCAGTGAGCTATTTTTAGAGTGTGGACTTTGGTGTGGACGCGACGTACCTGAACGTGGACGCGCGCATCAGCACAGCTAGGCTATCTCCTGCTCCTCCGTGGCGATGACGGCGTGCGGTTAAAAAAATCATAACAAACAAACTTGAAAGTGGGGGGACACAAACGGGATTTTGAAAAGTGGGGGGGACATGTCCCCCCTGTTCCCATAGGAAATTACGCCCGTGCCTGATAGTCTGAAAAAATAATACCTAATTTGGAAAAAATAATACCTCTGAGACCACATTTAACACTTTTAATGGCCTTAAATTTGAAGATTTTGATTTATCACTTTTTAATACTTTTTAAAACCCCGCGGACACCCTGAGTGTGTTGTGATTGGTCGAGGGCTTCGAGTGTGTTTGGGAAATGTCCCGCCCCTTTCCATTACCGCCAGTTTAACACACTACTAACTGAACCAGGCCGCACCCCTTTATTTTGCGTATGAATTATTATAATGAGGAAGAAACTCAAGACTACAATGGAGGCGTTTCACTGACACTGATATAGAGAATAACTGGAGCTTGTTAATGATCAAACAGCAACATTACACACTAAACACAGATGGAAATCACAACTATGATGCACTTATGGACTTCAAAACAGAAACGACCATTCACTGCCATTATAAAGCTTGGAAGAGTGATTGTGTTCGAAAGAAGAATGTCGTGTGAAATATGAAAATGAATAAATTTCATATACACCTAGGATGACTTGAGGGTGAGTAAATCATGGGCTAATTTTCATTTTTGGGTGAACTATCCCTTTAAGACTGTAAAAGCAAATTGAATGTGTAATGTGTGAGATGTCCTCACCGTCCTCGGTGCGCTCACAGTCCCGCGCGACGTGACCCGGCTCTCCACAGCGATAGCAGAACAGATCTAGTGGCGCAGGAGAAACACATTACTCACTCACAAAAACACACACACACACACACACACACACACACACTCGGGGTCAAGTCGTTAGATCGATTGCTCTCACCTTTGCCTCTGCCTCGACCTTTTCCACGTCCACGTCCCGCATTCGGACAGTTCTTGATCCAGTGGCCGGTGCGACCGCAACCAAAACACTCGTTGCTGCTCATAGCCTCAGACTGCACCCTACGACTGAGAGAAACATACACGAGTTCATGAACACACACACTCATAGCCTCAGACTGCACCCTACGACTGAAAACACACTCGAGTTCATGAACACACACTCGCTGCTGCTCATAGCCTCAGACTGCACCCTACGACTGAGAGAAACACACACACTCATAGCCTTAGACTGCACCCTACAACTGAGAGAAACACACACTCGAGTTCATGAACACACACACACTCGTTGCTGCTCATAGCCTCAGACTGCACCCTACAACTGAGAGAAGCACACACTCCAGTTCATGAACACACACACTCATAGCCTCAGACTGCACCCTACGACTGAGAGAAAAACACTGCAGTTCATGAACACACACACTCATAGCCTCAGACTGCACCCTACGACTGAGAGAAAAACACTGCAGTTCATGAACACACACACTCATAGCCTCAGACTGCACCCTACGACTGAGAGAAAAACACTGCAGTTCATGAACACACACATGTATAGCCTCAGACTGCACCCTACGACAGAGAAACAGACACTCGAGTTCATGAACACACACACACACTCATAGCCTCAGACTGCACCCTATGACTGAGAGAAACACACTCCAGTTCATGAACACACACTCACTGCTGCTCATAGCCTCAGACTGCACCGTACGACAGAGAGAAACACACACTCGAGTTCATGATCACTAGAGCTGTGCTCAGAATATCGATACAACGATACATCGTCATGAACTCCTGGCGATGCGCGTATCGATACTGTTGTGCTTTTGAATGTAGCCAATTCGGCTCGAATTTCGGCGCAGGTATTGCGCATAATTTTAATCGTTCCCGCAGCTCTCCCACCGGGAAATTCCCACAAACATTGATTCACTTTAGCATGTAGGTTGTATTAGTAAATGAATCCTCACAGATTATAAAATCAAATCAGTAGTTTTAAAACGTTCTGAGAGACGCAATTTCACAAACAGCGTGAGTTCAATGGAGCTGCGTCTTCTCTCTCGTCTCTCAAAACGGGCTGCTCAAGGCAAGCGTCAAGCGCTGGAGCCGGTGAAACTACACTCTCACGGTTAAACATTCAAACGATTTTAAACTATTCAGCTCTTGCGCGCTCTCTGAGAGTTGGTTTTCTCTGCGTGCATACATAGACTAGAGTAAAGCCGCCTCACATACAGCTTGCGAGATTATATCGCTTTAACAGACTAAAACACGCAAAATAATGAAAAAAAAAATCGGTCTTGGTAAGTATCCTCTAAACACAGTTGGTTATGTCTTAAATAAGCATAAACGTTTATAACAGAAACGAAAATTCGCGGTTGTATGATGAAGTTAAGCGAGATATTCTGCTGTCACTCTCTTAACCCTGAGCATGTCAATCAATTGTTGTTTATGCATAAAAATCTGAAAATATAATCATTTAAAATGATTTCAACATAGAAGAAATTACTTTGTTTGGTGCACATTTCAACACGACCAAATTGTCAAATACACGGTGTTTAAAAGAGTTTGAGAAAACTAAGTTATATTTAAGTTGTTGCTGTTTTTGCTTTTATGGAATTTTTTAAGTTTTGTTTAGTCATTGAGCAGTGTAGACATGCTTCAGTGTCATTTCAGTTATTGAGGCAGACTTTAAAAGCAGGAAGAGCCATTCTAAGCATTTTTATTTATTTAACTCATTGTTTTTTTATGACAAAAACTAAATTGTTTTTCAGTTATCCCAACTGTTATAACACTGTTACTAAACTCAGCTCAAAATCAATTTAAATTCCAAATTGATCCATATCGTGATACGTATCGTATCGTGGCTTTAGTATCGTGATGCGTATAGTATCGTGACATTGTTGGTGATACACAGCCCTAATGATCACACACACTCGTTGCTGCTCATCAGGGGCGTCGGACTGGGGGTAAAACCAGTACTGATTACCAGGGCCCCAAGGGGAGAGAGGGCCCTTGAAAAGTCTGGAATATATTTTATTTGGAACATGGGGGCCCATCAGGACTGTCTATACATAGGGCCCGGGATCTTGTGCTACGCCCCTGCTGCTCATAGCCTCAGACTGTACCCTACGACTGAGAGAAACACACTCGAGTTCATGAACACACACACTCGTTGCTGCTCATAGCCTCAGACTGTACCCTACGACTGAGAGAAACACACTCGAGTTCATGAACACACACACTCGTTGCTGCTCATAGCCTCAGACTGTACCCTACGACAGAGAGAAACACACACTCGAGTTCATGATCACACACACTAATAGCCTCAGACTGCACCCTGCTACAACTGAGAGAAACACATTCATGAACACACACACTCGTTGCTGCTCATAGCCTCAGACTGTACCCTACGACAGAGAGAAACACACACTCGAGTTCATGAACACAGACAGAGAGAAACACACACTCGAGTTCATGAACACACACACAGACTGCACCCTACGACAGAGAGAAACACACACTCAAGTTCATGATCACACACACTAATAGCCTCAGACTGCACCCTGCTACAACTGAGAGAAACACATTCATGAACACACACACTCATTGCTGCTTATAGCCTCAGACTGTACCCTACGACAGAGAGAAACACACACTCAAGTTCATGATCACACACACTAATAGCCTCAGACTGCACCCTGCTACAACTGAGAGAAACACATTTATGAACACACACACTCATTGCTGCTTATAGCCTCAGACTGTACCCTACGACAGAGAGAAACACACACTCGAGTTCATGAACACACACACTCAGACTGCACCCTACGACAGAGAGAGAAACACACTCGAGTTCATGAACACACACACTCAGACTGCACCCTACGACAGAGAGAGAAACACACTCGAGTTCATGAACACACACACTCAGACTGCACCCTACGACAGAGAGAGAAACACACTCGAGTTCATGAACACACACACTCAGACTGCACCCTACGACAGAGAGAGAAACACACTCGAGTTCATGAACACACACACTCAGACTGCACCCTACGACAGAGAGAAACACACACTCGAGTTCATGAACACACACACTCAGACTGCACCCTACGACAGAGAGAGAAACACACTCGAGTTCATGAACACACACACTCAGACTGCACCCTACGACAGAGAGAGAAACACACTCGAGTTCATGAACACACACACTCAGACTGCACCCTACGACAGAGAGAGAAACACACTCGAGTTCATGAACACACACACTCAGACTGCACCCTACGACAGAGAGAGAAACAAACTCGAGTTCATGAACACACACACTCAGACTGCACCCTACGACAGAGAGAGAAACACACTCGAGTTCATGAACACACACACTCAGACTGCACCCTACGACAGAGAGAGAAACACACTCGAGTTCATGATCACACACACTAATAGCCTCAGACTGCACCCTGCTACAACTGAGAAACACATTCATGAACACACACACTCGTTGCTGCTCATAGCCTCAGACTGTACCCTACGACAGAGAGAAACACACACTCGAGTTCATGATCACACACACTAATAGCCTCAGACTGCACCCTGCTACAACAGAGAAACACATTCATGAACACACACACTAATAGCCTCAGACTGCACCCTGCTACGACAGAAACGCACACTTTAGTTCATGAACACACACACTCATAGCCTCAGACTGCACCCTGCTACGACTGAGAGAAACACACACTCCAGTTCATGAACACACACTCCAGTTCATGAACACACACACTCATAGCCTCAGACTGCACCCTGCTACGACTGAGAGAAACACACACTCCAGTTCATGAACACACACACTCATAGCCTCCGACTGCACCCTACGACTGAGAGAAACACACTCGAGATCATGAACACACACACTCGTTGTAGGGGTGTGTGACGGTAGTTATATAACCGTGAGTAGGGCCCTATAATTTCCGCGATCACGGAATCGCGGACGGAATCGCGGAATCTAACGCGGAATCTACTGTTATCGCGGAATTTTACATATTTGGAATGAAATTCTGTTTTTGTGTGGGAGAAGAACGTATGTCTGGGGAAAATGCAGACGGGGGAAGCAAATCTGGGCGACACAACCCCCCTCCCGTCATTTCAGCTCCAATGACGGCATCAAAACAATTAAAGCATTTCAAAGCGGCTCTCCACGGCTCTGCTTCCGTTGGCGAAAAAGTTAAGAAACTCGACGCTAAGCCCTCAGTGCCGGGCAGTTCGCACGTGACTTTTATAAAGTGTTTTCCATAGACTAATTCGTGGAGGTGCGCCACAGAATCAACACCGGGCGCCACATACTGCGCTTCGTTCATTTTGTTTAACGCTATTTAAAACACGCAGCACATCAGTTGCATTCTCTCTCTCTCTCTCTCTCTCTCTCTCTCTCTATGAGGTGCCGGACTTGACAAAAGGATTGGACACTGCGAGAGAGACCGAGTGTGTCCGAGAGAGCGCGCGACTTTTATTTAAACTTATAGACCAATTTTCAGTTGGTAAACATGGTGACGTTTTTCTGTGGGCGGAGCTTAGGTGGTGGCAACAACGATCCCTCTGGCCGCTTCACTAACGTAAAGTCTGCAAGTTTTGTTAGCTTGTTGTTAAAGCTACACTGTGTGATTTTTACTCCCATCTAGCGGTGAAAAGGTATATGACCATCCAGTGAATATTATTTTCTGTTACTCTCAATTCCGATTTCGTTTTAACTCCTACGGTGGCCAATGTAGTCCAAGATTAACATGGCTTCCAGTTCGACCTTGTCCATGAGTGTTCCTTCAAGTGATGAGGTTATTTTAGAAAACTATTATAATTTGCAGTAATTTAATTAGTCAGGTAACATATAGGTTATGACATCTATGTAAAATTAATAATAGTTTTATGTTTTCTTAATTTTTTTACCATTTCATTGCTAACATCAGTTCCCTTATCGAGTCGGTCTCTCGACATTACGTATGGGGAAATCCATTTTCCTCGAATCATGAAGTCTGATAGAATAACTCTTTTGCTTGCAAATAGCCAATGGCGGTCCCGCCATCACCTGATTGGCTGACACTGCTCAATATAGGTGACGGCGGGCGCCAAAAACCTCAGAATCTTTTTTCTTCACTCGAGTCTGTTTTCACCGTTGATGTACGCATTCAGAGCGGAGTATATTAAGGAGTTTTAATTCCCCTCTCGCGTTCCGGTGGATTATATTATGTCTCTTTGTCGCCCGTGTGGTGGACCCATTGAATCCCCGGACCCACACAACTTGTGTGCTGTGCCTGGGTCGGGACCACGCAGAGGCGGCACTCGAGGGATCGGGATGTCCCGCCTGTGAGGAGCTTCCCATCAGATCCTTCGTGCAAGGCTGGCCGTTACACGTAGCGACGACCTTGTGTCTCCTGCCTCTCCCCAGTCTGCCGCCTTCGAGCCGCGGACCGGGAGACGGCAGCGATCTCCATTCGCGGGTTCTGTTGAGGCGCTGACGTCGGCCCAAGGTCCACGCCATCCTCACGTGGCAGAGCCCGTGAGTTACTCTTGAGGCCATTTACCGCCCTCTTGAGGAAGCACGGGAATTATTTCGTTCGGTTACGACGATGACGACGCCAATGGTCCGAGTCTCCGTCTGAAGGCGCCCTCGCCTCTTTGGATGCGGAGCTTATGGCCATTCTCACTGAGGCGGTGGCAGATATGGTGCTGGAGTAGACAGCGCCCAAGGAGCTGTCGTCGGAAAGGTGGCCTCGGCGGTCAGGGAGGAAAGAGCGCGGGACGTGTTCGTCGGACCGGTGCGAAGAGGGCGTGTTCCCGCCCAGAGTTCGACGAATGTGTTGTTTCTGAAACCGCTGTGTTCTGTTTCAATAACAAGGTACATTACATGTCTCAGCAAAAGAGCTTCTCTCTCCAACATTATTACCCGCCTCATAGACGGGAGACGCATCGCAGAGCGGAAGCTCGGGGAAACCCGAGGAGATGGCTATCTATGTCCCCGTGCATGATGCCGCGGACGAGCTATACCATTTCATATAGCAGTCAATGCTTCCCGGTGGCTGGCGCCCAGCCCCCGCCGCAGCATTCATTGCCCTGTATGGCGATTCTGATTACTACACAGTGTGTATTCGCAGTTGTTGCGCGATGCGACTGACGCTGTGTTACGTACACACCACACTGTTATGTGTAAGGATTTATGCCATTATATATTGCCCTGTGTCCTTCAGTGCAATGGCTATTCTGATTACTGCAAGTACGTGTTCACAGTTGGTGCGCGATGCAACTGACGCTGTGTTACGTGCACACCACACTGTTATGTGTAAGGATTTATGCCATTATATATTGCCCTGTGTCCTTCAGTGCAATGGCTATTACTACAAGTACGTGTTCACAGTTGTTGTGCGATGCAAGTGACGCTGTGTTGCGTACACACCACACTGTTATGTGTAAGGATTTATGCCATTATATATTGCCCTGTGTCCTTCAGTGCAATGGCTATTCTGATTACTACACCGTAAGTATTCACAGTTGTTGCGCGATGTAACTGACGCTGCGTTACGTACTCACTACACACTGTTGTGTGTAATGATTTATGCCATATATTGCCCTGTGTCCTTCAGTGCAATGGCTATTACTACAAGTACGTGTTCACAGTTGTTGCGCGATGCAACTGACGCTGTGTTGCGTACACACCACACTGTTATGTGTAAGGATTTATGCCATTATATATTGCCCTGTGTCCTTCAGTGCAATGGCTATTCTGATTACTGCAAGTACGTGTTCACAGTTGTTGTGCGATGCAACTGACGCTGTGTTACGTACTCACTACACACTGTTATGTGTAAGGATTTATGCCATTATATATTGCCCTGTGTCCTTCAGTGCAATGGCTATTCTGATTACTGCAAGTACGTGTTCACAGTTGTTGTGCGATGCAACTGACGCTGTGTTACGTACTCACTACACACTGTTATGTGTAAGGATTTATGCCATTATATATTGCCCTGTGTCCTTCAGTGCAATGGCTATTCTGATTACTACACCGTAAGTATTCACAGTTGTTGCGCGATGTAACTGACGCTGCGTTACGTACTCACTACACACTGTTGTGTGTAATGATTTATGCCATATATTGCCCTGTGTCCTTCAGTGCAATGGCTATTCTGGTTACTACGCAGTACGTATTCACAGTTATTGCGCGATGCAACTGACACTGTGTTTATGTACACACTGCACACTATATGAATTTGCCGTTGTATATTGCCCTGTATCCTTCAGTGCAATGGCTATTCTAGTTACTACGCAGTACGTATTCACAGTTGTTGCGCGATGCAACTGACACTGTGTTTGTGTACACACTGCACACTATATGAATTTGCCGTTGTATATTGCCCTGTATCCTTCAGTGGAATGGCTATTCTGATTACTACGCAATTCGTATTCACAGTTGTCGTGCGATGCAACTGACGCTGTACACTGCACACTGATGTGTAATGATTTATGCCTTATATATTGCCCTGTGTCATTCAGTGCAAATTGCTATTCTGATTACTACGTATTCACAGTTCGTGCGCGATGCATCTGACGCTGTGTTACGTACACACCGCACTCTGTTATGTGTAATGTTTTATGCCATTATATATTGCCCTGTGTCATTCAGTGCAAATGGCTATCCTGTTTACTACGCAGTGCATATTCATAGTTGTCGTGCGATGCAACTAACGCTGTGTTTGTGCACACTACACACGGATGTGTTATGATTTATGCCTTATATATTGCCCTGTGTCATTCAGTGCAAATGGCTATTCTGATTACTACGTATTCATAGTTGTCGTGCGATGCATCTGACGCTGTGTTTGTGCACACCGCACTCTGTTATGTGTAATGATTTATGCCATTATATATTGCCCTGTGTCATTCAGTGCAAATGGCTATCCTGATTACTACGCAGTGCGTATTCATAGTTGTCGTGCGATGCAACTAACGCTGTGCTTGTGCACACTACACACTGATATGTGTTATGATCTATGCCGTCATATTTTGCCCTATCCTTCAGTGCAAATGTCTATTCTGGTCACTACGTATTCACAATTGTTGTACGATGCAACTGACGCTGTGTACACACAACGCACTGATATGTGTAACTATTACGCCGCTATATATTGCCCTGTATCCTTCAGTGCAACTGGCTACTCTTTTACTGTGTAGTCACAGTTGTTGTGCGATGCCACAGACGCTGTGTTATGTACATTGATATGTGTCTATGATTTATGCCGTTATATGTTGCCCTGTATCCTCAGTGCAGCCGGCTATTCCGATTAACTACGTATTACAGTCGATGTCGCTATGCCTCTGACGCTGTGTTTTTTGTACACAAAAATGTAACTATGCTTGTGCATAGTCTCAGTCGTCGCTACGGCGACTTGCATTGCATCTGTGTAGATATTAAAGCGTTATGCTGCCCTTCAATGTAATGGACCATTGTGTACGCATATTCATGCAGTTTCGGTCGCTTCAGCAACTTGAGCTGCATTATACACACAGATGTTTAAAATGTGCACACTGATGTGTTATGCTGTTATGTTGCCCTCTATCATTCAGTGCAACAACCAGCTATCCTATCTAACTGCATTCAGTTGTCGCTACAGCGACTACACTGCACTTATGTACGTATAAGGACGCGTGTTGCTATTTTGTTGCTCTGTTTCTTTCAGTGCAAAACTAGCTATCTTAATCTACTGTGCATACTCACAGTTTCTGAATGTATGTACGTACACGGATGTGCAATTTACCATGTGTTATGCTGTAATGCTGCCCCGTTTCCGTGCAGCTAGCCATCCTGATCGAACTGTACATCTCAGTTTCTGTCTCTACGCAGTTCTGTCGCTACGGCGACTTATGCTGCGTTATGTACATGCATGGATGCGCTACAGCGACCGATGCTGTTACGTACATGTGCTATGCTGTTATGTTGCCCCGTTTCCTTCAGTACAACTGGCTATTCTGTGCTAACTCGTCTACTCACAGTTGTAGCTACGGCTATGTGTTTGTTGTTTACTGAGGTGCTATGCTATTATGGGGCTATTATCTACTGCGTATATTCATCAGAAGCCAGGTGGTTGCAATTCTAGCATTTTGCCTGGATGAGGTCAGTGTTTCAGAGTCTCAGAAGTACGCTTGTGCCCCATGCGTGCCCTGCGTGCTTATGTGAACAGAACTAGCCAGTTTCGAACTTCAGAGCAGCTCTTCGTCTGCTACGCGGGTGCTAAGAGGCGGCGCGCTGTCGAAACGGAGGCTATCTCACTGGATAGTGGAGGCTGTGCACTGGCTGGCTTATGCTTCACGGGAAGCCGTTCCCTATAGGGGTGCACGCCCACTCCACTAGGAGTTTGGCGTCATCATGGGCGTGGGCGAAAGGCATGTCTATTCAAGACATTTGTTTCGCGGCAGGTTGGTCGTCTCGTAATACCTTCGCGAGATTCTATAACTTGAATATCCCTTCATTCGCACCACATGTCTGTCAGTGCAGGGAGAGAAGCTGAGCTGTCGTTGGACTAGTCTAGACTGCCCCAATGGCGCGCGCTCTAGCCACGGTTCGACTAGTCGTCAGACAGTGCGAGTTATTATTAGCATAGCTATCATGTTCACTATATTGTGCCCTTTGTTATGTCCGCATTCATAGCCGGCAGTATTTTCCTAAGCACCAATCACTTGCTGCAATCTCCCTCCATTCAGTTCAGCGTGCTTAGCTTGATGGGAGGGGCCTTCGTTGGTGCAGATGCCGAGTTGGCTCTGTGCCAATAGATGTTTCAACCAGGTCCGGTGTCTGTTCCTGAGAGCTGGGCGGGGTTTCTCCCACGCGGCGGGGGTTTTATTGTTCCCCATACGTAATGTCGAGAGACCGACTCGATAAGGGAACGTCTCTGGTTACTCACGTAACCGTAGTTCCCTGAGAGGAGGGAACGAGACATTACGTAACCTGCCGTGTGGGAGGGACTCTCAGTCTCCTTACTCTCGTTCAGCTAAGATTCTGAGGTTTTTGGCGCCCGCCGTCACCTATATTGAGCAGTGTCAGCCAATCAGGTGATGGCGGGACCGCCATTGGCTATTTGCAAGCAAAAGAGTTATTCTATCAGACTTCATGATTCGAGGAAAATGGATTTCCCCATACGTAATGTCTCGTTCCCTCCTCTCAGGGAACTACGGTTACGTGAGTAACCAGAGACGTTATCAGGTTCCCAGACGAATGCAGGCTAATCTTAGTAAAGTAACTTTTATTTTTAACTTTTAACTCTTTTTCGCTTCCTTGGCGACTCTGATACGTATCCTCGAGAATAAGAGTGATCCTCCATCAGCAACAGACTTTCAAAAAGGCTTTCAGGTTTTTATATATCAGTCTCAAGCAATCGAGTGTTAAAACGCGAAAGGTGAAGCTTGAATTAACGGGTATGTCCCTCTTTGGCTAATGTACTTTCAAGATGGAGAGGCAACATGGCGACCGACATTAGAACCCCTTACCCGTATGTATTTTCAATGGCATATTATACACTCACGAGAATACTTTATTACTTGAACGAAGTAAATATACATTAATGAGCACATATATTTTTGAAAGAACTAAGTGTTTTTAGCTAAGAATAAACTAAAAAAAGTTACACAGTGTAGCTTTAACAATGATTGGAAAAAATCCGATTTTATCTTAATTGGCAAGGTCACTAACTGTCCAGGACCGCGATTGTTATTTGCAAAAGTTCATTTTAACGGACGGAACCAGATTGGCTGACCCGTACACTCATTGAGGATCTGACAGGATTAACGTTAACGCTACCTCCGGTTGAGTGGCCTGACTTCTACACCTAGGTGCTACCTGATATAAATCTTTAGATGCCTATAACTATGTGCTGAATGGTGATGTGCAAGACTTGTGTGTACGATCCGCAGTTCTGCCTAGCCAGCGCAAAGACGACAATGTAAAGAGTGACATTACGGTGCAATTTTAATGAGGTGAATATTTTCTAGAAAAAAAAATTGCAGATAAAGCATATTCATTTTTCATTGATTCTTGCACCCAACAACACAACAAGATGACATTTAATAATAATAATAAGAATTTAGGGATGCACGATAATATCGGGACAACATCGGTATCGGCCGATAAAAGCTTAAAATGACCATCATCGGCATCGGCCGATATGAATATTTCTGCCGATGAGCCTTGCCGATAGGGTGGCGTGTTTCCTATGCGCACGTGACGACTGCGAACGAAGCATGAGCGCCAGCTACTTAAACTTCCAACTAGGGGTGTGCGTCTCACGGTTTTTGATCGTGGACGATTAAAATGTCTCCACGATCTGCTTTTGAAGAAAAATCATAGTATCGTGCATTCTATCAGTTCAATTCTGGCGCCTTCATCTCAACATACTGTACAACGCGACGTACATTCACATCATATCACATGTAAACGCAGAGGTAGAGTTACACTCACGGGACACTGCAATTCACAAAAGTTCATTATTTGCATGTGCGTCAAAGTCTTGCTAGGTAAACATATTCACGTGCTGATGCGCTGTTCTAACATCCTCTTTTCTGAGCGCGTTACACCCGACGCTCACAGGAACTAAAAGCCTGTCACAGCGCCTGCATACTGGACTAATCTTTCGAGTCTTATTGCACTGATACTTTCAAATACACACAAGGTTTACATAAACAAAGTTGGTTATGTCTAAAGTGAAAGTAAACAGAGAAAATCTGCTTGTCAAATGCGACGCGTCGCGTTCAGTTCTTAGAGACAGTAATAATATGCTGCCGCTTGTCCTTAAAGTCCCTGTAAAGTCAAAATTATGTATGTGTTCTGAGTTTGTCACACCACAGAAAAATGTGTTATTAGCCATCCAGCCAAATTTGAATGATAAAAAAAGCCGGCAAGTACATAAAATAAGCTATTAAAATCTTGAAAAAATGACCATTACTCTCTGCTCTCAAACGCTGGGGGCGTGTCCGCTGGCTGCGCTGAAACCACGCCCACTAGCGGGAAAGCTGTCGACGGCGATATTAGGTGATACTGCTTTCGGGACGGGAGGATGAACGCTGGCGGGGGATAGTCGTTTCGGCCCCGTTTACCAGTAACAGCGGATTATCAGTGAATCCCAGTTGTCTCTGAGGAAAGTTTATAAAACGATCCTGTGTAAAAGGATCACTACAGAGGCGGGTGTTGGCGGTGATCCTCAGCTCTCCATCAAGGTTGGCTCTACACAAAATTAATCCACCTCTTCTTGATGTGATCGTTTTTAGGAAATTTAAATAAAGACACCGATCTGTTTTGTACATGATCGCATCCAGGTAGTAGCCTATATGCATTTCCGTGTTGAAGGCATAGCTAGCTAGCAAACAGTAGGCTGTAGTAACTAATAGTACTGACAGTAACTCGCGTTTGAGCGGCGAATGGGGTCGGGAGAGATCAGCCTCAGTGGCCTCGGTGTGTCATCAAGTAGGGGCATGTCCACGAGCTCAGGGGCTCCAGTGCGTCATCGAGCCCTGTTTTAGCCCAGCCCAAAAAATCCGTAAAATAGCAATGGTGAAAAACGGTTTAAGGCCCGATTCACATATCGCGTCTTTTGCGCGCTCAAGTTCATTATTTCAAATGTAGGCGGGTGGTTGACGTGAACTCAAATCCAAAGTGTAAAAAAAAATATATTCTTAAAATGTATGTCAAATGACATAATTATTTTGCTTAATATGTGAAAAACGCAAAACTGAATGTGTCCCGTTCGAATTCCTTATTTATTTCGCATTTTATTAACTTTTTTTGTGTGGTAGTCCCATATATTGTCCACCGGTGTGACAACATTTTTAATGTTAATATTTAATTCAGAGATTGTGTGACAGATAAGACAAATATGCACAATAATTATCAATTTGTCCTAACTATATTCCCACATTAAAAGTAACCAATAAAAATTCACAATCATGTTATTATCCTACTATAAGATGTACACATAGGGACTTTGCCCAAACTTCTGGATTATATTCATTATAATTAGTATAAAACCTAATGAAGCTTCATTTCATCCTTATATGTGCATAGTGCTGATATCATTATTATACTATTCAACACTTTTTACATTAATTTGTGCATTAAAATGCCTTTTCCACTTATAATTCCGTTTGTCACACCACAGGACATTCCGTCACACCATTGGACAACAATAATTGTTTCTTTTTTTAAGAAATGTCTTTACATAAAGAGGCAGGAAAAATGGTCTGTGCAACCTTTATAGTCTTTATTCTAAAATATTAAAACCACTTTACAGTCTAAAAACATTAAATTAGAAGATTAAATGGCTCTGAAGGAAAGAAATGTCGGATACGTTTTGAAGTAACACCACAGATGTAATATTGCATAAAAGGTTTTAACGATTAAAAGTTTGAGCAAAATAATGAAATTCATCATGAGTAGGATTACAAGAAGTAATTGCTCTGATAAAAGAACATTTAGACAAAAACTGCATTAACAAATATAATTAAAACAACCTGCAACCTGTTTCTCACTTTCTCAAATATTGTCTGCACAATGGATTGTGTTGCAATCACAATGTTTGAATTTGTTTTCAATAAATAAAAAAAATCTGAAAATCATTAGTGAATAAAACATGTATCCACAGACCTATTTAACACAAAACATTCAACAACAAAAAATTCAGAACATCTACACTGAATAAATAATGTATCCACAAACTTATTTAATACAAAACTTAAAATAAAATAAAAAAATAGTGAATAAATCTCTCTCTGCTTCTTGCCCTGTATTCTGCCTTCTATATTCTCCAGTTCTTCCTTCCTGCTCTCTTTCCCCTCTCTGGGAGATCTCCTACTCTTAGTCTGGTTTTGCACTGAATGTTTTTTAAATGGGTCTGCTGTTTCTTTTGAAGGAACTCTGCTTTTCGAACGGGGTCTGCATCTCTGCGCGGTCTCTAAACTAAAGACGCTGCTTTTCAGCAGCAGTTAATCTGGCCATACCTGACAAGAGAGATACAATTATATGATTACTGGTGTCCTATGTGTTTTATTAAAAATACAACATTACTGGTATTGTCTGTGGAGAAGTAGTCCAAACCGATTTCCCCCTTTTCTTCAAGTGGCGACATCCATTGATGTAACATCACAGACATGAATTTGAGGAACACTACTTTTTTCTTAGATATTACAAAATACATTTTTTTTAAACAATTTATTAAAATTGTACATGTTAAAGAAAGTCTATATTCACAATATAACCACATTTTTTTGGTTAAAAATGTTATATAGTTGTAATTACATTCCATGATATCTCTCTGAGGTATGGTGTGCATATTTTGTTACAAATGCAATCTCTCAAACTCAATTAAATATGTATTTTAAAACTAAAATGTATCTGTTAATAGTGCACAAATTGTGTTTATCCTACAGAATACAAAAATGCAAACATTTTAGAATTAAATAGAATAGAAAAGAAAAACTTTATCAATCCCCAAGGGGAAATCGCAGTGTTGCTGCAGAAATTGACTGGAATTGAGAATTGATTGGTATTTAAACTGTTGTAAAGTATAGAGGGACACCACTTGCCACCACAAATGAAGAATGAGCCACCCCAATAGAGCCTACATCCACTGGTGTGACAGCCATTTCCACCAGTGTGACGCTGATTTCATGTCACACTATGGGACAGTGCTGTCACACCAGTGGACGTTTTCAAGATCAAGGCCAGTTTGCGGCCTAGCTATATGAGAGACAGTCTTCAATCCTGACTAACAGTGTTAAGGTTTACATTATTTTCAATAGTCAATCAATATAAATTGATGAAAATTTCCAGCTCAATCCTTAAATTACATCACACCAAAGGACTGCATAAAGGATCCCATTTCCAGCTGTGCACAGAAATAGCTATATTATCAAAATATTTTAGACAGAATTCACCTTGTGTGCAGTCCATGTGCTCCAGTGAGGTCTACTGTACTTCCTGAATGAAGAATGGCCCCTCTCAGTAATAGGGTGCCCAACTTAATGCCCGTTTTATATCTACAGAATGGCGTCACACCAGGTGGACACCAGTTTTGCGGACAAAATGTAATCTGTCATAATTATTCTAAATGGGGATTTTAAGACTTATAACCTTTAGTTTCATTAAGTAAACACTTCTATAATATCTATTCAAGTAGTGTAATGTATTTAGACTTATTTTTCATTTAATTAAAGTAGTTTTAAGATAAGGAACGCTACCCCGGACAGTCACGCCATTGGACAAATGTCATGTTTAAAACAAAATATTTACATATTTGAGTTATAATGCTCATTAATTACAGATGTATTAGTTCTGGAAGATTAAACTGTATATAAAAACAGATATTTTAATTAAATATTATAAATTTTTATTTATATTTGTCACTATGGACACAAAAATGGAGCGTCACGTCAACCACCCAGGCGCGCGGTATGCGCGCTCATAATGGAAGCGATGCGGTCGCGGTGCGACGCGCTCGTTTTTTCCAAGCGAATCCGGCCTAACAGTCTAACTCCGCATTTCAGTACTTCACAGTTCACAGTCTTTGTAATATGTTTTAGCAATACATTTGTAACATTTATAATGTGTTTAGAATTTTTTTGTAGAATTGCCTTTACAGGGACTTTAAAGAGATACTGCACCCAGAAATAAAAATTCTGTCATTATTTACTCACTCTAATGTTGTTCCAAAACATGTATTCATTTCTTTCTTGTGCTTAAATATACTATGGAAGTCACTGGAGTACAGCAACTGTTTGGTTAGCCACATTCTTCCAAATAACTTTTATAATTTCAACAGAAGAAAGAAACTTGAGAGAGTAAATGATGACAATTAAATTTTTTGGGAGAACTATCCCGTTAATGTTAATAAAACAACAAAACACAGAGGAAATCACTCACTGCTCTTGACTGAGAACTTTAATAGAAGCTTTAATAAGCTTTTTTGGCACTTAAAAAAAAATATATATATATATCGGTATCGGGCAAAATTTGTTTGAAAATATCGCCATATCGAATATCGGCCAAAATCCTATATCGTGCATCCCTAGAATAATTTAAGATCCTTATTTTGTAGCCGAATCTGTGCTGGTTTGTATTTGCCGCCTCCAGTTTTCCCTCTGTTCTGCCACCAGCTAGCGCCGTGACGTAACTGTGACGTCGGCTGGAAATTGGTCTAAACTAATATAATTTATTTTACTGGACAGTTTAAAGCTCATAACCATATTTTATTGTTACTTGAAGTACTTAGAGTGCAGTGTTATGTTGCATCATGCAGTATTTGTGCTGAAAAGTAAGAGTAAATGTCTGTTACCTCAATAAATTTAAGGTCATTCCTATTTTATTTGTGTACATTTTAATCATTAACATTAAAGGCACACTCTTTTTACAACTAAAATAACATTAAAGGGTAAAAAAAAACTAAATTCCCAAAAATTAAAATGGAAAAAACGGAATTTGCAATAATTAAAACGGAAAAAAACGGAATTTGGGAAAAAATAAAACGGATTTTATAGGGCCCTACAACAGACTGTCATCTGCTTGCTCAATGCTCATCACGGCAACATTTTATGTGATGGGAATAGATCTAAATACTTTAAAAACTTCTCACGATTCGTTAATCTCGATAGCTGTAATAGTAAAAACGTATAATAGCTGTAGTAAAAGTATTCGAGAGAGTTTCACATGTAATATGAAATAGCTACATATGCAAGCATGTCAGCCAATCACAGCAGTGGCCGGTTCCACTGAATCCCACCGCAGACACGCCCCTTCAAACTGAGCGTTCAAATCAAAGGCTAAAATCAGGCTAGGAAAAATACCTTTTATTTCTTAATTATGACTATTTTTTATCTAAAATACATACTAACATTATAAGGGCAACCCAGGAAACATTATAAAATAACCCCATGTCAGGGGAACTTTAATGCTTCTGGCCATACAAAATATATTTATTTGTCATGCCAATAAAGCTTTCTGAATTAAATCGGTTTCAGCGAGTTGATGATTCGAGAACCGCTCGGACAAATTCTATCGATTCCTTGAAGAATCGACTCATTCGTTCACGAATCACATAAGCTTTACTAAATGTTCTAAATAATTTTCTGTTTTCATGCTTTGGCAATACAAAATGTGTTTTTATGGTCATGCCAATAAAGCCTTCTGAATTGAATAGGTTTCAGCGAGTTGTTGGTTCGAGAACCGCTCGGAAACAGATTCAGCCAATTCCTTGAAAAGAGAATCGACTCGTTCGTTCACGAATCGGACTTCAAAACAACTGTCACCTTTTACAAATCACGTTATGCTCTCCATAAACTATTTAAACGTGCTGAAACCTACACTTTGGAGAGGGTTTTCGATTAAAATCGGTGCGACTGGAATGTTTTGAATCGGAAAGATGCCAAAAAAAAAAAAAACACAACGAATTCAAGCGTTCAAACACTCTCTCTGTCTATTGCGAAAAGAAATGCTATGCTACTAAACACACCGAGTCACTTCAGACAGCCATGAAGATCAGCAATAGTCTTCCTCAGGGCTGATTTCTGGCCTCACTCACCCGGTCCATCAGGCTGGTTCCCACATACCCTTTCTCTCACACACATACAGTCCCACGACGACATTATATCTATCCTTCAACCACGCGTTTGGCTAATTAAGCACATTAGCGTCGCGATAATGGCCGCCTCGATGAACGAGTTTCCCGCGCGCAGCCTGTCGCAGTTTAGGCCAAGGTGCGCCGTCAGAAAACACACTTCTGTGTCTTTCTGGACACGTTTAACCTGAACGAGTCGCCTTAAAAACACACCCGTGGCGTTTCGAGACCTTGACGGTGTCACTGCACTATATGCGTCGAGTTAAATGTCGTGTTTCGCCCGTTAAGGGAACTCACCTCGGCGACGTGACTCGTTGCTGTTTATTTTCGGTTCCTCCTCTCAGTCTCTGCGCCACACGCGGTTTGCGCACGGTACCGAATCCTGGAGCCCCGCCCACATCCGAGCTCTGCACACGGCCCGCTCATTCTGCGCGCGCGCACACACACACACACTGTCTCTCCCTTTCTCTCTCACATGCACACACACTCTCACTCACTATCTCTCTGTCTGTCTCTCTCTCACACACACACTCTGTCTCACACCCTCTCGCTTTCTCTCTCATACACACACACTCTCTCTCTCTCTCTCTGTGTTTCTCTCTCTCTCTCTCTCTCTCTCACACACACACATACACACACTCACTCTCTCTCTGTCTCTGCCTTTCTCTCACACACACACTGTCTCTCCCTTTCTCTCTCACACGCACACACACTCTCACTCACGATCTCTCTGTCTGTCTCTCTCTCTCTCACACACACACACACACACTCTCTCTGTCTCTCTCACACACACACACACACAACTCAGACAAACACTCTCTCACACACCATCACACACACTCTTAAACACACTTTTTAATCACACACACATACTCACACACACATTCTTTCTCTCACCCACACACACTCTCAAACACACACACATTTAGATAGCCATCCAAATAAATTATTCATACTTCTGCACTAGTAGTTTGTGAATAGTGTTTGGAAATAAATAATACATATAGATTTTCGTCCACGACTGACTCCAGCTGACCAACATCTGTTTATTTATTTCTGTGTTCTTGTCTCTACAATATGTATTTTATAGGAATGCACCTGTTAGAAAGAGAAAGAGAGATATGTATGACACACACACACATTCACATGCAAACACACACACTTTTTCTTTCCTGTTTTTCCAGACATACAGAATTTTTTCTAATTTGTTCATTTTTATTTGTATAAAACATTTTTGTGGGTTCTCATGAACTGAGAATAAAAATTTCCCTTGATCTTTTGACAGTCGAGAGTTTGTTACTATAAGCATACTCTGTAAGTTTTTGTTATTCCAAAAACATATTTTATTGAAACCATAGAACCAAGGCCAGAAAACGACAGGATCTGAGAAGTGGAGACTTATGACGTCACAGAAAAATATCAATAATCAATAATATGATATATATGATTCCTTCCAAATGATCCTAATGCTGGCAAAGTGTGGGGTTCTTCTCAACAATGTGAAAGTCTCAGCAGTGCATTATTTGTTTGTATTCGGTGCGTTTCATGATTTGGCGAATCAGTCGCAATTTCGGCGCAGGCTTTGCAGACAGACTTTTGGATATGGATCTGCCAGGCACACCACAAACATGCAAGTAATCATGTTTATTCTAATGATCTGTGATCAGTGATTTCTGATGTGTAATTATTCAGTTCAGACAGAGTATCTTTCTCTCGAAATCGTTCTGTTTATTGCATCAGTAAATCAAGCCAGTGACTAAATGATCAACTTCAAGTCATTTCTCTTAGTAGGATGAAAATAATCTTATTTAAACTGTGATTAAATTATATACAGAAAGCGATCAAAGAACGATCCCTTTCCAATCGCACTTGAATTTGAATTTGAGAGAGAGAGAGAGAGAGAGAGAGAGAGAGAGAGACTGCTGTCCTGAAGGCTTTTATAGCAGACTCGACTGACTGATGGAGAATATTCCAGCAGGATCAATACTCTGAGCTGCGGTCTCTCACTGTTAAGGTGGTTCAGCTCAGTATCATCAACATATATCTTTACGATAATATAACAAATATTAAGATAGAAAATACAAAGATAATTGCTGCTAATGAACATGGGATGAAACAAATTCCTGCGTGTGGCTCAAATATAGTCAAGTCACATTTTTCTTTTTCTTCTCTTCTCAGGTTCTTGTTGATGTGTTTTGTGATGTTTTAAAAAAAAAAAAAAATGTAAGAAGCAACTCTGCCCAAGCTAAATTTCCCATTGGGTACAATAAAGTTAACCTACCTACCTTATTTACAAAGCAATTTTTACAACACAGAGTGTTTCAGAGCAGCTTTACAGAGATAACAGGAAAATAATGCAACAAAGTTTGTTTCCTGAAGAAAATAGCGTCACAGTCCAGCTCCAGTCAGTTCAGTGATGCTTCATTTCTGTTGTAAAAAAAAAAAAAAGTTATTAATTTAGTTAATTTATATATAGCCGCTCTGGAGAAACCCGTGATGTCATCATTCCAGCTCAGTTCAGTTCTCATATAATGGTGTCAATGCAGGAGATCAATAATATTGTTGAATGTTAATTAAATTAAATGAGAGAGAGAAATATAAATGATCATATATATAGAAGTAAGTGATATCTGCACCTGAGCACTTGAACTGCTGTATTTTCTGTTGTCTTCAGATGATGCAAGATTGAGGGAATACCTTAAATCTGCTCTCTGTTCTCTCCACCTCTGAGAGCATCTGAGATGTCCTGGGATTCACACACACACACACACACACACACACACACACAGAGAGAGAGAGAGAGAGAGAGAGAGAGAGAGAGAGAGAGAGAGAGAGAGAGAGAGAGAGAGAGAGAGAGAGAGAGAGAGAGAGAAGCTTTTATCTGACTCTGAGCCGCAGCTCAAGCACATCAGCAGAAGAAGTGCCTTTCCTTGGATTTACACAATAGGAAAAACCTCCTGAATGATTTGTGTTTGTCCAGCTGTACTCCACTGAGGATGCGGGCGAGGAGAGCGGATCCAGAGCGTGTGATGATTGAGCAAATGATCTCACGGATGCATTTCAGCAGCCCTTCCTGACTCAGGTGAGGAATAATCTGTTCTCTAGTCTACACGACAATAGCTGAAGATGATGATAGAATGCAGTGGAAGTCACTATGATCTTCCTTTAAATGTAATCTTTTGTCTTACATCTTGGATCAAAACAAAATAAAACTCTTGCATTGAAATTGAATAGATCATCATGCATCCCATAACAGTCTATATAGGGCAAAACTGAACAGTTATGACAGTCATTGTGTAATGCTGGACTCATGAGATTATGTGTAATTATGTTTCATTTAATGATTTGTATGCACAATATCTGGAAGAGATTATAAATCATGCAGGTCTTGAAGTAATGTGTTGCTGTGGCCATGTGGTGGCACTGTTATGTCAGAAAAAAACTGTTTTATGTAATTTCCAGTGTATGGATCATCTGAAAAAATACATTAAAAGCTAGTAAATAATAGAACTAGTGCTGGGCAACATCCAAAATTAAAGTTTGTGTTTTTGTGTTTACATAATATATGGTGTGTGTGCTGTGTAAAATTACTATGTATGTATAAATACACATGCATGTATATTAAAAAAATATATTTGCATGTATATTTATACATAATTTATATTATATATAAATAAAAAAAATATTAAATATATACATGCATATGTATTTATATATGCAAAATAATTATACACAGCACAAACACATATTATGAAACATAAACTTTTATTTTGGATGCGATTAATCGTGATTAATTGTTTCCCAGAACAACTCATCATATTTAAAAAATTTTCAAAAGTAAAAGTGTAACCTGCTAGAATGTAATGAGAATCTATTACTCATACAACTCAAATCGAAATCAGTGCTGAATGTTTTGGATGTAAAGCTCTACTGTGTCGTAGCGTTAGGGTTAGGGTTTCCTTGAAAGGGACTTTGGCAAACCCAACATATAGTTTTCGGATCCAAAACTACTAAAACCATACAAACCTAGTTCCATTTAACATGGCAAAGAGATCAAACATTTGAGTTTGTTGTTTCACAAAGTGTAAAGGGTTCTTTATGGCAACCTAACCCAAACACAGAGACTCTCTGACCCCTAACTTACAGTATTGATGTAGTGTCCTGGAGCTTTTGTAAGACTCCAGTCATTTTAAGCCAAAATGGGGGTCAACCTTGAACAAATTGCAACAGAAGCACTACTGATTTTGTATCCTCAATATGTCCCGAGGAAGTAAAAAAATACCCAGACGAATCCCACCAGGGGAAAGTTTAGAAAAAGACCCAAATATAGCATACTTACAGTAAAAGACTAGAGGCAAACAAATGTCCCCATGAGGGGCAGAGATTCAGTCAATCATTCAAGGTCCACAAGCTGTCACTCAACTGTCACTCAGGTAAGAAAGATTTCCTTTTGTTTCTCCTACATGGATTAATTTGATTGTTTGATCCAGCCACTTTTTATTTTACCTATGCATTCTCCTTACCCGTGTGTCTCCTGTTCTTCCCTCAGACTCGTCCCCGGAAACAGTCCCACGGCCCCAGCCCCAAACCCCATCTCTGCAATGATAATTAATAAAGGCTGGTTTCTAAAGTACTTCCGACTTCCTCTATGCATTAATGCTCATGGGTAGCCTAAATGGGTTCCCTTCAGACCTTAACATTAAGTATTTTACTGTTATACGTCAACAAGGTTCTACAAGACATCTTCACCTGGCTATACCCAATGCTTAGATCTGTTGTGGTATTTATGCAAATAAGCACATACGTAATTTGATTACGGTATGCACCGTTTGCCCATGTTAACAAACCATTTCAAAAAACGTGTAATACATTTTTTTTGTCTTGATGTAAATAATCAACTCAGTAATTTTCATGATGATATCTAAAGGTTAAAGTTTTTACCCTATTCACGTGAGAAACAGAATGAATAGACGAATGATTATGCTATATTTGGGTCTTTTTCTAAACTTTACCCTGATGGGATTCTTCTGGGCTTTTTTTTCCTTACTCAGGACATATTGAGGATACAAAATCAGTTGAGTTTGATTCTGTTGCAATTTGTTCAACCTTTTTTTCATAAAATGACTGGACTATTAGGAAAATGATCCATGATTTTGTGATCGATTACTGTTTGTATTACCATAGTTTTCCGACAAATATGATTAAATGATGGATAACATGTTGTTGTTTTAATGGAAAGCACTTTGGCCAACACATGTTGTTTTTAAATATGCTATACAACTAAACTAAACTAAACTAAACTAAATGTCCTGTGAAACCGTCCTGTGAAATCCATTCTGCATGATCCTCTTTTTCATTAACATTGTCAGGGTCTGGATCTGGGTCAAAATGGTTTAAAATTGACACTATTGTTAATATTAACATCTGAGTAGAGCTCACGGTTATGAAGGGGCGAGACATTTCCCGAATACGCGCTGAGCACTGCCAATCACAGCACACTGGGCCAGCTGACCAGTCACAGCACACTGGGCCAGCTGACCAATCACAACACACTGGGCCAGCTGACCAATCACAGCACACTGGGCCAGCTGACCAGTCACAGCACACTGGGCCAGCTGAGCAATCACAACACACTGGGCCAGCTGACCAATCACAGCACACTGGGCCAGCTGACCAATCACAGCACACTGGGCCAGCTGACCAATCACAGCACACTGGGCCAGCTGACCAATCACAGCACACTGGGCCAGCTGACCAATCACAACACACTGGGCCAGCTGACCAATCACAACACACTGGGCCAGCTGACCAATCACAGCACACTGGGCCAGCTGACCAATCACAGCACACTGGGCCAGCTGACCAATCTCAGCACACTGGGCCAGCTGACCAATCACAGCACACTGGGGCAGCTGACCAGTCACAACACACTGGGCCAGCTGAGCAATCACAACACACTGGGCCAGCTGACCAATCACAGCACACTGGGCCAGCTGACCAATCTCAGCAAACTGGGCCAGCTGACCAATCACAGCACACTGGGCCAGCTGACCAATCACAACACACTGGGCCAGCTGACCAATCACAACACACTGGGTCAGCTGACCAATCTCAGCACACTGGGCCAGCTGACCAATCACAGCACACTGGGCCAGCTGACCAATCACAACACACTGGGCCAGCTGACCAATCTCAGCACACTGGGCCAGCTGACCAATCACAGCACACTGGGCCAGCTGACCAATCACAACACACTGGGCCAGCTGACCAATCTCAGCACACTGGGCCAGCTGACCAATCACAGCACACTGGGCCAGCTGACCAATCACAGCACACTGAGCCAGCTGACCAATCACAGCACACTGGGCCAGCTGACCAATCACAGCACACTGGGCCAGCTGACCAATCACAGCACACTGGGCCAACTGACCAATCACAAATCATTTCATATTTCAGAAGGAGGGGCTTCATCGAACACCATGAATTCAACCAGACTGGGAAGAAAGGAGCTGTAATAATGTAAAATATCTGAAAAATAATGAACAATCAAGCATGAAAACATCTTCTAGTACACCCCAAGAACAAAATCAAGACTTTGTAAAGGGGCATAATAGGACATCCTTTAAAAACAGCATGAAGGGAAGTAGCACTCGTCTTTTTTTCTATAATGTGTGGTATATCCGAGTGAAATGCTTCTGAAGTAGGAACAAATGTAGGGCGTGGCTTCATTTAGTCCGTGGGGAATTGATTGGATGGTTGTGGTTTGCTATTGGTGGATCTAATGTGAGTGACAGATTGCCCCGCCCTCGCACCACTTAACACGTCATCAGAGAAGAGATGTGGCTCCAACAGGGAGGGGAAGTTATTTTGATTCAAGATTACCAGGCACATGTATTTAAAACAATAATGATGTGCACAGGTAATTTATGTATAATAAACAACGGCAATATTTCATAAAAAAAACTAAATAAGAATGGGTCGTTTGATTTCATGGTTTAAATGCATGTCTATGAAGGTAAAAGAGTAGCAAAACTCGAGAGCACGTAGATGTGAATTTGAGAACTTGTACAATAAATATTCGTACTTGTGTGTGAACATTTACACTCACAGCTCCGATGTCAAAACCTGTAAAATAAAAATCTGAAGTTGAATGTTGAAATTTGCACTCGCAGACAATAGTCACAAACCTGACGCTTTTGCTTTCGCTTTCAACAAAATATTGTCCACAACTCCTTCTCCCCTCAGTGCTATAATGTTATTATTTACGTTTAATCCTCCAAGGTTGCCGGCGCGTTATGCTGGATTTTCTTAACATTGTAGCTCAATAAACTTACTTCGTCATTTATACTCATACAGAAAAAATAAGTAATTATGAAAAAAATAATCTGTGATAGCCTATTTCTACGTTTTTATGTGTCCACTTACCAGGGCCGGCTCTAACCCTTTGGTTGCCCTAGGCGATATTGAGTTTTGCGCCCCCCCCCCCCCCCCTCCCCCTTCAAAAATTATAAGTATTTATTAAACTAAATAGTCTCTTATAGTCACTCAAAAACTTCAACAATAAATTGTTCATACAAATGCTACAAAGAACGTTCAAGGATATTTATATCATAGTTGCATTGTACAAATATTTTTTCTGACCATAACTTGTAGTAGATAAATTACAATTACTACCACCACTAGGCATATATTATTACTAATCTATTAGGCTGCTACAAGGTTAAGGGGGTTTCGGGGGTATTTCCCCAGTAAGAAAATGTTGTGCATTTTAATGTTAAATTCATCAATCTGGTGCACTTTGAGAGTTCAAAACTAAAAGCTCCAACCCATATTCAGTGTGCAAATTGAACAAAGAAAAAATCTCAAACCTCTTTTAATTACAGTGTCTGTCTATATTACACTACTACATAATAATAGATATAATATTAATCCCATGACAGTAATAGCCATGGGCTATATTTTAAAACAAATGCACTGAAAAATAAAGGAAACTTTTATAAGTATTGTACAAATTTCTATACTTGAAAGTAAGTTATATATCTGTAAGTAACCCAGCGCCGCCAATTAAGCAAAACAAAACAAAACGAATGGGCCTCAGATGTACGAGTTTTATGGGCCGTTAAGACAAAAATAGAAAAATAAAAGTATGAGATAGGCCTATGTATCGGCCCAAAAAGCATGTCGGGCCGCGGGAATCTCCCGGTAGTCCCGATGGCCAGAACATTTGACACCTTAATGGCTGAGATGAGAAGACTTACCTCTATACTGGGCTTTCTTTTTATCTTGTTGCTTTCTCTGTTTTCGTCCCTGTGCACCAGAGGGTTTAGACCGCTTAATTTTCGATCAGCGCGCGCAGCAGCCGAGCACTTGCCTAACGTAACCATAGAACGTAACGTAACGCAACTAACCCCCGCCCCCCCTTTAGGAAATGATCGACAATAATCATCCATTCAATCTAATAATCAGGACAAGTTATTAAACGTATGGCTGAGGGCCGCCTTAGGATGATCATGTAATAAACATGTTTTTGTTCGCTTGTCATTCTAATTATGTGATTAATGGGAAGTAGGCCAAGGGCGACACTAGAGGGCGCCCGCGCCCCCAACACATTTGTCACCCTAGGTAACCGCCTAGTTCGCCTATAGCAATCGCCGGCCCTGCCACTTACAATCAAATCAAAACATTGTGATTTTGTTAAATAAAGAAAATACACAGGGTGTCTGAACCTTTTTTTGACCAGCCAACGCGCGTAAAAGTGTTTTAATTTGACCACACCAACGCGCGCAAAAGACATGCAAATCTGTCAATGCACTCTTTGAGAACTTCAATGCACTCAATTGCACAAGATGTCAACCCTTCCGTTTCCCACGTATTTTAGCCCTTTTCCCGCTGCCTTCCCGTTTTAGCATTTTCCCGTAAAATATCCCGTATTTTCATCCTCTGACTGTGAGATATAGGCCTACAAGCTCGGACAGATTCGGCTTCAAGTCGTTCATCCTCGGATGCGCCGCGCGCGCTGCAACTTGTCATTATTGCCGCGCTCGTGCGGACGCGTCGATTATAAAGGCTTTATAGGCCGGATTCACATATAGCGCCTAAAAACGCGTAGAAAATGCTGGGCGCGCCGCATTCTCCTTTTTCCAAAGAGCTAGGGCGGTTGCGCTCCGGTTGGTTCTTGTCACGTGACCCACTGTGCGCTTATGGTGCGCTTGCGGCATTCTGAAAAGTTCTGCGGCGCGGTCGTGCTTGGAAAAAACGAGCGCGTCGCTTCCATTATGAGCGCGCATACCGCGCGCCTACATTTGAAATAATGAACTTGAGCGCGCAAAAGACGCGATATGTGAATCGGGCCTGGCCTGTGTCAGCGCGCGCTCTGATCGGTAAAGGTGGACAGACCTCTCCCGAATCATCTCCAGCAGAAGCAGCCTCCGATGTCTTTTTCTCTCTCACACATGTAGGCTAGTTATAAACTCTTTAGACTTTTAATGATTAGTGCTTTTAAAAAAAAGTTTGTGGGTAAGAATCGTGTAAAAAAACACACTTATTTTGGGTTTGGATTCCGGGAAATCTCCCTTATTTTTAATGTTCAATGTTGACAGCTATGCACCAGAAACGCTTGCATCAGCCTTCTGCAAACTTCTTACCAATTATAGCTTGTCCTGCTCGGGCGTAGGGGCTGTAACGTTTCCTCTGGATGAGGAGTCAGTGAGAATTCTCGCTAGTCCTCCTTGGCCTCGGGTTTTTGGGGTTGGATTGAAAAAAATCCTATATTCTCTTTTGAGTCATTGCTAACTAATTATATTGATATAGCGCTGATATTGATATTTACTAACGTTATATGACTAACAGTTTTTTAGTAATCGCGTGATTCGGGTCAAGACACCTGATTGGCTAATACTACACACTGAAGATAAATTAAATAACCCTCTGGAGTTCTTCGTTTTCCAGTCACACTCAAGACCTTCGCGGTCAAAAGTGACCGGACCCCTGAAATCAATTTTTATTTTTTTTCAGTAAAATCAATGAAATTTATTTTTGTTCAATAATATTTTTTCTTTTTCTTTTTTGTGTTTTGAGAGAATTTTATGAAAATAATTAATATTTATGCAATAATTATGATAAATTTTTTCCCATTGAATATAACAGAAAATTTATATATATATATTATTTTTATTATTTTTTAATTAATGCTGTATTTCAGGTTAAAGTGGATCCTTGGCCTATAGAAAACATTTTTTTAAATCACATTGGAGCCATCTGGTGGATGTAGTGAGCATAATTATCATGCAATATCATATTTTAACCACTAGATGGATTTACAGCCTCTGTAGAAAGGCTTGTGAATTCTAGTTGTTTTTGCACATATTTGCCTATTTTTTTCAGGTTGTGGATTTTAATTTATAATAAGTGATTCTCAAAGACTATTTTTGTCAAGTTTTTTGTTTGTTTGGTTGTTTTATTTTATTTTAAAAAAATAAAATAAAAATTATATTATTTTCGCATAGACATGAAAATCACTATCCAAACTTAAATGGTTGTAATTCAAGAATGCTTTGGAATATAGACCTATGGTTGGTCTTGTTTTAAAGAAGACATTTGCCAGATTATTGTAGAAGTGAACGAAATTATGAAAGTGAAACAGAAAAAAAGTTATGAAAGTTTGAGTTAATAAAAATGAACAATGTAAAATTTTTATTATTTATATTTTATATAAAATATATATATTATAAAATATATTTTACTCTAAAACTGCAAGAAAATGAAAGCCAAAAATCTTAAGAAGTTGTGTTCCAAATTTTAGGTTGATATCTCAAAAAATAAGCTTTCAGTCAAGATTTTATTTTGGCGCATACCAAACTTTTTCACTAGATGCATGGAACGCCAAGCTTCCTTACTGACCATATAAGGGCGCCTCCATTTTCATATATGTTTTGAGTGATCTGAACCATGTATTTCCATAATTTTCATACAATTTATGAAGTAGACATCCTATTCAGAAGTAGTATGGGTAGTTTGACAGTATTTGATTTGAATTCAACCTCTAATAAACACATCAAAAGAGCACATATGTGCTGCAATAGGCCTGGAGGTTACTAGGGAAGAATTCCATCGTTTGATCTTACACTGTGTGTGTGTGCGTGTGTTCAAGAGAGAGAGACATAGTGTGTGACCTTTGCATTTTGGACCCAATGTCTCCCCTTTATTTGATTCATTGATTTGATTTCACATATTCTCACATTTCTCTGTTACAGTTTCACCAGTCTCATATTTCCCTATGTGTGTGTGTGTGTGTGTGTCTGTGTGTGTGTGTGAGCATGTCTATTTTGCAACCTTGATGGCTTACAGTCTCATGCTTTCATATCTGTGTGCTTTTTATTCCTTACATTGATGAATAATTGCTTTTATTTCACACATTTCCCAAAATTAGCTTTTGCAATGACACACGTTCATTTGTGTGTGCGTGTGTTTTTGTGTGTATAAGTGTGTGAGTGTATTTGTCTGTTTTGCACTCTTGATGTTTTAGAGATTCACCCCTTCACTGTGTTATGCTTTTTTCTGCATCGTGGCTGATTTGTAGATTGTACGCACAAAAAAACTCTGTATTTTCATATTTTTGCCATTTTCCCATTCATTTCCTATGGCCGGTCATTTTTGACCGAAGGCCATGAGTGTGACTATTTTTTTTACGACCACTTAGACTTTTCAAATCATGTCCCCAATTTTTTTGTGTGTTCATATACTAAGTACCATAAAAGTCACCAAGTTTCGTACCATTCCGATGAAGCTACGATTTTTAACATTTTTTTATTTAAAAAATTCCGGTCGGAAACGACCGAAGAACACCAGAGGGATAATTTAAATAAACACTAAAAAATATTCCCCTCTTCATCCCACACCCAAAACATGACATACAACATGTTGTGGAACAGAAACAACACCCAGAGATATATTTATAAATATAAGCTATAATTTTTGTCATCACAGTTTGCCAACAGGGGGTGCTGCAGCACCTGCAGCACCCCTACTTCCCGCGTCCCATACAGAAAAGCAATTGAGCAGAATATGAACTCGTTTAATTGTACGTTAAGCATTTTTCTCTCATAGAAAACCAAGAAAACGCTTAATGAGGCTTAATGGACCAACAGTTATAAAAAAAACACACAATTCGTTATACATTATTAATAAAACACAGGCAGCTGGTCAAATTTGCTTTCTTTCGTCATATTCTGTGCTCATCTGCTTTTCTGTAGTATACATTATTAGTATGGTGTTTACTAAGTTTGATAATATCATTTATGTCTTTTAAAGCAGTCTAATCTAATGCATTAAGCCATGTTAGCGTTTCAGAACATCCACGAGGAGCCGGTTTCGTAACACCATCGCGTACAATAGAAGTCCCATTTCATTGGCTAGGCGCCAACCAATAACACGGCTCCTTTGAACACCCCTGCTCCCGCCCCCCTCTCTCTCTCGCCACTGCTGAGTTAAAGCTACACTGTGTAACTTTTTTAGTTTATTCTTAGCTAAAAACACTTAGTTCTTTCTAAAATATATGTGCTCATTAATGTATATTTACTTCGTTCAAGTAATAAAGTATTCTCGTGAGTGTATAATATGCCATTGAAAATACATACGGGTAAGGGGTTCTAATGTCGGTCGCCATGTTGCCCCTCCATCTTGAAAGTATATTAGCCAAAGAGGGACATACCCGTTAATTCAAGCTTCGCCTTTCGCGTTTTAACACTCGATGGCACCGTGTCGAATGTGAAGAGGGGGATTGCTTGAGACTGATATATAAAAACCTGAAAGCCTTTTTGAAAGTCTGTTGCTGATGGAGGATCACTATTATTCTCGAGGATACGTATCAGAGTCGCCAAGGAAGCAAAAAAGAGTTAAAAGTTAAAAAATAAAAGTAACTTTACTAAGATTAGCTTGCATTCGTCTGGGAACCTGATAACTGATGTTAGCAATGAAATGGTAAAAAAATTACGAAAACATAAAACTATTATTCATTTTACATAGATGTCATAACCTATATGTTACCTGACAAATTGAATTACTGCAAATTATAATAGTTTTCTAAAATAACCTCATCACGTGAAGGAACACTCAAAAGCCATGTTAATCTTGGACTACATTGGCCACCGTAGGAGTTAAAACGAAATCGGAATTGAGAGGAACAGAAAATAATATTCACTGGATGGTCATATACCTTTTCACCGCTAGATGGGGGTAAAAATCACACAGTGTAGCTTTAACAAGTGCACAAATCAGTTTTGCACCTCATGTATCGCAAAAAGAGTAGCAAAAGTCAAGGCGCGAAATTTGAACTTGCAGTGATAGATTTGAGAAGTTGCAAGTGCCAATTTGAGGTTGTACTGCGAATTTGAATGTTAGAAGAAGTGCAAATATATACATGTTTGTGACTGTCATTGTATTTCTGTGAATGACATTTTACACATTTGTGACTACTTGTCTGCAGCTTCAGATTCAGAATACAGGTTTGTGACTATTGTCTGCGAGTGCAAATCTCAGCGTTCAACTTCAGATTTTTATTTTACAGGTTTTCACAGACATTGGAGCTGTGAGTGTAAATGTTCACATACAAGTACGAATATTTATTGTACAAGTTCTCAAATTCACATCTACGTGCTCTCGAGTTTTGCTACTATTTTACCTTCATATTATGTCGGGCTTGCCATATCACGCGACCGTCTGCGAAAAGTAGCGTTGTTGTCGCGTCGCGAGCTGTGACGAAGCGGATGACATCACTCTCACGTCACACTTTCCCTGTAGCGATAATCATGGCGGATCAACAATTCAACAACTTTCTTTGGTGAGTAAAGCCTTCTTTCACTGTCTATGAGTAAAGCGAGTCTCTGTATTTCGCGTGCACTGTATTTCATGCAGATTATATCGCGCCTCGTTGCTGATCCGAGCGAGATTATAGTGAAACATCCATCGCAGTTGTTATTATGTGTTTGTGTTATGTGTACTATACTGAAGATCATTGATTGAGCTTTGTAAGCACGGTTACATAGCCTATATTAAAGCACGCACTGTTAATCTTTCTAGCCATACAGTCAGCTGTGTGTGTGTGTGTGTGTGTGTGTGTGTGTGTGTGTGTGTGTGTGTGCTGTATCAAAGTAACTAAACACATGAACTGAGGTCAAAACATCAGTCTTATTGCTAGTGAAAATATTCTGTCTTTTGTCGGTAAAGAGATATTGTTATGGTAAATTGGTCATAGTTTAATGAAAGTAGTTCTGATATAGTCTTTTAAAACGGTTGAACAAATGAAATGTAACTGGGTGACACAATGTCCTCTGAATTATTGCCCTCTTCATAGCTAAAATATGCAAATAGTCTTCTCTGTTTGACCAAGTTATTGGTCAGTTCTGCTTTTGTACAAAGGCAAGATATTAATGTGTGTTTTTAGAATTAGATGTTTCAAATAGGTCCGTTTTAAACAGTGATCTTGATTTATTTTCTCAGGCTGCTGAGTTATTCAAATCGTCTTACACATTACATTCATGCAGTCCAGTTTAGCATTTATTGTATACATAACTACTGAAAATTACAGATATGTTTGCATTTAATGAGCATTCATATTTTTAAAGCTTTAACTTGATAAATCATTGGCATGGCATTTTTAAGCTTAATGCACACTTAATATCTAATGCAAGCACGTTTATATTATGTTATGTTTTATTGTATTGTTATAAATGCACACAAACAAGATAATGTGACATTGAAATGTTTGTTGTAAATGAAGGGCAATGTTTTAGTTTGTAAACCTGACATTGATATTGCATTATATGTGTGATGCAGAGAGAAATGAGGAAGAATTATTCAGCATGACACAGAAATGCTTTACAGAGTAATTAGTGTTTCTGACACGTTGACCGTCGGATTAGCATGAGCGCGTGTGTGTGAGCCGCTCGGACCTGCTCGACTGGTTCCTGATGGCAGAACAATGAACGAGTTCAACCCAACATAGTTGCACAGTTACTTTCCGAGAGCGAACAGGTGGATGTCGAGTGGCTCATGCCGAACGGGTGAGAAATGCATTGGTCTTGGCTGCCGATACTGTGTAACTCGCATGACTGGTGCGGTGTGGGCGAACCATCTGACCGACACACACTGCCAGGGCAGAAGCATCGCGTCCTTTATAGGAAGAGCAGCTAGAACACACAGCATAACTGTCAGGACACTGTAAGTCTCAGGCTAGCAACCGTTCCTGACAGATATGTCACCATCTGCACTTATGCTCTTCTTAGCGGTAGAGACTTGATGATTAATGTTTCTGTCGGGTGTTTGGTCCTGAAAAGCAGGTTAATATCACATGACTGAGAGATTCTCTGCGTTTCATTTTAAAGGTTCAGCATCTGACTTTATTCATTTCGCAGTCGCTTTTATCCAAAATGACTTACAAATGAGAGCAAAACAAGCAGTTAAACTAACAGTAGGACAACAATATGCAAGTGCCATGACCCTTCCCAGTTTAATCTAACGCAGTACATGAACCTTTTAAAAAAGAAATTGAATAACCTAGAACATGTAAGCATTGGTTTCAATCTTGTTATCAAGCTCAAAATTGGACTTTTTTGTGTGTTTTTGATGCTTAGTGTTCCTGAACTCCTGAAACGCCTCTATTGTAGTCTTGAGTTTCTTCCGGGAACGAACACGTCACAATATTCCTCATAATAATAATTGGGGATGTCCCGATCAGGTTTTTTTGCCCTCGAGTCCGAGTCATTTGATTTTGAGTATCTACCGATACCGAGTCCCGATCCGATAGGCTACTTATATAATACATAAAAAAAAGAATAAAGAAGAGAGAAAAAACAGATCCAGGATGTTCCTTATTTTTTATTTAATTCACCTTATTTTAACATTCAACATTCAAACAGAGCACGTCTGTGAGGTAGCTTGAACAATCAAGTAATGAATAACATAAAATCTTCACTTTTGGACTTTAGTGCAAAAGTAAATATAGAAAAAATCTAATATAAAAACAAATAGCACCTCAACTTAAAATACCCGGCAGGCATGTAAACAAAAATATAAAATGTATAAAAAGTGTATAAAAAATAATGAGTATATATATATATATATACATTAGGGGTGTAACAGTTCACAAAATTTGCGGTTCGGTTCGATACAATACAGCAAAAAGAAAGAAATGCCAGAGAAATTTCCTATTTATTAAAAGAAAAACTATTTTTAAATAAGTTTGAATTTTCCTATATCTTGAAACTTTCAGGTTTATAAATGGGGGTAATCTTTGAAGGATGAACAAATAATGTTTTGGTAATCACATTAAAAATAACATTTAAATGTATATTTATATAATATTTGAGTTTTGAAGTGCAACATTAAATCCATGTTCATTCACGGCACAATGTTTCTCCTGGTTTCCACGTCAGCGCTGTTTGATCTAATAGAGATCTACGGTTAATAACGGAGAAATTTGAATGCTTCTCACTAGATCTCACAGCGATGTTATTACTTCAGTGGCGAATTCAAATGTTTTCTTCACTGGATCTCTTAGCACAGTGTCGCTTGATCTCGCGCTGCACAGATGTTGCTGGTCCGAACTGATAAATGGTCCGTTAAGCACAATATAATGAGTAGCGCAGTTTCGTTCTGCTTTCATTACGTTTGCCATTTGATGTTGCGCAACGTTGTGGTGATCGCGCCAGCGCGGATTTTGTCTGCAGGAAAAATGGTCCTAGGAATCGTTCGGTTTGTATGCGTACCGAACCGGAAGCCTCGTACCGAAACGGTTCAATAATTACGTGTACCGTTACACCCCTAATTTACATACATCCGAGTCCTGATCGGGAGGTAACGTCCGATTCCGATTGAGTCTGAAACCACGTGATCGGGCCAGACTTCCGATCGCGTGATCGGATCGGGACAATAATTCATACGCAGAATAAATGGGCGGGGCCTGGTTGAGTTAGTTAGTAGTGTGTTAAACTGGTGGTTATGGAAAGGGGCGGGGCATTCAGACACACTCGAAGCGCTCGACCAATCACAACACACTGCTCCAGCCGACCAATCGGAGCACAGTGTGCTTTTCAGAAGGAGGGGCTTCATAGAGACAGGAAGTAAACCGAGCATTACTGACAGACTGGGAAGAGAGGAGCTGCAACAATGGAGAATATGAGGAAAATAATCAACATTCAAGCAGGAAAACCTGTTCTAGTAACATCACAACTCTGCATAATAGCTCCTCTTTAAATAGCCTAGTAATTTCATTCTCATCAAGCTGTTTCTGATGCTTAGTGTTATTAAAATGACTTTAAACTCATGTTTAGACAGTGAATAATTACTTTATGAAAAGACTGACCTTCTTTCTTTGATAAAGTTTGCTTCTTCTAACGTGATACACATTCATCATCAAAATGTTATCAGTTTATTATGATTATCATCATAATCTGAAAAACATTTGGCCGTTCTTTTGAATGATTTCTCGTCAGAGTTATTTGTCCTTGACGGCTCACGTGTAACGCGCTGTAATACTTCAGACATTAAATGAAGTCTTGACCTTGTTTATAAAAACTTACTTTCCTTAGCTTTTAATAATGTGTTGGAATGTTTATGTATTTTTGGATGTATGCATTCGTTATTTTTATGTACAGCACTTTGGGACCCATCGTGGTTTTTGAAAGTGCTCTAGAAATAAAGTTGAGTTATTATCCTGCTGTTTTGGAGGGTTTTCTCTGCTAGTCACGTAGTCCCATCACACACACAATACCCACTTCAGAGCTGCCGCCACTAAATGAGAGCAATGGAAGTAGGAAATGGAGTTTTCTATTAACCGTAGATCATGTTTCATGCCTTGTGTGATAAAGTTTGTGAGGCTGATCCGTTATATCGGTTGTGTTCTCCTGCTAGATCCCTGTGCACCACTGCCTGTCGTGATGGAGCATGTTCAAGGGGCCTGGAAGAGCGCCAGTCACGGGTTCGGATGCAAAGACTCGGTTTTCGAAGATCCCTGCATGTCTCCCAACATTCTCAAGAACTTCCCGTTCCGGAGATTGTCAGACGATGGGAGAATCCCAGACTCTAAAGCTAGCGGCACGATCCGCGTCTACCTGCCCAACAAGCAGCGGACTGTGGTAACAACACCAGCATCTGTGTTATTTATTTTCCATGTTCATGATGAAGATGGAGTGTGTGTTTGAATATTTACCCTAGTTCAGTGCTTTTGCTCGTTGAGGCCCGTTCTCTCCTAGAACGATTACTATAACAATTGGCGAATTCCAAACGACGTTTTTGCACGCGTGAAGGCCAATAAAAGTGAACGACTGAATCCCTTCCAACTTTCATTTAATTTAAAGGGTTAGTTCACCCAAAAATGAAAATTAAGTCATTAATTACTCACCCCCATGCTGTACCAACCCCGTAAGGCCTTAGTTCGTCTTCGGAACACAAATGAAGATATTTATGATTAAATCTGAGAGGTGGATGACTGCTACATAGGCCCCCTAAGGGAATGAATCCTGACGGCCCAGAGAGTCATTAAAGAAAATGTTTAAATATTCCATGTCGCAACAGTGGCTCAACTATAAGTTTATCAAGCGACGAGAATACTTTTTGTGCGAAAAAACAAACAAAAATAACGACTTTATTCGACTATTCCTTTTCTTCCTTGTAGGCCTGAAACGAGACTTCAAGAGATTTCCACGACGCACGCGTGAGAATTGCGATCTCCTTCAACTACTTCAGTTAAGTTCTCGCGCGTGCGTCGTGGAAATCTCTTGAAGTCTCGTTTCAGGCCTACAAGGAAGAAAAGGAATAGTCGAATAAAGTCGTTATTTTTGTTTGTTTTTTCACACAAAAAGTATTCTCGTCGCTTGATAAACTTATAGTTGAGCCACTGTTGCGACATGGAATATTTAAACATTTTCTTCATTGACTTTCTGGGCCGTCAGGATTCGTTCCCTTAGGGAGCCTATGTAGCAGTCATAAACCTCTCAGATTTAATCATAAATATCTTCATTTGTGTTCCGAAGACGAACAAAGGTCTTACGGGGTTGGTACAGCATGGGGGTGAGTAATTAATGACTTAATTTTCATTTTTGGGTGAACTAACCCTTTAATATCCAACAATATTATTGATCTCCTGCATTGACACTAGGGCTGCAACAACTAATCGATAAAATCGATTATAATCGATTATGAAAATCGTTGTCAACGAATGTCATTATCGATTAGTTGGTCTGCTTACGTCACGGGGAGCGTTTACTGGTACGCACACACACGCAAGGTCTCTCTCTGCCGAGCGCGCGCGCTACACGGTTTGGAGCAGTCTCTTCTGTCTCGCATGCGCGCTCTTGCTTGCCCGCTCTAGATTTCGGGAGTTTGAACTAATTCGCGGGCATCAGGGAGCCGCAATCAATATGAGGGAGACTCCCGGGACTTCCGGGATCTTGGGATGTCTGTATTTCGTCTCGAGCATCAGGTTGCGCAATCAGTTCGCTCGCAACGTAAGTGATGGATTAAAATAGCGCTACCGCAGAAATAGGTTAAATTAAAATGGTGTTTACAAAGTGAAGCACTAAATACAAAGGCAGTTAATAACAGCAGCAGTAAAATATTGTTTTTTAGTCACTGTACTCAGTGGTTTTCAGCGAATGCTTGTGCACTAATGCATAATTTCTCCTGTCCTTTACTCAAGCCTGTTAGCTTGCTGGGTAACGTTACCTCCATTCCGTTCTCTTTTTATAGCATTTGTCTACTAAGTTTTAATTGTTTGTCAAACGTGATCTACTGCGGCTCTATGTTTACACAATTGTTTTCAGTCTTTCTATATTTATTTAATCAATTTATCCTTATATTATATTCTTTTATATATTATATATAATATATATTATATTCTTTATCCTTATATTCCTTATATATAATTAATTTTAAATAAAAATTAAATGAATTATATATTTTAGATGTTTTTAGTTTGTTTTTAGTTCAGATATTCACATCTGAACAACATGTCTGTGTAAATTTGTTTTAACAAAAATTGTGTTAAAACATAATATGTTGGATATCATTTTTTTAACAATAATCATGTTTGTCAACTTGCCACCAGCAATTATCATTAAAAACAATGCAAATATTGATATTAGTAAAACTCAATGTGTGGCTTTTGCACTTTTTAAAGTACACTTTTACACATAAATACCCTGATTTACGGTTTTATTTAGTTATTAAATTCGATTTTTTTTTATTTTATTTCTATCCGATTAATCGATTAATCGAAAAAATAATCGTCCGATTAATCGATTATCAAAATAATCGTTAGTTGCAGCCCTAATTGACACCATTATATGAGAACTGAACTGAGCTGGACGATGACATCACAGTTTTCTCCAGAGCGGCTATATATATATATATATATATATATATATATATATATATAAATTAAAGCTGCAGTCCGTAGCTTTTTTTGGGTTAAAAATTATCTAAAATACATATTTGAGAAAATACATAACCAGCCAGTGTTCAAAACTCTCTGCTTGCCTTAGCTCGATTCAAAGCGGGAAGCTTGTAATAATGTTTTTAATTCCAGTGGTACTGGTGGATTTCCGCGGCAGATTCGAGCATGTCTTTGCGTCATTACGTCACATCTGTACACATAAAGATTGAGTCTGGGCTAGTAGGCTATATTGAGTCATTACATCACATCTGTACACATAAGGAGGAGTCTCGGCTAGTAGGCTTTATTGAGTCATTATGTCACATCTGTACACATAAAGAAGAGTCTCGGCTAGTAGGCTAGATTGCATGTGAGGATGTTGGAGGTGGAGATTTATAGCCTTTTCTCACAGCACTTGATATAATTAAACTTATCAATTTGATGGCGGATCCAGAAAGGTTCAAACGACAATCACCAGTGACAACAGACTAACCCGCTGTAAAATGCTAAAGACTTCGTTCGGACTTCGGAGCGGTTTCAGAAAAAAAGAGACTGCAACCGGACTCATGCGAAAACAAGGATAATATCGGAAGGACATTACATGTTGTCACGCAATGCTGACGTTGTTAACATTAACAGTTTGAGAACAAAGTATAATTTGCACGGTTTTGCGTGATATGATAAGCGATTTTTAGATTTAATCAGCGCGATTTACTGCAATGTCAGAACCAGAACAAAAGTGGTTGTTTCTTACTTGTTCAGACATTTTCCGGTGAAAATTATTATGTGGGTCATAATTCCAAAAAGAATAATCTGTGATTCTGAATGCCAGTATCCACACCGGCGCGGCGACTGACAGCCTCAGTCTCCTCAAACATCTGCGCTTCATTGTGTTCATCCGCGCTGTGTCGTGTCGAACTACAACTTATGTAAAGTTGATAATTCCGCGAATAAGTGCAATTGCAGATTTCGAACAGAGATGGCGACAGAGGAAAAACTGCGGACTGCAGCTTTAACTAAATTAATAACTATTATACAAAAAAAATGAAGCATCACTGAACTGACTGAAGCTGGACTGTGACGCTATTTTCTTCTAGAAACAAACTTTGTTGCATTATTTTCCTGTTATCTCTCTGTAAAGCTGCTCTGAAACACTCTGTGTTGTAAAAAGCGCTGTATTAATAAAGCTGACTTGACGAGTCCGTTAGCGAAGGGCACATGTGATGTCACTTCCAGGAAGTCATTTTATCGTTTATAGTCATGTGACCCAATGGTCAATCTAAATCGTCCTCGGTGTGAACGGGCCTTTATGTTTGAAGTGCCTTGATTGTAATTTTTTGAAGTGATTTCAATCCTATTTCAAGCAATTCAGAACCATCATGTTGAACAGTGTGCATCTGAAGAGGAAATAATACATTATTTTTCAGCTTTAATATATCGGCCATATTTTCTGATTGGGCTGATACCGATAACATTAAAAATGAACATATATCTGCCGAGACCGATATGGTGTCCGATATATCATGCATCTCTAGTTTTTACAAACTCACAAATGCTTGTCGCTATAATGCTAAAGATCTATGTAACGTTCACATGCATGTTCATACCCTTCTTCTCCATTGAAGTGATGAAATCTGAGACTTGTGTTGAATTAGGTGAACGTGCGAGCGGGAATGACGCTGCGCAACTGCCTCATCAAAGCCCTGAAGGTGCGTGGACTCCAGCCCGAGTGCTGCGCCGTCTTCAAGCTCCATCGAGAACACACATAGTAAGTTGTGGCACAAAAAATTATAATAAAAATGGAATACAATGAGAAAGACTGAGCACTATCAACATGCAGTGCCAATAAAAAGTTGTTTTTATATTAAATGCAAATTCATTTGGCATTTTTGCCATCGACCATCAGAAAAAGACTTTCATGTGGAAACGGATCTCTACAGAGTGATGTAAAGTCATCACAATCATCAAATCCACTGTAGTTGATAGGGCTGGTTATTGATGCAGACTTCCTAATTTGGTATGATTCTGTTTCACAAGCACATAATTCGATTCTGATTCGTTTGGGAATTTAATGTTGAACACTGGGATATCCTGGAGGAAAAGCTCATGTCAATTAATGGCTTAAAATAATGTTGTGACCGAGTTTAAGCAGTTTTGCAGAGAGAATGTAAGTTGATTGCAGTGACCAGAGCAAAGCTGATCAATGCATGAAACACTTTACAATGATGCATTGGCTAATATTCACTAACAATGAGGAATATATATATATATATATATTTTTTTTTTTTTACAGTATTTAATCTTCACTGTTAGTTCATGTCAGCTCAGGTCCATTTGTGTAATTTAGTCGAAAAAGTCTGCATGGAAGAGGTTGCACTAGTACTTCTCTATAGTGTCGTATATCGAGTGAAACGCTTCTGGAACCAGAACAGATGTGGGCGGGGCTTGATTGTGTCTGTGGGGAGTTGATTGGATGGTTGTGGTTTGCTATTGAGTGATCTCCTGTGAGTGACAGGTTGCCCCGCCCTCGTCATCAGAGAAGAGAAGAGATGTTTAAAAGAATAAATCAAGGAATTTAAAACAATAATAATGTGCATATTTTTAGAATAAACCCTACAAAATTACATTAAAAAAAACAAGAACTGTCCATTTTGATTTCATTGTGATTTTAGCATCAACTAAGAATAATAAATGCTTTTCATTGTTAGTTCATGTTAAGTAATGAAACCCTTATTCTTACTGGTGCATCTTCTGAATATCTTCTGTTTAATAACTAATATTTTAGACACAACTGTAAAGCTGAGTTTTGCTCCTGAAAGTCAATGCACTTGCTCCGTGAGTGAAAGCCCGATGTTGTTTGTGCAGTAAGAAGCTGCGTATGGACTGGAGCACAGACTCGACCTCGCTGGTGGGAGAGGAGCTTCTGGTCGAAGTCTTAGATCACGTCCCGCTGACCACGCACAATTTTGTGAGTTCCTGTAGTCAGTGAGTGTGAATTGAGCTGATGTCATGTTTACAGTGCCTCTAACATCTGTCCGTCCCTCTTCACAGGTACGAAAGACGTTTTTGAAGTTGGCCTTTTGCGACATATGTCAGAAGTTTCTTCTACATGGCTTCAGATGTCAGACGTGCGGATACAAGTTTCACGAGCATTGCAGCACCAAAGTGCCCACCATGTGTGTGGACTGGAGCAACATCCGACAGCTGCTGTGAGTGTGCAAAACCACAGACACTAGCGCACACACTTTTCACTCATGTACATCAGCGGTTGCATTAGTTGCTTAGGCTAGTTTCTAGTGGTTTCTGGGTCTAGAAATGAACCTCATGTCTTGGAAAAGCCACAGAAATGTTTAAAAGCACAGTTTATACATGTTCTGTTATATTGTACCATGCTGGTTTTGTGTAATCAGATTACTTTTTTGATGTAACAATGCATTACAAGGAACTTGCATTAGGTAATCGGTTTACTTTTTTGATGCAACAAGTAAAATAACGTATTACAAGTAACGTGCATTACGTAATCAGATTACTTTTTTGATGTAACGAGTAAAGGAACGCATTAAAAGTAACGTGGATTACATAATCAGATTACTTTTTTGATGCACCAAGTAAAGTAACGCATTAAAAGTAATGTGCATTACATAATCAGATTACCATTTTGATGTAACATGTAAAGTAACGCATTAAAAGTAACGTGCATTACATAATCAGATTACTTTTTTGATGCACCAAGTAAAGTAACGCATTACAAGTATCTTGCATTACGTAATCAGATTACTTTTTTATGCAAATACTGTCAAAAGACAGAAAGTAATAAATTTCACCTTTATTTAGGAGTAAAATGTTCTTTAAATTAGGTGAAGTGGGGTTCAGTAGCATGTGGACAGGCTGAACAGGCTTCTTTCCTCCATTTAAATGAAGATAGACATGAAGGGAAGGCTCACAGAAAGAGTTTTGCATAGAGGCCCTCGCACCGTGAGCGTTGTAGATGTCTATCAATGGTCATCATGTAAAGCATGGTACAAAGGTCCATTCTTCTGCAGCAGAATCCATCACAATGATGAAAAAAAAACTTATAATGCTTTTTATGGAAAACTTTCAGTGGTCCATCTTTTAGAAGTTAGTTATTAGTTATTTTTCCAGGCTGTTCCCGACTCCCGGAGAGAACGGCACTCCGTCACTCCCGCCCCTCTCGTCCCGTCGGATGCAAAACTCTAAATTCTCCTTCAGGTAAATGGAGTCTGTGTCTATATTTAGCTCAGATGTAGTGAACTGACCCGAGTCCAGCGTTCCTCTGGGAATCAGAGCGTGTCACGACGCCCCCTACTTTACTCTCCGTTCCTTGTATTCGGGGTATTTGCTCATACTTGTAGTTCCTTGTATTAGTGTTATTTTACTTTTGTCATAGATTTATTAATATTTTGAATTAGCTTTTATTTTTATACTTGTATGTAACTTTAGATTCATTTAGTTATGTGCTTTAGTCGTTTTGTTCGTTTTTTTTATTTTTTTTGTTTTGCTTTTTAGGTTTAATTTATTTTTATTTCAGTTTTATTTTTATTATTTTTTCCAGGTAACAATTTTAGTGCTTCAGCTTATAAGGCAACATTTCTCATTTTCATTTAGTTTAAGTTTTTCAACTAATATTTATAGTTTTTTATTTTATTTCAGCTTTGTCAATTAACAGAAATGTTTTTATAGCTATAGTTAACGATAATACTAAACCTGACATGTATTAAAACATTTTTGCTTTAAAACCAGACCAACTTTTTTAAAATCTGAACATTGTGCATGACTTTAAAATGTTTCACTATAAATAATTGTACATTATATGTATACATTTACCCATTTAGTGCTGAAATTATTAGCTTTAGAAAGTTCAGCATTTCTGGAGATTTGATAATCACAGATAATAATTTTGTCACACACAAGTAGCCATTAATTAACATTACCATAATTATTTAAATACACATTGTTTTAGAAGTATATTCACATTACGAAACACAAGACTAATCTGATAGAGTTGCTTGATCTTGTCTTGTGAACTTGCATCCATTTTTTCAACGTTGTTTACATGATGCTAAGTAACTGTGACCTATAATGTGCACTGATCTGTGAAACACTGTAAAAATGCGGAATACAGGATATTTTTTTCAAATACATTTTTTTCCAATCAAGATTGAATGTAATAATGTACTGGTAAGAGCCTTGTTTTGACTTTTGCTAGTGTCTTCTTTAGTCTATCTTACATTTGATTCAACAATTTGAATAGTACTTTCGCTGTTATATTTAGTAACTCCTGTAATGTCCTGTATATATCACGTTTAATGTTACAACGAGATGACGTGGAAACCCTTCTCCAGTCCCTATCACAGATACTCCACGCCGAACGCTTTAAACTACATCGCCCCCATGCCGTCCGCTGGCGTGTCTCTCAGTCATAAAGTGCTGTCCACATCTACGCCTAACGTCCACATGACAAGCACCACACAGCCCGTGGACGAGGCCGCTTATCAGGTGAGACGTTTCTCCATCCAGAGTCACTGACCGGGTCATGAGATTGCGGTCCCACAGAAGAGCGATGGGAGAGGAGAGTCCGTTGGAATAATGACCAACACGGCTTGGCAATCGATATGTGCGGATAAATGAGTTAAAACATGCTTTCTTTGAGCAGTAAATAATGAGCTCAAACCTTAGTAAATCACATTTCATGATTCATTTAAACACACGAACAATATTTCTACAGCATTTATAATTCAAATTTCGTGGGGTAGGAGTGTAGCGATTCCCTCATGTCATGATTCGATACATATCACGATACTGAACTCACAATATGATATCATTGCGATACTCCAAGATAAAAGGTTAACAAAAAAATGACACCAGAATAACAATATTCATGATTCTGAAGCTAAAAATACAGAATTATTTTAGACGTATATTCATGCACTCTTTCACTGACTAGATATATTTAAAATAATGTCGGCCACTTTTTACTGGTAACATCAAACATTTGGCATTATCAGGACACAAATATCCCCCTCTGCATTATTATGCATTTTTAACTAGGGGTGTAACAATATATCATGTCACAATATATCGCAATACTAAAATGCAACAATATGTATCGAGGATATTGACAATATGTGGATAGTTCACCCAAAATAAAACTTAACTTACATTATATTCAACATTATATATGTAGTACTGACACTAAAACTCTGTAAACTTTAATTTTTCCTCACACAGTAAGTTTTATTTTGGGTGAACTATCCACATATTGTCACTATCCTCGATACATATTGTTGCATTTTAGTATTGCGATATATTGTGACATGATATATTGTTACACCCCTAGTTATGACATGCTTTCTTTGGGCGGTAAATAATGGCATTAATACCAGTAAACTGACGAAGTAAATCACGTTACATGATTCATTTAAATACTCCCCTCCCGTAAATATCACGTCTGAAAGGGAAACTCCTACAAATGCATTAGCAAAAAGATCATCCGCAGAAGTAACAGTGTTTCCATCGCTCGCTTCTCTCTGCGTGTCTTTAGTGAATCCTTACGGTAGTGTTTAATGTGTGACGAGTGATCAAGCTGTCAGTACATCTGCTTCTTATAGTGTCTCCTCTCAAACATGTCCATATGTTAAACAGTGCTTTCCTTCTTTACTCACAGGAAGCCTTAGGCCTTGATGAATCAGGTAAGGGCTTTTCCTCACTCTTTCCTCAGAGATTTCATAGCTATCCACTTTATTCCTGACGATCTCACTGTGTTCTGAATTATGGCTGGCACTTGACCGGTTCTATTCAAAAACGGTATGGACCGGTATGGACCGGTTCTATTCAAAAACACTGAAAGGAATCATTTCAAATCATAAGGTTGCCCTATAAATAAAGCTGATCCGTCAGTTTGACTGGGTGAGCCGTCAATGTCCCTTCATGTTTTATTTCAGAATAACATGAGAATAACGTAACACTTGGTATTTTAACATGTCAAGAACATCTATGGCAAGAGCTCTTCTCCTCATGATTATTTTCTTTTTTCCCTTTTGCATTACGTTGTAAAAGAATGAACGAGAACAACATATACAGCACGTTTGTGATCTGTTCTCCCGATTTAATTGACGATATATCCCATTAATAATTCACTGGGATGCACGAAGAATCTCTCGTTTTTCTCTTCAAATCCAGGTTTGTTTTCACAGGGAAATACAATTTATTATCAGTCAAATCACTTTGAAATAGTATCACGCAATGCTGAAGTTAATGAGCATTAATTTACCTAATACAGATATACAGGTGAAACTCGTAAAATTAGAATATCGTGCAAAAGTTCATTTATTTTAGTAATTCAACTTAAAAGGTGAAACTAATATATAATATAGACTCATTACATGCAACGTGAGATATTTCAAGCCTTTATTTGTTATAATTTTGACGGTTATGGCTTACAGTTTATGAAAACCCCAAATTCAAAATTAAAATATTGTGAAAAGTGTCACGTCTACCTGGCTCACAGTAGCAGTGACATAGGGGAGACCACACCGTTTGTTGAGCTAAATCAAAAATAGTTTATTTAAGCATTAAATAATACGATGAAATCATAAGTTAAATCAAGAAATGTATCAAATCAGTAAATGAGAAGCAAGAGGAAACTAATCAAAGTGTAGTGCAGATCAGTAAAGTGTAAACTATGTGTAATGCTAACAAAACAAAAAAGGAGTATGATGGTGTTGCCGCCTGCCTGGAAGCCCGAGCAATGTCGAGACGTGCAGCACAGAGCAGCCCAAACAACTGGCAGGAGAGGTTTTTAAACCATCCCACCAATCAGCTGCTGTCGGATGGACCGAAAACGAACAGCTCCCCCTTCAGGTTGGAGGGAGAGAAACGGCCCACACATTTTCTGTACATGGTGGAGTGAGTACACCCAGCACGGCAAAGCCGGGCGTAACAAAAGGTTTTCATGTCTGTAAGCCATAATCATTAATATTATAACAAATAAACGTTTGAAATATCTCACTTTGCATGTAATGAGTCTATATAATATATTAGTTTCACGTTTTAAGTTGAATTACTAAAATAATAAATGAACTTTTGCATGATATTCTCATTTTTCGAGTTTCACCTGTATTACTACAGTGATATTTGACCCGTCCATTATTGCTGTGGAAAGAATCGCGCTTTAGTGGTTATTCATGGTCTGTTTAAAGTACCTTGTTGATGCTTTTACTCTTTAAATTGTACTTTTAATGTTCGCTGGTTGAAGGGTGAATAGAATAATGTCATCCATCAATGGTCATAATTTGGAGATAATGAGCGTATGAGCCGTAGTGCCGCTGCTTATATTGATCACGCAGTAAAAATGCCCAAAACCAGTCGTGTGTGGATGAGTCTGAATCGGCACTGGTGGCCGTCGTCCTGTTCCACTTCACACACGCAGAGACGGATGATTATAGGATGAGCTCGTTTATACGACTCTTTATTCAACAGGAGGAACAGCTCGTTCAGCGCGTCACACGTCATTGCGCTAGTTCTAATTCTAAGTCATTGCGCTAGCTAGTTCTAAGTCATTGCGCTAGCTAGTTCTAAGTCATTGCGCTAGCTAGTTCTAAGTCATTGCGCTAGCTAGTTCTAAGTCATTGCGCTAGCTAGTTCTAAGTCATTGCGCTAGCTAGTTCTAAGTCATTGCGCTAGCTAGTTCTAAGTCATTGCGCTACCTAGTTCTAAGTCATTGCGCTACCTAGTTCTAAGTCATTGCGCTACCTAGTTCTAAGTCATTGCGCTACCTAGTTCTAAGTCATTGCGCTACCTAGTTCTAAGTCATTGCGCTAGCTAGTTCTAAGTCATTGCTGCGCTAGCTAGTTCTAAGTCATTGTGCTAGCTAGTTCTAAGTCATTGTGCTAGCTAGTTCTAAGTCATTGTGCTAGCTAGTTCTAAGTCATTGCTGCGCTAGCTAGTTCTAAGTCATTGCGCTAGCTAGTTCTAAGTCATTGCGCTAGCTAGTTCTAAGTCATTGCGCTAGCTAGTTCTAAGTCATTGCGCTAGCTAGTTCTAAGTCATTGCGCTAGCTAGTTCTAAGTCATTGCGCTAGCTAGTTCTAAGTCATTGCGCTAGCTAGTTCTAAGTCATTGCGCTAGCTAGTTCTAAGTCATTGCGCTAGCTAGTTCTAAGTCATTGCGCTAGCTAGTTCTAAGTCATTGCGCTAGCTAGTTCTAAGTCATTGCACATGCGCAATCTTTCAGTTTTGGTTTTCAATCAGATCAAGTGTTTACATGTTCTCTCGATCGGATTAGAAAAGGAATAAACACCACTTTCATTCCGATTGAAATGTCATTCTGATCGAGCTCAATCGGATCGATTAAGGCATTTACATGGATTTTCAGTCCGATTGAGCCGTCAATCCCATTACTAACGGATTATTTGGTTGCATGTAAACGTAGCCGCCAGTGTTTTCCCTGACTTTAGCAGTGTCTAAACTGCAGGTTTTAGGCGTGTGTGTGTTGGCTAAACCAACTCTTCTCAACCGCAGGGTTGCAACCCTAAATTATCTTATTTGCTAAATGCAAATTATAACATGCAACTAACCAAATAATCCTGTATGGTTCGGATAGGAAAATGAACAGGCTTATCAAACTTCAAAATGCTTCCTCACATCAGTGTTCTTGTTGTTGATGTCAAAGGCTCTGCATCTGAACAAATTCAACAGTATTTTGGTGTTATTTTCATCATTACTCTATGCCCTATATACTAGCGTTATAAGCAAAACAGTTTTTAGAGATACAACTCTTTAAATTCGATAATCATGAAAACAAATCTCTGAGAACGGTTGACTAGGTACCAATGTGTTATTCATGGTCTGTTTAAAGTACCTTGTTGATGCTTTTACTCTTTAAATTGTACTTTTAATGTTCGCTGGTTGAAGGGTGAGTAGAATAATGTCATCTCATTGTACGCAGTTAAAAAAAAACTATTATTGAGTTCATAGAGCGAGTCTTTCACTGATTGTTTACAGCTTAACGGAAGTTACAACCATAATTCAAGAATTAGGAATAAGGTGGATAAGGTTAATTATGGCTGACGTCGTTCTTTGTCACGTTCGTTCATAGGAAGCCCTCATAATGAAAGCCCGACCGACTGGCCCAAAACCCCGGTTCCGGCTCACAGGGAGAAAGCGCCTTCAAACAACGCTCAGGAAAAAAGAATCGTGAGTAATCAGAAGCCAAATCAACACATTATCATCAGATTCGTTTCTTAAAGAACCCCCAAAGCTGTTCTATAAGGAGAATAAGGCTCCGTATAGAGTTAAGGTGATTTCACTGGGTTGAAACATGAGCTGGTTTGTTCGTTGGTCGCCAGCGTCCGCGAGAGAAGAGAGACTCCAGCTATTACTGGGAGATCGAGGCCAGTGAGGTGCTTCTGCTCTCCAGGATCGGGTCGGGCTCCTTCGGCACCGTTTACAAAGGGAAGTGGCACGGTAAGAGATCTCTCTCATCATCATTTTAGGGGGTTTATACATATTATATATAAACCCCTTATACATTACATCATTACACCAGTAGGTGGCGACAAGTGTCTGTTAAAAAAATGTATTTGTCATTGAAATATTTTTTTAAGAGATTCGTTCAAAAACGCTGATTCATCCTGTAATGAAACAAGTGAAGTCTTTAAGAGTGAGTCGTTGAATCATTCATTCAAGAGATTTGTTCAAAAACGCTGATTCATCCAGTAATGAAACAAGTGAAGTCTTTGAGTGAGTCATTGAATCATTTATTCAAGAGATTCGTTCAAAACCGCTGGTTCATCCAGTAATGAAACAAGTGAAGTGTGTGAGGCTAAGTTAATGTTTGTTGATTTTCGATGAACAAAAATCCTGCTTGGTTTTTTTAGGATATCTTATTTTGGTTTGTAATGTCTTTTCAGGTGATGTCGCTGTAAAGATTTTAAAGGTGACGAATCCCACACCGGAGCAGTTACAGGCCTTTCGCAATGAAGTGGCTGTTCTCAGGTAAACCAACCCGTCGCATGATCCCATTATTCCCACAGACGAGTGTAAACACTGTAATGAGCTCGAGCTCATTCTCTAGTCTTCGTTCAGAGTCTGTTCAATACTGTCAGTAGATCTGATCCCTCTGACGTTGTTCTATGTTGTCGTTTCAGGAAGACCAGGCATGTCAATATTGTGTTGTTTATGGGATACATGACCAAGGCAAAGCTGGCCATTGTGACGCAGTGGTGTGAGGGAAGCAGTCTCTACAAACATCTGCACGTGCAAGAGACCAACTTCCAGATGTTCCAGCTGATGGACATCGCCAGACAGACGGCGCAGGGCATGGAGTAAGTGTTCGCATCATGAGCGCTGATCATGTGATCGGGTTGATGTGTGCATCCTTATGTCACAAGCTTCAAATCGGGATATATTGTTAGACGTGCGCACACTGCACGAATATACAGAGTTTCCCGATGTTTGTGCATAACTATTCTCCTACATTAGTTCTTTATTTGTTTTAAACATCAGACTTAATATTTATCCATCAATGGTCATAATTTGGAGATAATGAGCGTATGAGCCGTAGTGCCGCTGCTTATATTGATCACGCAGTAAAAATGCCCAAAACCAGTCGTGTGTGGATGAGTCTGAAGCGGCACTGGTGGCCGTCGTCCTGTTCCACTTCACACACGCAGAGACAGATGATTATAGGATGAGCTCGTTTATACGACTCTTTATTCAACAGGAGGAACAGCTCGTTCAGCGCGTCACACGTCATTGCGCTAATTCTAATTCTAAGTCATAGAACTAGCTAGCGCAATGACTTAGAACTAGCTAGCGCAAAGTCATTGCGCTAGCTAGTTCTAAGTCATTGCGCTAGCTAGTTCTAAGTCATTGCGCTAGCTAGTTCTAAGTCATTGCGCTAGCTAGTTCTAAGTCATTGCGCTAGCTAGTTCTAAGTCATTGCGCTAGCTAGTTCTAAGTCATTGCGCTAGCTAGTTCTAAGTCATTGCGCTAGCTAGTTCTAAGTCATTGCGCTAGCTAGTTCTAAGTCATTGCGCTAGCTAGTTCTAAGTCATTGCGCTAGCTAGTTCTAAGTCATTGCGCTAGCTAGTTCTAAGTCATTGCGCTAGCTAGTTCTAAGTCATTGCGCTAGCTAGTTCTAAGTCATTGCGCTAGCTAGTTCTAAGTCATTGCGCTAGCTAGTTCTAAGTCATTGTGCTAGTTCTAAGTCATTGCGCTAGCTAGTTCTAAGTCATTGTGCTAGTTCTAAGTCATTGCACATGCGCAATCTTTCAGTTTTGGTTTTCAATCAGATCAAGTGTTTACATGTTCTCTCGATCGGATTAGAAAAGGAATAAACACCACTTTCATTCCGATTGAAATGTCATTCTGATCGAGCTCAATCGGATCGATTAAAGCTGCAGTAGGGAGTCTTGAGAAAACGTTGACTTAGCCTGAAAATTTGAACAAGCACAACTTCCAGGTCCCACCCCCTTGCTCTCTGCTGCGCTACAGCCCTCCCTCCACAGCTCGTCCTCCACAGCGGAGCCTGTCGTGAACGCGCAGGCTAGTAAACAGGGCCACCGATGACGGCGGATAAAAAGTTATATGGCACATTCACTAATAGGGACTAAACGTCAATAATATGCTTTACATTGACTATGGCCTGCCCATACTTCGACTACAAACTTGGTCCTCAAATCATTATGTATTTTCCAATAGCCTACATGTAACTTTATAACGTTGCACTCTTTCTATAAGTTATAAATAGCTAGTAAGATAACGTTAATATAACGGTAACTAACGTTACAGCATGTAAGTAATTATTCTAGCGATATATAATGCTAGATAAGGTGTGCTAGTACATTATTTCAGCAACATGACAAGCCAGTGAATTAGCAGGTTTCAATTGTTGCTTAGCAGAGTGCGTGACATTTTATCTACATGTTATGCGGCTAGAGTTTTGACACCGAGTCAATGGGCTCTGTGTAATTCTTTCTTTTTCGGCTGTTTATCGTCATCAGTCTTTTTCCTTTTACCTCTTTGTTTTATGAGCAGGTGTCACTCGAGAATTGGCAGTTTAGGTTGTTTCTCCGTCATAAGCACAGCTGCAGCTCGCCGGCAATCTCGAGTTTGAACGACGGCTCGCGCTCCGGCGCTCGCGCTGTGCAAGATAGGGGTGTGATCAGCGCGTACACGAGCGTGATTGACACTGCTAAGACATGCCTCCTGGCTCTCATTAGTTGTTTCTGACCGGGAGCGTGTATTTCTTGCAAATGGCAATAGGACCACTGGGAGGAGCCAGAGAAGCTTGATTTTTACACAGATTATCTGTCTCATATTCTACTGTCAGGACATAATGACAGTTTTAGCAAATACATGTTTTCAAAAGTTACCTACTGGAGCTTTAAGGCATTTACATGGATTTTCAGGCCGATTGAGCCGTCAATCCCATTACTAACGGATTATTTGGTTGCATGTAAACGTAGCCGCCAGTGTTTTCCCTGACTTTACCAGTGTCTAAACTGCAGGTTTTAGGCGTGTGTGTGTTGGCTAAACCAACTCTTCTCAACCGCAGGGTTGCAACCCTAAATTATGTTATTTGCTAAATGCAAATTATAACATGCAACTAACCAAATAATCCTGTATGGTTCGGATAGGAAAATGAACAGGCTTATCAAACTTCCTCACATCAGTGTTCTTGTTGTTGATGTCAAAGGCTCTGCATCTGAACAAATTCAACAGTATTTTGGTGTTATTTTCATCATTACTCTATGCCCTATATACTAGCGTTATAAGCAAAACAGTTTTTAGAGATAAAACTCTTTAAATTCGATAATCATGAAAACAAATCTCGGAGAACGGTTGACTAGGTACCAATGTGTTATTAGACCAAAGGTTCATTTTGAGCCGGAGTTCTCCTTTAAGAGTCACATGGCGTAACACCATATATTCATATAGAAAACAGCTGTTTACATTCTAATAATATTTAATTGTTTTTACTGTATTTTTGATCAAATAAAGGCAGGCTTGGTGAGCAGACGAGACTTATTTCAGAATATCCAAACATTTGAATGGTAGTGTATATGATTTCGGTTGCGTTTAAAAGAAGTTTAAAATTGGTTTAAAAGAAGGTTCTCTCGAGTGTTTTTAGATGTTTTATTGCAACACAATAAAGAATCGCAGCATAGCGTTCTGTCACAGTGTTTGACAACATATTATATTTTCAGAAACAGATTCACATTTTGAGTGCATGATGCCATCAGCTATTTATAGAAATGCAACCAGGTTTAAAAATAGAAGAAAATAGGCTGGTGTTTACATGTAAACTCAGAGGTGGTTTTGTCAGTTAACTCCTGTACTGATAATGCTGATAATGCATAACCTATACAGAATATATAGAATTACAATGATCTCTAATAACTCTTCATATCTCCTCTCTTCTAGTTACCTACATGCAAAGAATATCATCCATCGAGACATGAAGTCAAACAGTATCTTTTACCAACTTGTCCATTTTACATCCTTTTTTATTTCTGTAACACTGGTCACGATGCGAAAAGCAGCCTGTTTTGTTTTTAAATGAGTAGTTCACTTTAAAATGAAAATTAGCCCATGATTTACTCTCCCTCAAGTCACCCTAGGTGTACATGACTTTCTTCTTTCAGACGAATACAATCTGAGTTATATTAAAAAATGTCCTGACGCTTCCAAGCTTTATAATGGCAGTGGATTGCAACCAACAGATTGAAGCTCATAAAAGTGCAACTATCCATCATAAAAGTGCATCTATCCATCATTAAAGGGCATCTGTCCATCATAAAAGTGCATCATCTGTCCATCATAAAAGTGCATCTATCCATCATTAAAGGGCATCTGTCCATCATAAAAGTGAATCTGTCCATCATTAAAGTGCATCTATCCATCATAAAAGTGCATCTATCCATCATAAAAGTGCATCTATCCATCATAAAAGTGCATCTGTCCATCATAAAAGTGCATCTGTCCATCATAAAAGTGCATCTATCCATCATTAAAGGGCATCTGTCCATCATTAAAGGGCATCTGTCCATCATAAAAGTGCATCTATCCATCATAAAAGTGCATCTATCCATCATAAAAGTGCATCTATCCATCATAAAAGTGCATCTGTCCATCATTAAAGGGCATCTGTCCATCATAAAAGTGAATCTATCCATCATTAAAGGGCATCTGTCCATCATTAAAGGGCATCTGTCCATCATTAAAGGGCATCTATCATCATAAAAGTGCATCTATCATCATAAAAGTGCATCTATCCATCATAAAAGTGCACCTATCCATCATAAAAGTGCACCTATCCATGATAAAAGTGCATCTGTCCATCATAAAAGTGCATATATCCATCATAAAAGGGCATCTATCCATCATTAAAGGGCATCTATCCATCATAAAATCATGGGCTAATTTTCAGTTTAAAGTGAACTACTCCTTTAAGGATTTTGCAGTGGGTTTCTGTGTAGATATGAGGTATAGTGATGAGTTCCCTGAACCGGACGCTCAGATGTGTTCCTGCACGAAGGCTTGACGGTGAAGATCGGGGACTTTGGTCTGGCCACAGTGAAGGCGCGCTGGAGCGGCTCTCATCGCGTCGAGCAGCCGTCGGGATCCGTCCTCTGGATGGTGTGGAGCTCATATCAGATATCATAATACACACGCCATATGATAATTTGTGTGTGACAGAATCAGTGGCTGCGTTTACATGCACAACTTTTGTTTCAATCGGACTAGTATGTTTCTAGTATGAATTCGCACATTGCTAGCATGTTGTTTACATGATTTACCATTTTGTTAGCTTGAATTAACATTTTTCTATCATGTTTTAACACGACAAACAATTATTAGCATGCTGTTAGCATGTTTTAACACATGTCTATCATTAATTAGCATTTTGCTAGCATGTTTTAGCATTTTTTTTGTAATGTTTTTTTGCTAAAGCTTATTTCCAGGTTAGATTAGATTATTAGACACCGGTTTGTTCTGGGACTCTTGACCTGATGATGATCTGAGTGAAAGAGTGAGCGTGCTTCTTCTTCTTCAGGCTCCCGAGGTCATCCGGATGCAGGACAACAACCCGTACAGTTTCCAGTCGGATGTGTATTCCTACGGGATCGTCCTGTACGAGCTGATGACAGGAGAACTGCCCTATTCTATGATCGGGAACCGAGACCAGGTGAGATTAATGATCCGTCCATCAGAGTCACATGATCATGGGTTTTAACATTGAGCTGTTTATGGGTCTGAATTTAGATACTTGCTCGGTCTATATTTTAAGATGTGCCCCTATTATTATCTTTCATGTAGTGTGTAATAGAGCGGTTTAAGAATGTTAAAGTTTCACAGATCAAAGATAAATGTAGTTTTTGTCTTCTAAAAAGCCAGCAGCCATATCACCCTGTAGCCCAAGACTGGTTGCCCACTGAAGCTAAGCAGGGCTGAGCCTGGTCAGTACCTGGATGGGAGACCTTCTGCGAAAACCAGGTTTCTGCTGGAAGAGGTGTTAGTGAGGCCAGCAGGGGGCGCTCACCCTGTGGTCTGTGTGGGTCACAACGCCCCAGTATAGTAATGGGGACTCTATACTGTTAAAGAGCACCGTGCTTCGGATGAGACGTTAAACCGAGGACTTAAACTGACTCTCTGTGGTCATTAAAAATCCCAGGATGTCTTTCGAAAGAGTAGGGGTGTAACCCCGGCATCCTGGCCAAATTTGCCCAGTGGCCTCTGTCCATCATGGCCTCCTAATCATCCCCATATATATATATAGCAATTGGCTTCATCACTATGTCTCCTCTCCACCAGGAAGCTGGTGTGTGCTGTGGTGGGCGTTCTGGCGCACTATGGCTGCCGTCGCATCATCAGGTGGAGCTGCACATTGGTGGTGGTTGAGGAGATTCCCCCTTCTATGTAAAGCGCTTTGAGTGCCGAGAAAAGAGCTATATAAATGTAATGAATTATTATTATTATTATTATTATTATTAAAAGAAAGAAGTGATTCTGAACTGAAACGAGTCGTCAGTAATTCACTCTCACTTCCTGCTTGTGGACACTTTTGGAAGAGTTCAACATGATGATGAGATGATCAGTGTAACTCCACAACAACTACAGAAATGTCTCCACTAACATTTAGAAACGTGTAAAAGTGAAGCTCTCCCTGAGTCTCTCCGTAAGGCTGCACTCGCTGCTGGTTATTCCTGATTCTGGATCAGTGAGATTGGTCTTTGTTGTTATTGCCGGAGTCTCTGAAGCTCGTGTGAAGGCTCCGCCCTCTTCTGAACGGGGGCGGAGCTAAAGCTCATTTGCATTTAAAGGGCACAAAAACGGCGTGTTTTTGCTCAAACCCAAAATGGGGAAACTTTGACAAGCTGTAATAAATGATCTGGGGAGAATTAAGCTGAAACTTCACACACACACACACACACACACATTCTGAGGACGCCATAGATTTATATCACATCTGGTGAAAAGGAGCGTAATATGTCAGCTTTAAACAGTCAGGTTCATGTTCAGCATGATGAAGAACAGCCTCAGTGTGTGTGTGTGAGAGAGAGAGTCTCTGGTTTGTTCTGTGAGCTGCTGAAGTGTTTAGCTTTGGCTAAATTTAGGTGCCCAAAGGTCGGTTTCTAAAAGCAGTGTCTGGTTGTGTTACGCTGCTTTGTTGTCTGGAAATGAGAGGGGAAATGAAGGCGATTTGTTTTGCTTTTCCTCTAATCCTCTGCTAAGTATCAGCTGAACTATTACTGTTCAGATTCTGAGAGCTGAGCGAAACTCTGACTCAAAGTATTAAACTCTGTCCTGCAACATTAGTGTCTGGTGGTTTCTCTAGGACAGGTGTGCTATTACACTAGCGCTCAGATTTCGTTTGAATGTTTCTGAAAGAGTCTCTTCTGCTCATCAAAGCTGCATTTATTTGATCAAAAATACAGTGAAATCTTACTCCAATGTAAATCATCTGTTTTCTATGTGAATATATAGTAAAGTGTAATTTATTCCTGTGATCAAAGCTGAATTTTCAGCATCATTACTCCAGTCTTCAGTGTCACATGATCCTTCAGAAATCACTCTAATATGATGATCTGATGCTCAAGAAACATTTATGATTATTATCAGTGTTGAAAACAGTCATATTTTTTTATTTTGAATGGTAGTGTTCATCTCTAGTGTCATTTGCATGGTTAAGCAGATTCACATTGTGCAGAAGATGTAAAATCGAGTTCCCTTTTAAATGTAAGCATATAATCAGGTTCTTCCCCTTTTCTGTGTGTAGATCATCTTTATGGTGGGTCGAGGTTATCTGACCCCTGACCTCAGTAAACTGTACAAGAGCTGTCCTAAAGCCATGAAGAGACTCGTCGCGGACTGCATCCAGAAGACTAAAGACGAGCGGCCACTGTTTCCACAGGTAACATCGCACGAGTAATCACACACACACACACACACACACACACACTAACAGTGATCCGGCTCTGTCCATTAAACCTTTGATGAGTCGAATCACAGCGAACGTTCAGATCTGAGTTCTGATCCAGAGAGAGCCGTTGTCATGTCAAGGGGGCACAGGGGGGACCAAGAACCAGTCAGGGGGGGGCCCATGGGAAATCAGAAAATTCAACTGGAAATAAATACTTGTTTAGAAAATATTAAGCACGATTTAAAAAATGTTTGCAATGCCCAGTGCCCTAATATAGATGGTATTAAATGTGGCACTAAACAAGAGCCTGAAAATCATTTTGTATTTTACATGGATTGGACCACACAGTTTTGTTCTAATAAATAAAAAAACATCACCCAGGCATTAATTGGTAATTTAACATGCTTTATTCTCAACACAAACATTGTGTGTGTGTGCGCGTGTCGGCGAATGTTCTCTGCTTGAAATCTGTCTCTGACATGTTTTCTTCTTAAAGAAACCTTGGATGTCCTGTTATGCTACGTTCACACCGGACGCGAATAGCGCGTCAAATTCGCGTCTACCGCATCTAGTTTGACGCTTGACCACTTTGTGTTAATTCGCGTGTCAATGGCGAAATTGACGCGCGTAAAAAAAAAAGTTTGAAGCGAAATTTACGCGCGTCAGAGGCGAAAGTTTCGAAACCCGTCGGCGGCCATCTTTTTAGATGTTTATCGAGCATTAGCATTAGCAATATTCGAGAGAGTCACCGCTCGTATATGCTCTGGAGAGCAGAAACAGCTGCTTGGGGACATCGTCGCTGTACTCGGGTCCACCAGACCCTCCGGAGGGTTTCAGGAGTTTCATCATTTGTTCCAGGAGCTAGGTTTGGTGGACCTAACGGTGAGGACGCTGACGAGGACACCGTAGGCAGTGTAAAGCCTCGGCCTCGAGTGGTCGCTGCCTGACGAGCCCGCGCTCTACAGCCCGGCGCGAGGTCCACCCTCGCCCGCACATTTATTTGATAATAAATGGAGCCAGCCTCCAAAAGTGAAACCTGTCCTGTGATTTTTTTTATTTATTATACACTATGTGTTTGTTGTTTTTACATTAAAATAATAATGTTTCATATAATCTAAAATAGATACGGAATAAATAGCATTCAATACAACATGAGTACTATCTCTCATATATTAAAATCGAGTTTTTATGTGAAAGATTTGCTTTGTTGTGCATTAGAACCACACCAGACATTTTAGTAATATTACAAAATAATTTATTAAAATAACAAACTTTCACTTCACCACGTGACAGCAGCAAACAGGCTCCTGATTGGTTAACGCGGCGCGAATTGACGCAGAAGTTCAAATTTTTCAACTCGGGCGGCAGACGCGAATTCGCGTCAAACGCGTGAATGCACAAATAGCACTAACTAAATCATTCGCGCGTAATGCGCTTCCGCGCCAGACGCTTCAATTCGCGCCATTCGCGCGAACTTGACGCGCGAATGAGGCGTATTCGCGTCTACCGCGCCGCGCTCTACGCCTCATTCGCGCCGCAGGGATTTTTCACGCGCGTAACGCGTCTTTGCATTGACTTAACATTGAAATCACTCGCGCCTGACGCGCTATTCGCGTCCGGTGTGAACGTAGCATTACGGTGTACAAATAAACAAAAACCTATTAAGTATAAATTACACAGAGTTGCATGTAGCTATGGTGTGAACGTTCTCACATTTTAATGTTTACCACGGCACGGCTCTTTTGGAAAAAGATTATAGTGCCTTTAGTGTTTAACCCTCTGATGGTCTTCAAAAAAAAGTCACACTCGTGGTCTTCGGGGTCTATTGGACCCCAGACAACAACATTTAATTTTGTAACCGAACAATATATTTTTTTTTTTTACAAATATAATTTTACTCTGTTTATTAATGTTTTTACTCAACATTTGTGCAGTTTTTGGAGAATTTATGATTTTTTTTAAATTTCTATAAATAAATAAATAAATATTTAATTAAATAGGATTTTTACTAAAAAACAGCATTTTATGTTAAATAAACTTTATAAAAGACCCAGATTTCTAACTTTCATTCCTGGGAATACCATGGATAATTTTACAAGGTTTAATGTAAGATTTTTGCCCATTTTTTGGAAAATACAAGTTAAAATTTGTAATAAATCACTTTAACCACTAGATGGCTATAGAGCTCCATTATATGCTATTTGCTATTTAAATTACTGAAAGATATAGTTTCTAAAGTTGGATTCAGTTGGATTCATATCTAAATATTATAAAATCACAATTATAACAAAAATAAAATAATTTTTGTCAAAATTTAGCATTTTCTGTACTGAAAAAACACCATGCATGGTAAACCGCATGACTTCTGCAGACAGGGTTGGAGCAGGTTTGGCACTTCACTGTTGTTGTTGTTGTTGTGTGTGTGTGTGTGTACATTTTATTTTTATGTGTACAGTGTCACCAATTTATTTTTGTGGTGGTTCTTCATTTTGTATGATTTTATTTGACAAATTATAAGACTTTTTATAGCCTTACAAATGTATTCCTGTGTGTGTGTTTGTGTGTCTCTGTGTGTGTGTGTGTGTGTGTGTGTGTGTGTGTGTGCGCACATTTTCAATCCGTCTAAGTGTTACCAATTTATTTTTCTGGTGGTTCTGCATTTTAGATTATTTTATTTTACAAATGATAAGAAAACAGTTTTTATAATCCGTATGTATTCCTGTATAAATGTATTCCTCTTTATGTGTGTGTTTGTGTGTGTGTGTGCGCGCCTGTGGTGAGCATGATAATTTTGGATTGTGGATGTTTTTTGCATTGTTGGAACTGTGCCACTTTATTTCTGTCATTTCTGTCTATGTGTTCTACGTTGTTTCTGATTTTGATTATGTTATTTTGTCTATTTTGATTGCGGGGTCCAATAGACCCCGAAGACCACGAGTGTGACTATTTTTGTCACGCCAACATAAAAACAAATATAAATTTTTTTTTTTGTTTTTTTTTGTAGATCTAGAAAGTGTTGAGAGCCGTAGAAAGTTTCAAACCATTTGGACAAAGAGAACATTTTTTTAATTTGAGCAAAAGTCATTTGGGGTCCAATAGACCCCGAAGACCATCAGAGGGTTAAAACAACAGATAAAGTAATATGTATCTATTTTATATTTATGTAGTCGTGTGCGCTGCCGCGGAATAACACTGACAAGTCATATCTATACATTCTGCCGAAGTTACGTTAGTTAATCTAACATTACTGGCTTGATCAGTCACACATGGAAGTAATCAGACTAACATATGGTGCAGTATTTCAAAATATATACCATAAACAGTGACGTGTCAAGGTGTCTCTCCTACTGTTTGAAAAACGCGGACCTGTGATTCCGCTTTGCGAATCGCAAATCAAGCAGTGATTGACTGCGCTCTGATCCAATGGCGTTGGGCATTGTCAGGTTGACAGTAAATCTAGCCCAATGATGTTGGGGGGGGCACCAGGGGGGGCCAATCATATTCCGGGGGGGGCAGTGCCACCCCCGTGCCCCCCTTCTAGACACACCCCTGCAAAAAACACTGATTCATCCAGTAATGAAACAAGTGAACTCTTTATGAGTGAGTCATTGAATCATCCACTCAAACTTATACAAAAAAATGAGTTCAAATTATTTGTCTTTTAAATAACAATTAACATTTAGTCAAAACCTATAGTAAAGAAAATGTTATTTTGTTTAGTTGTCTATCCAGAATCATTATTATTTTAAACAACAAAAAAAAGTGATTCTCAATTTATCCAGAATCGTGCCACTCTAACGAATCAAGTTTGCTGAATGAATGCCTCTTTTATTACTGTCAGGAGAATCTTGAAGAAACGTCTGGCTCATATTTCTTTGCGACATTAATTTCATGACAATTAAGCAAATTTCTGACCTAAAGTTTTTCTTTACTCTAGTACAATAATTTTACTGTATTTATAAATATAATATCATCTATAATCATATATATATATATATATATATATATAATCAGTGCTGATGTTTAAAAATAGAAAAAAAGTCTTAAAGGTGTACTGAAATATCAAATATTCAACTCAAAATAAAAAACAGCCATTCATTCCCAAGGGTGAAATGTGTAGTACATGTAGTTAAACATGAAAAATATACTTTCAAACATTTAGATGACAAAACAACTTTTCATAAATATAATGCCGTATGGGAATAATGAATTTTAGATTAATAATAATGCTTTTTTTAATTGTTGTAGTGCAATGCTCAAGTCAAAAACTATATTAAAAAAATGTATACATTAAAATACATTCTGCATGTTAGTTATTGAAAAAAAAAATCTGTATCGGTGTCCTAAAAATATCTGTCCATCTTTTTTTTTCTTTTCTTTTTTTTACATTTCATTATCAGACAATTAATGCCCAAAATAGGTTTACTTTTTGTTGTTATTACTATTGTATTGTGGGATAATTGTGATGTGGAAATATTCAATTGTGAGTCTAATTTACAGGTGAAACAAACAAACAAAATGAGAACAAGAACTACTTGAAATGTTTGGCCACTTATAATATGTGGAAGTGTGTATTATGATCATCATGTTGTTGTAAAGGAACTATTAGCTCATTCTACACGGATGTTGAAGTGATGTCCCGTTTTCCTCAGATCCTGTCCTCCATCGAGCTTCTCCAACACTCGCTCCCGAAGATCAACCGCAGCGCGTCGGAGCCGTCGCTGCACCGAGTCTCACACACCGAGGACATCAACGTCTGCACACTCGCGCTCTCAGCCGCGTTCAAGTGACTCGTGAAGCGCTCATGTCATCGTCTCTGTATCCCAGCACGAGTTCAGGTCATGATGATGCGGAGAGGGAACGTGGGAGAATATCTCTCCGTCAGGCCATCCCTCGCTCTCTCATCAATCCCACAATCACGTGTGTGTGTGTGTGTGTGTGTGTGTGTGTGTGTGTGTGTGTGTGTGTGTGTGTGTGTGAACGCAGTGCAGCAGGTTGTAAATATTCCCGAAGTGCCAGTGCCGTGTTTTTATCCGCTTCATGATCACGTCTCTCTTTGATTTTTGCACCATGCACAAAATCAAAGAAGAGTGGGTATTAACTTTATTATGAAACTTATTAGGGACTTGTTTTTTTTTTCCAGCTTGTTACTGCTTGTCATGGAGAGTTAACTTGTAAACTTGACAGATTGTTTATCCATTGTATTTTAATAAAATTAAGTTAAATACACCACACAAGCTCTGTTTTTTTGCTGATGTGAAGAATAATTATAAATTTCATCTGATATAGTCACAAGCTTTAAACATGGCTCATCCAATCAGGTTTCAGAACCAGAACAATACAGTGGTGTAATTGTGGGTAAAACAATATAACATTACCTGACAGAACCTGCAGATTTTGTGATATATCGTCACATAGATGACTTTTCAACATTTTGCTCTATTAAAGATTCTAAAAATCAATGCGTGTGGCACTTTTCCTGAATATGGTACAAAATATGTTTACTATTTAATAATCTAAAGTAATAGTAATAGTCTATAGTAATAGTAATAGTCTATAGTAATATAGCCTTTGAGAGTTTATCATTAATGATTAGGTATGCAAGATATCGGTATTGGCCGATATATGTTTATTTTTTAATGTTATTATCGACTCGAGAAGAAAATGTGGCCGATATATTAAAGCTGATAATGTATTATTTCCTTCAGCTGAGACGCTTCAGATGCGACTGTTCTGCATGATTGTTCTGAATTGCTTGAAATATGATTGGAATAACTTAAAACAGGAAAGTACAGTAAAGTGCAGCACAAGTCTGTCATATCGGCTACGAAGCCGCTCTCGTCTCCGGCTCCTGAGAGTTGCATGAAGAGTTCGCTCAGTTCATTGACCTCGTCCTCGTTCTGGGGAAGCCCCCGGTGCTCTCGCTCAATCCCACAGACGCACTGAATCTAGAAACTAAGAGAGACATATTTCATACAATTTTTTTACTTCATCCGAATGGTACGAAACTTGGTGAAGGTTTTGGCACTTGCTGTGTGAACACACACAAAATCATGAACATGATTTGAACAGGTTAAACGGTCCCGTAAGAATAGTCACTTGAGCTCCTCGTGGTCAGAAATGAGCACATTGGAAATGAATGTGAGACGAATGTCCTCTAGTGTTTGGTACTGCAGCCACAGATGCTGAACACAGCCCCCTGTCCTGCACCAATGAGGAAAGATCTCCTCACGCAGGCGAATGTGACGATTTGGCACCCTCGCCCCGACTTATGGGCCCTCCATGTGTGGCCCCTCAACGGGTATCCTGGGACCTCCCATAAAAGGTCTTGAATACTGTCACTGAGGCTAGCGCACCGTCTACGAGGCGCCTCTATGATCTGAAGTGGTCAGTGTTCACCAGCTGGTGCACAGCAAGAGACCCCGACCCCCAGTCATGCGAAGTATCAGTGGTACTTCTGCAAGAGCTTTTGGACGCGGGACGCTCCCGCTCCACGCTCAAAGTGTGTGTGGCGGCCATAGCAGATTACCATGCTCCCATTGATGGCCAATCACTAGGGAAAAGCGACCTCGTCATTTGCTTCCTCAAAGGGGCCAGGAGGATGAACCCCCTCGGCCCCCTTCTATGCCGGCATGGGTCCTCTCCACGGTCCTTGGGGCCCTGAGGGGTCCCCTGTTCGAGCCGCTTCAGTCGGCTGACCTCAAGCCACTTTCACTGAAAACTGCTCTCCTGTTGGCCCTGGCATCAGTTAAGCGAGTGGGCGATTTGCAGGCGCTCTCCGTGAGTTCGTCCTGCCTGGAGTTTGGGGTTGGTGATTCCAGAATTACCCTCAAGCTGAGACACGGCTACGTACCCAAAGTGCACTCAACTCCGTTCAGAGCGCAGGTGATCATGTTATCAGCACTTCCCCCCTCAGAGAACGACGGGGAGGCTAACTCGCTCTGTTCCGCCAGAGCTCTTAAAGTCCACCTGGAGCGTTCTGCACAGTTCAGGCAGTCGGAGCAGCTCTGTGTGCTTCGGCGGTCGCACCAAGGGGTCACCGGTCACGAAGCAGAGACTATCGAGGTGGATAGTGGACGCAGTTTCCCTGGCATACGCCTCGGTGGGCCAGGAGTGTCCCATATGCGCTGGAGCCCACTCCACAAGAGGCATGGCTTCTTCGTGGGCCTGGTCCAGTGGTGTATCGATTGAAGACATTTGTGCAGCGGCCGGCTGGTCCTCGCCGTCTACACTTGTTAGATTCTATAATTTTGAGGTACCCTGCTTACAAGCTCAAGGCCTCTCAGTATAATGAGTTTGACTCGACGATCGTCCGGTCTCATCAGTCTAATACGATTTACTGTCAATAAGCACAATTCTGTGCTAGGAAGTAGTACTGTTATATGAGCGAGCCTGGTCCTCATTCATGTCATAAGGACCCGACTCAGGTCTGGTTCCTGTTATCATCAACCACTCGTGTTACTGTGAGCCTCGGGTGGTTGCCCCAGGCTCCAGTTTGGGACAGAGTCAGTTGCTATTAGTGCGTCGTTTAACATTGCGTCCCCACTGCGTATTACCTACGCAATACAAAGTGCATCGTTGCAGAAATCATCTAGCTAGTCACGACTGTTTCCCGAAACTGTATTGTCGCAAATTGGTCGTTCAACCACGTTGGTTAATGACGTCACGCAGGTGTTGGAGTAATAATACTTTTAATGAATGTGTTTGAGATAGAATTAATGCGAGATGTTTTACTATAAATTACGAACATGTCATCTGAGGAATATTTCTAATATTTCTCAGTTATTTTGCTTTATTTCTGGATTCAATCATAGACTCGTTCTTACACACTAGAGCTCGTTCACAAATGCGCACTCTTCAAACACGACACTTTAAATCTCTTGACAAACTAAAAGACGTAAATGACGTTAGTATGTGTTCTAAATAAAAGATATAGATTGCACTGAATGTCAGCTTGCTTATTTTGCTCAAGATCAGGATTTATTGAGTCCACATGTCATGCAAACTGGAAACTCTGCTTCTAACCGCAGCTCACAACTCTGCGATGCTGTTGGCGAATGTTCGTTGGAACGATGTTTTCGGGAAACACACCCCTTGCCTTCAAAGTGACATTACACCATGAAAGTGGGGACTCGGAGGAAGACTGTGAATGTTTAGGGTGCTGTTTGGGACAGAGCCACACATTACCAAACGTTCCCTTCTGGTGTTGAATCCTTGCCGGATCCTTGTTGAATTGAATCCTTGCCGGATCCTTGTTGAATCCTTGGTAATGTGTGGCTCTGTCCGAAACAGCACCCTAAATATTCACAGTCTTCCTCCGAGTCCCCACTTTCATGGTGTCATTCTGACGTGCGTTCAACTTCGTCAAGTAGAGTTTATATTAGGACAGAGCCTCGACCCCTCGTCTACTCAACATGTTCACTTCAGGCAGATCCATATCCCACAATGCACCGTGATTGTGAGGTCACAGCAGATCGCATTTAATTTGCACACAATCTAGTGTATGATATTTAACCACATAATACTTGACTGTTATAGTTGTTTAGAGAGATGCTTTTGGGAAACACCCCTGATGCACTGGTGGAAACCAGGCCCCCCATTACTCGTTTGTTTGTCAATTAAATATTATTTTCATATCTGAAAGAATAATTCATTGTTATCATACACAATCAAAGAAAGTAGCCTACTACAGAACACAAACATGTGTTCATTTTCTCTGCTAGAGTGGTGCAAACCGGAAGTCTAATTCACCAAGATCCTTCAAGATGTTCCTATGGGTTTTTTTTTATAATGGGGTTTTTCAATTTATGAGTAAAATAAGTAATATAATTAACATAACTTGACTATACTTTGACCGTTTTTTTTCTACAACGTAAATTACGCACCCATAGCGGAAATGCTAATTTTGACGCAGTTCTGTTCATTTTTGAAAACGTACATTCCTAATATAAGTAACTAGAAACTAGATAAGACAGATTGGGTGTGAGTGTGTGCAGTGTATGTTGTAGAACATACGTAGGCTACAAATTGTTTTGAATCGTGACAAAAAAACCTGCTTTTTTACTGGACCAAGCTAATGGTAAGCCTGCAGCAGTGACTAAACCATCTGACTAAGTCCCTCTGGTGGTGAAAATCCAGCTTAATATTCTTTTGTGTTCAACAGACGAAAGAAACTCATACGGCGTTGAACAACCTGAGTGTGAGTAAATGATGACACAAATCTTAATTTTTGGGTGAACTGTCCCTTAAAGTGACGAGGCACACGTGCGAGTGACAGATGACGTAACACCAAACCCATCCCGACTGGTCTAAATAAACACCGAAATGCCCATAATTAACCCAACCGATACACTATGTGGTAAAAATGTCTTCTTTACATCCAATAACAATAACAAATCTATTCGTTCTCTTTTTTCAAAGGAGGTTGTCGCTAATCTCGCTCTAGGCTACTGCTTATTGGACTAAATGTGTTAATGGCCTTGATTAGGGAAGTGTTTGGTTTTTACCTCATAAGTTTTTTTTGTTACAAACAAGGTGAAATAAATTTCTTTCATGATAATGCACAAATTCTACCCTGTCAAACATTTCTTTAGTAAGTTTGAGAAAGACATTGATGGTGTTTCTGTTCTTTGCGCTGGAAACAGAAGGCCTACCGCACATCTGCTGGATTCATGTGGAGAAGTGATGGTGTGACGTGTCATGTTTATTAAGGGTAAAGTACTTTTGGGTAAAGTAATTTTGATTTGCATTTTGAAAATGTAATGTTTGGATATTTGAAGTATGATAAGAGATTGAATAAGTCAAATTTGACATTCATACGTGTACGTTTTCTAAAAAAAAATCCCCTTTCTCAGTAGCCCTTAAATTAGTTTTAATATTACTTTTCTACTATTCAATCTAGTGCTAAGTTATAGTGCTTTAGTTATAGTCCTTGGTGTGAAATCAATTAGTCAATACAAAGTGAGGTAATGAGGTAAAGGAAAGGATAGTGTGTTCGTGTGTGTAGCAGAAATCCTACCACTAAAAATGCTGTGTTTTCATTAACAGCCACTAGAGAGCGCTGAAGGATTGATTTTTGGACTATTATTATTTATTTATATTTTTAAATAAGGACGTGCCTAATGACTATTGAACGCGATTGGTGTCAAAAGTCTTTAAACGAAAGGCGTAAAATTTGACTGCGTCAACACGCACTGCGGCAAAATGCACAGTAGCCAATGAAATTGCTGTATTTAAGACTATATTTGCATATGTGAGGCGCTGGTACATGCCTACGATTGGTATATGTATACAAACATCAGAAGTCATGTTTATTCATGAAGGATGTCGTAATGGTATACTGGTCTGCACATGTAAACATCAGACGTTATAATTGTGCATGAGGGATAAATGCATTGGTACGTTGTGTGTGATATCAGCCTTATGTCATGATTTGCCCTTTTCAGTTGTACTACGGTCTATCTCAGGTACAAAAGTAAGCAGCTGAAACCATGACCATGGCTGCTGTGAAACAATCTAAATTGTAGCTTGTATTCAGTATAGCCACACACTGAATATTCATACAAGCCAAGTCAGAAAGTCAACTTTATTTCTAAAGCGCTGTGTGTGTGTGTGTGTGTGTGTGTGTGTGTGTGTGTGTGTGTGTGTGTGTATATATATATATATATAGACCTACAGTACATATATATTTACACTAAAAACAGAAATTCAAAGGGGGTAAAAATAATTTCTTTCTTTCTCAAATTGAGTTTTGATTTCTAAGTGATCAATTTATGTATAAGTGTTTTCCCACATGATTATTGGCAGTAGGTCTTCAGGTAATTAATGTGGCATTTAAATGGCAGTGTTTCCCAAATGAAATACACGAGATGTTAGTTTTGAATGATGTGTGTAATGTAGAGAAATGTTTATTTTGTTTTTCAAATGCAAACTGAGTGCAAAGCATAATGTCCTTGTATTTTTGTAGACTTGGTCTGAAGATTCGGTACATGAGTGAAAGGTTTCACCGAGTGAGCCTCAAATTCCACTTTAAGTGTCTTAGCAATTTGGAAAAAACTGTAAAACAAACTGTGACAGAGGTCGCCTGGAGTGAACCAAGAAAATCTTAAAATTGCATGGAAATAAAGCATGAATGGAAGCAACAAAAAAGATTGCAATAAAAAAAACAAAACAAGAGACAATTATTTCAATGCAAGCAAAAAAAGAAAAGAAAAAAATGGCACACATCAGCTTTGGAATAAAAGAAAAGAAATACCTGGAAATCTATTTGTTGGTAATCTGTGTCTTTAAAATTTGATTAAGTAGATAAATGCCTTCTCCTCCTTAATAAACCCAGTCTGGGAAACCGCCCCTAAAGGTTTAACTAAGTAAGTCTTGCCACTATAACCTATGGCTTCCTAAAGACAAGTTTATGGGCAAATAAGATATTAATAATAAAAATATAATAAATATCAAAACACATTTTAAATATAATGTAGTGATTGTATTATAGCACTCCTCAGTCTGCAGAAGCCAATATGATGTTCCTGAAAACAATACAGAACAGCAGAAACAAACTATACAATCAACTAAACACCAAATTACAAAACATTATTGTGTGAAAGTGAATAAAGTTGTGTGTGTGTGTGTGTCTGTGTGTAGTGCTCCATTGACGATTGTTGAGCGTGAGTTGTTGATTCAGGACAGTCGCACAGATGAAAAGAGACTGTCTTCCCAAAATGCAGAAAAACGAATATTTATACAAAGAAAATCTTCTAACCTCTGTCTTATATTGGACAATGTTTAATCAAACATTATGAGTTAAATCAGACTTCTCCATGTTGGAGTTTAAATGTTTCTATTTTATCCTCTGTCTAACATTGGACAATGTTTAATTAAACCATGATGTCACACAGAGACACTGAAGAGTTATAATGAACCCTAAATCCAGCATAGACGGGTTGAGTGAATCTGTTGTGGAATGTGTATATGTGTGTGAGTGTGTGTTTGTCAGAGACGCTGAAGAAGGATATAGTGCCGGTTGACACGTCCACATACACTCCTACTCTATTAGAGGATAAAGAGATGTCAGGAATATCAGTGCTCTTATCATTGTGACGGAAAGAGAAGCTGTTATTATAGTAGATCAGACTCCATGATTTATCATTGGATCCAAACATACAGTCAATCGGTCCTTTCTTGCAGATTCCTTTATATGTCACTGATATACCAACAGTCCCGCTCCATTCAGCCTAACAGCGTCCAGACAGACTCTCTTTACACAGGACCTGAAGAACATCATCAAATCTGTCTGGATGATCAGGATACGGCTGACTCTTAGACACACACGTCACTGTCCTGTTCTCCTCAGACAGAAGGAGTCGAGTGTGTGCTGTGTGTAGATCCAGTCTGAGATCACAGGCATCTGAACACAACAAGAGAGAAACATTTCACTAAATCACACAAATCAACAACAAATCACTGAATGAGTGTGTGTGTAGACCTACATTTGTGTAATTCTGCTGCTGTCATTCGGAACTTGTTATCCACACTATAAAACACAAACATGATTCATATTCATCTTCTAAAGGAAAGACAAGAAAGAAAAGCACACACACACAGCAGCGTCACTGAACGCGGATTGACAACAGAACCGGAAGACAATACAATGCTGAATAAATTCGTAGTTTTTGTTATTTTTGGACCAAAATGTATTTTCGATGCTTCAAAACATTCTAACTAACCCACTGATGTCACATGGACTACTTTGATGATGTCTTTATTTCCTTTCTGGACAAGGACAGTATACCGTACATACATTTTCAATGGAGGGACAGAAAGCTCTCGGACTAAATCTAAAATATCTTAAACTGTGTTTCGAAGATGAACGGAGGTCTTACGGGCTTGGGACGACATGAGGGTGAGTCATTAATGGCATAATTTTCATTTTTGGGTGAACTAATCCTTTAAGTAACTTAAAAACAAACAGTAAAACTTTAAACTGAATCCTAAAATGAACTGGGAGCCAATGCAAGGAGGCCAGCATAGGGGTGATATGGGTGATAGGGGTGATATGGGTGATAGGGGTGATGTGTGGCATAGGGGTGATGTGTGGCATAGGGGTGAGTGGCATAGGGGTGATGTGTGGCATAGGGGTGAGTGGCATAGGGGTGATGTGTGGCATAGGGGTGAGTGGCATAGGGGTGATGTGTGGCATAGGGGTGAGTGGCATAGGGGTGATGTGTGGCATAGGGGTGAGTGGCATAGGGGTGATGTGTGGCATAGGGGTGAGTGGCATAGGGGTGATGTGTGGCATAGGGGTGAGTGGCATAGGGGTGATGTGTGGCATAGGGGTGATGTGTGGCATAGGGGTGATGTGTGGCATAGGGGTGATGTGTGGCATAGGGGTGAGTGGCATAGGGGTGATGTGTGGCATAGGGGTGAGTGGCATAGGGGTGATGTGTGGCATAGGGGTGATGTGTGGCATAGGGGTGATGTGGGTGATAGGGGTGATGTGTGGCATAGGGGTGATGTGGGTGATAGGGGTGATGTGTGGCATAGGGGTGATGTGTGGCATAGGGGTGAGTGGCATAGGGGTGATGTGTGGCATAGGGGTGAGTGGCATAGGGGTGATGTGTGGCATAGGGGTGATGTGTGGCATAGGGGTGATGTGTGGCATAGGGGTGATGTGTGGCATAGGGGTGAGTGGCATAGGGGTGATGTGTGGCATAGGGGTGATGTGTGGCATAGGGGTGATGTGTGGCATAGGGGTGATGTGGGTGATAGGGGTGATGTGGGTGATGTGCTCACGCCTGCTAGTGCCAGTTAAAGACGCGCTGCTGCGTTTGTACAACTGTGATGATTGTGGGAGGCCAAAGTAGAGGGAATGTGATGTAATAAAGGCATGGATAACTTTCTCGAGATCGTTAAGAGATAGGAATGATTTCAGGCGGGAAATCATTCTGAGCTGGTAGAAACTATTTTTGACAACAGAACTAATCTTCTCAAGTTAAGTTAATCTTAACTTATCGAGGCGACCTATACCTCTGAGGTAAACGTGGTCGCAGCTCGCAGACCAGGCCGCAGTTGTGTCTGAATAGTTTTGCGAGTTTTAGAATTCTTTCCAGCCATCTTACGCAGTCCGGAGTTAGACTTTCTAGTAAAGAAAATACTGCGGAATAAGACTATACTAAATATGTAACGAAAAAGCGCAGAAAAATAACAATATTAACCGAAATCGGCAGGAGCTTACAAACTCACGTCCTGCTCGGCAACGCCCCCGGCCGTCTGTTTTCATTGAAAAGGTAAGAACAGAGTTTGTTCTTAGAGGACCATATCAAATAAAAAACAATTTCACATTTCCGAAACAAAAAGACGAGAGAAGATGTCAGCATGACTATTTTAATATAGTCTTAGTCAATGGAGAAAAAAAATCAAAAGAAGCTGGCTTATGTACTCAAAAAAGAAGGACAGTTTGTCCTGCAAAATCTTTTCTCAGAAAGATTTCAAATTGATTAGAGAAGGACTAAAGGACTGGAGAAATGCCAGCCAATTGCTCAAGGCCCATGAGGATAACCATGAGCACAATACAAACATGGCAAGAAGGAATTAGAGGTTCGTCTTGCAAAAGGGATGAGCATAGATAAGCAGGAGACGGCACTTGCTGAGGCCGAGAGAAACAGGCGAGAGGTGCTTACCAGACTGGTGGCAATAATTCAGTCCTTAGCTGAAAGAAACATAGCTTTAAGGGGATCCACAGACACATTAAACAAACCAGACAATGGCAATTTTCTCAAAGAAGTGGAGCTTATGGCCAAATTTGACCCAATAATGAAGTAGCATGTTGGTAGCTGGAAGTCACACACATTACCTGGGCAAAAGAATCCAAAATGAACTCATAGACTCAATCAGCACAAAAATACTGGAAGAGATCAAGACCTCAAAGCATTTCTCCATCATTTTAGATTGCACCCCTGATCTGGAGTCATAAAGAACAGCTCTCTGCCATTGTCAGGATTGCTTCACTGGAAGAAGAATCGCCACAAATTAAAGAACATTTCATGGACTTTCTTGTGGCAGAGGAGTCAACCGGGGAAAGTTTGTCTTCCCTCATCCTCAAAAGACTGCAGAGGACAATCCTATGATAATGGTGCCAACATGAAGGGAAAGAATAAAGGTGTTCAGGCTAGGCTGCTTCAATTCAACTCAACTCAACTTTTTTTGCCCACATCTTAAATGATGTGGTAGCTGATGCTGCTAAGAGCTCACCGGATAACATTGGATACTTTGGATATTTAGCTAAATTATTCTCAGATTCGACCCATAGATGGGATATCCTCCTGAAAAATGTCAAAACCACCGTAAAATCATGGTCAGAGTCCAGCTGGGAAAGCAGGATATACAGCATCCAGGCGAAGGAAACTACTGAAGACCCTGTTGTGAAAGTTGAAGCCCAGTCTTTGGCTGAGGAGATTGGATCCTACCGCTTTTCTATTTGCACGGTCATATGGTATGACATCCTCAACAAGACCCAGCATGTGAGTAAACTGATGCAACCCCCCTCAATGCAGCTAGATGTGGCTGTTGACTTGCTGAAGAAAGCAGAGATTCTCTTGACGGCGCCAGAAGCACTGGATGTTCTGGGCAACTGCAAAGGAAATGTGTGAGGAGATGAACGTGGAAGCTGTAATCAAACAGAAGCGGTTGAGAACCACAAAAAGGCACTTTGGTTACGAGGCTCCAGATGAGCCTATTGGTGATGCACTTAAAAAAACATTTTTAATGTAGTGGTGGATACAGCCCTCTCTTCACTAGATGATTTCAGGTGAATGACAAATTTGGAGTGCTCCTCAACTTTCCCAACATGTCCAAAGTAGAGTTGGTAGAGCACTGTCAGGACCTGAGCACAGCTTTAAGCCATGACGGACAGCCAGATATTGAATTTCTATTGGAAATGCAAAACTTTCCGCATCTGCCATCAAAAAACTTGACAAACACTGAGCTGCTGACTTTCCTGCACAAGAAGAAGCTGACGGAAATTTACCCCAATATGTGGGTCGCTCTGAGAATCTGTGTCCTGTTACCGTCGCTGCTTCTCTAAGCTCAAACTGATTAAAAACTACCTGAGATCTACAATGGCTCAAGAACGTCTCAGTGGACTTTCAGTCATTAGCATAAATCATCAGCAAGGTTACTGTAATATAATTTCTGCAATAATCTTATATAATATAAACTTATTTATATTGTATTTATAATTTGTGTTTGTTTCCAAAATATTTTCAAAATAAAGAAAAACAAGACAAAGCTGTGCAGTTTGTTTCTGTGTGAGTGTATGAACACGATGATCAGTGGTGGTTCCAGGGGCCGGCCCTGCGTTACAGTAACAAAGACATTCCCTTCCCCGGAAATGAGTATTTCTTAGAATTAATAAACAATTAACGCTGAGTGTTCACGGGACGAACAGGTGGGTTGATTGTAATATTAATTTGACTATGTTAAATTAATTATATTAATTGATCAAAATATTCATAATCAATTATAACCAGTGATTAATATTTCATAGAGTTAATTCGCTACAATGTTATGTTATGCATTTTAATTTCTCCTGCCCAAGGATTGCAGATGAAATATAGCTTTGTAGCTGATTATGGGCCAGTCATTGACTGACCATTGTCCCTGTTCAAATAATTCAAATAAGTAAATAAAAGGGGTGCTTGCAGGCTGTTAGTAAATCTGAGCCTATATCTCACCTGCGGATAGACGTCACTGCTCCATCCCTCGAATCACTCTCTAATGTGTTCCCCATAATCAGAAACTAATATGAGGCCTGTATATGGAAACACAAAAGATACATGATAACATATACATTCATTCTTAAATCAATTATTTTGTCAATATATCCATTATAATTTTAGAATTCAGAAAACTGTGAAGTAAGATGATAATAAATAATTATCATAGTTTGAATGTTTCAATAAAACTTTTATGACACCCGCATTTTACATGTTACATAAGATGGTGCTTCTCAAGGACAGGATCAATTTACATTTCAAATGAAGATACAGTGACTTTTGACAACTTTTCTTTAAAAAAAGTGATAATATCTGCTGCACGTTTTGTTGTTTTGTTATAAAACCCTAGCAATAACCATTACAATTTAAGTGACACTTCTCGAGAGATCACTTTTTAAATATTATCCTCCTGTTGCTCAAATTGCCCTCATATTGGAGCTTTTTCCTTTTAAGACACTTTCAATACACACTCACCTAAAGGATTATTAGGAACACCCGTTCAATTTCTCATTAATGCAATTATCTAATCAACCAATCACATGGCAGTTTCTTCAATGCATTTAGGGGTGTGGTCCTGGTCAAGACAATCTCCTGAACTCCAAACTGAATGTCAGAATGGGAAAGAAAGGTGATTTAAGGAATTTTGAGCGTGGCATGGTTGTTGGTGCCAGACGGGCCGGTCTGAGTATTTCACAATCTGCTCAGTTACTGGGATTTTCACGCACAACCATTTCTAGGGTTTACAAAGAATGGTGTGATAAGGGAAAAACATCCAGTATGCGGCAGTCCTGTGGGCGAAAATGCCTTGTTGATGCTAGAGGTCAGAGGAGAATGGGCCGACTGATTCAAGCTGATAGAAGAGCGACTTTGCCTGAAATAACCACTCGTTACAACCGAGGTATGCAGCAAAGCATTTGTGAAGCCACAACACGCACAACCTTGAGGCGGATGGGCTACAACAGCAGAAGACCCCACCGGGTACCACTCATCTCCACTACAAATAGGAAAAAGAGGCTACAATTTGCAAGAGCTCACCAAAATTGGACAGTTGAAGACTGGAAAAATGTTGCCTGGTCTGATGAGTCTCGATTTCTGTTGAGACATTCAGATGGTAGAGTCAGAATTTGGCGTAAACAGAATGAGAACATGGGTCCATCATGCCTTGTTACCACTGTGCAGGCTGGTGGTGGTGGTGTAATGGTGTGTTGGATGTTTTCTTGGCACACTTTAGGCCCCTTAGTGCCAATTGGGCATCGTTTAAATGCCACGGCCTACCTGAGCATTGTTTCTGACCATGTCCATCCCTTTATGGCCACCATGTACCCATCCTCTGATGGCTACTTCCAGCAGGATAATGCACCATGTCACAAAGCTCGAATCATTTCAAATTGGCTTCTTGAACATGACAATGAGTTCACTGTACTAAAATGGCCCCCACAGTCACCAGATCTCAACCCAATAGAGCATCTTTGGGATGTGGTGGAACGGGAGCTTCGTGCCCTGGATGTGCATCCCACGTATCTCCATCAACTGCAAGATGCTATCCTATCAATATGGGCCAACATTTCTAAAGAATGCTTTTAGCACCTTGTTGAATCAATGCCACGTAGAATTAAGGCAGTTCTGAAGGCGAAAAGGGGCCAAGCACAGCATTAGTATGGTGTTCCTAATAATCCTTTGGGTGAGTGTATTTCGTTACGTATAGCAACATGGAACATTACAACTCTCCTGGATTCAAACTATGGCACTAATCGGCCTAGTCAAAGGACAGCATTGGTCGCCGCTGAGCTTAAGCGTTATAACATCGATATAGCTGCACTAAGTGAGACCAGATTTCTGGGTGAAGGATCATTAAGGGAGGAAGGTGGGGGTTATACATTTTTCTGTTGAGGGTACCCTACAGGAGGACAACATCTGCATGGTGTCGGTTTGGCGATTAAAAATAGCATTCTTCCAAACATCACTGAGGCCCCAATTGGCATCAGTGAAAGGTTAATGTCACTCTGCTTTCCCCTTGCTGGAAAGAAATATGCTACCATTTTCAGTGCTTATGCACCTACTTAGTTCAGATAAGTTCCGGTAACCTTTGTCATAGTGTCGTAGTACTGGTAAACTTTGTCTTTGTCATCTAGAAATAGAAGGCATCATGCTAGCTATAGGCGTTTCTACGCGTTTATCTCTTCCTCCGGTGAAAATGTTGTTGCAAACGTAGCCGCCACGTGTCTGTCGCTGTGTTTGGCAGGTGCTTGTGTGGGCGCTGCCGTCCCATGGAAACTGCGTTGGAAAGATTGTGCTATAGGGAAGCGAGTGCGTTTTGGTCGCTGGTCAGGGAGCTCACCCCACGACCAGATGTGCCGTGCCTCACCATTGTCAATCTACCTACTATATATTTCTATCTATTTATCTATTTAGCTGCTAGCTATCTATGCTAACGTTATGCTATCTGGCTGTCTGCCTATCTCTCTCTATACTAGCCAATCTATCTATCTGTCTATCTATAGAGGCCTATCTAGTCTATCTATTTCTATGTATTTATCTATTTATCTATAATCTGCACTATCTGAATACTCTGGTCTACTACTCGTCTCTCAAGTCACTCTCAATGCTCTCAAGCACCCCTTTTCCACCAAGGCAGAGCTGGTGCTGGTTCGGAGCCAGAGCCTAGTTTCAAATCGGTTCTTTGGTTTTCGACCACCAAAGCACCAGCTCCGAACCAGTAAAAGTGGTTCTTAGCACCAAATCATTGCTGGTCTAGAAGTAAGAACCGCTTACGTCAGCGGCTGGGGGGCGGGGTTACCGTGGCCAACAAGACGAACAGAAACTTGTGACCGCCATTTTTGAATTAGCAGCTAATCGAGCTAATAGCAGCTCGATTGTAATCTCCGTTTATGCAAGTTACGGCAAGCTGCACGAACACGTTGTGTTCGCCGTGTTTGGATGCCGATGTATGTTAGGTTCGCAAAGCCATTATCATCAATAGTAATGCAACGGCCGCCATTGTTGATAGAAGGCTTGTTCGAGATGCATCGTAGCGGCGCGGACCGATCTGAGCTGCGGGAGTGTTTGGAGATCATGGAGATCTCCTTGTGCTTTTGGATCGCTTTCGCAGTGCTTTGATGTCATGCGGCGATCGATCTGCGAGAAGCCGATGCATCTCCAACAAGCCTGGCGTGTTTGTGTTTGGCGCTACCGCACTAGTGTTGCTGGGCAACATGAGACGTATGCAGTGACGTAAGATCTGGCTCTGTTGTGGCTCTCAAGCCGGTGGAAAGGCAAACCGGTTCTTAGTAAGCTTGTCAGTCGAACCAACTCCGAACCAGCTCTGACTCTGAACCAGCACCCGGTTCTTGTTGGTGGAAAAGGGGTAAAGGCGGGCTTTGGTAAATTCTCTCCCCAAGGTGACGTAACGCAATGCATTGTGGGGGAAAGGAGAATCGTTGTAAGATAGTACCTACTTTTCAGTATTTTATTATGTTTTGTGATACCCAACAACATAAAATACAATGGATAATAGTTTAAATGTTCATTACCAACAAGCAAATTGCACAAATTCGTTGAAAAATGAACCCTGCAACACGGCCTTTAAAAAGGTGAAAATGTTCAAATAAATCAATGCAGCTTATGTTGTGATGGATATCCCTGTCCGTTCTCTGAGACGGGATTACAGATATGAAAACCTTTTCACAATATTCTAAATTTGAATTTGGAGTTTTTATAAGCTGTAAGCCATAATCATCAAAATTATAACAAATAAAGGCTTGAAATATCTCACTTTGCATGTAATATTCTATATTCTATATTAGTTTCACCTTTTAAGTTGGAGATGAATTAAAATATTTTTGCTTATGGATATAAAATTTTGCCAACAGTATAAATAAATTAACTATGTATTCAAGACCTTTGTTAACATTGTTCTCATGATTTCCATTACACTAGAGTAGATGTTAAAAACTTCATGCTGATTTGTACTCGGCTTTCGCCAAGATAAGCAACACTAAGACGTAGCTTTACAGTAAACTACGCTTCACCCATTTACGCTTCTTTCCATATGGTGGTGTGACTCCCCTTCTGTCCGGCGTTAACGGCTGCAGTGTACTTGGCGCGTCAGCACACGCGACGGCTGCAACTACAGTGTGGTCTCCCTAGTGGACCAGCACGACAACCGTCTGGATTGAGCCGAGTAGGGGACATCTCTAGGGTCTTCAAGTGGGCACCTTCCGTCCTCAGTGTTTCGTCGACTAGCCCACGACACCATAAGAGGGCTCGACAGTGACTCTGGCATCCCAGAGTCACCCCCCTCCGTCCCCCACTCAACTCAGCCCAGCTTACTGACCTTTACATCCCTCCTGCTGCTGAGACCTAACCACAATCTCACAATCTCTCCGCAACCCAACCATAAGCGCAAACCCGTTTGACTAAGGCTGTCGAGCCCCACTGGTGCGCTAATATGCAGTTTCAGTGGCAACGGTTCCGTATGGCATACCACCTACCGCAAAAACACAATATCTGCCCAAATTATTAGTTATTGTACTATAATTAAAAATTATAATTTACAAGTTATTATAATTACAAAATTAGTTATTGAGGATGTAAATATTGAATGTGTTCCAGAAATCAAATTTTTGGGGGTTATCCTAGACAGCAAACTTAGTTGGAAGCCTCATATAAAGCATATCAAAGGTAAAATTTGTAAAAATATTGGTATTCTTTCTTTATAACGTTAAACACACATTAGATGAAGCTTACAGCTTCTATACTTAACCTTAGTTGTTCCATATTTAACATATTGTACCGTAGTGTGGGCTAATGCATGCACCAGTTATACAGATAGGTTGTTCTTACTCCAGAAGAAAGCGATAAGAATTGTGACTAACCAAGGTTTCCGAGACCACACAAATAAAGTGTTTATAAAACTGCAGACTTTGAAATTTAAAGAGTTGGTCAAATTCAATATACTACAAATTATGTGGAGAGTGAAAAATAATTTGGTGCCAATACATATTAAAAACAAATTCATGCTAATCACAGACAGTAACAACAGAAGAAAAGGCAATTTTTGTGTACCTTATTCTCGTACCTCACAAAAACAAAAGGGGTTTCTTGTAACTGGGATTAGTTTATGGAACTCCTTGGACAGGGTTCAAAAATCATGTAATACAATTGTTCAATTTAATAAAATGTATAAAAAAAATGTACTTGAAAAATACGAAGGAAGTGAAGCATAAGGACCAATGTTTTACCAAAATTGGAAACTGTCAATTATTTAGATGTGAAGTAATACTGAAGTAATAAAAAAAAAAAAAAAAACGGCGAGCCATCTGTTCTGTACTAGCTCAGATTATTGAAAAAGGGGCATTAATTTATAAGACTATGTCTTCCTTATGCTCCTATTCAGAAATGAATGTTATTATTTTGTTGTTGTTGTGACTGTTGTTGTGTCTGTAATCACATCATGACTGAATAAAGAAATTTGAATTGAATTGAATTGAAGCCGTAGTGCCTTGTTTTTGTGTAGACCAAAAGGCCGTCACTATCTCTCCTGTTTGTTGGGTCAGATAAGGAGATGTTATTGTATGTTTTGTTTCTTTCATTTTTATTAATGGAAGTTAGTTTTTTTGTGGGAAAGTTATTTTCTGTTTGTTTATTGTTTTGGCATTAGCTCACCCCTGAAGTTTTTGCTTTAATCTTTTCTTTGTTTGTTTGATTATTTCTTTTCAAGAGATTGTTTTGTAAAACTTGAAGTGTACCGCTCTGAAAAACAAACAAGAGAGCAATAAAATAAAATAAAAATGGCTATATTGTTTTGTCTCTCTCACACACACACACACACACACACACATACACACACACACACACACACACACACACACTCACTCTCACACACTCACACACACTCTCACACACACTCACACACACACGCACACACACACTATCACACACACTCACACACTCTCACAGGATCTGTGGAGATGAGTCAGTGGATAGAGTCGATTAATTCAGATCTGACTCCATTTTAATATAAAACACACATCAGTTACGCATGGATACAATCAGTCTCGTTAAATGTTGTTTCACACTGAATGATCCGATTATGAAAGCAAAACTGGTTGCGTGCAATAAAAACAACCAGTGGTTTATGGTCAGAAGATAAAACTGGTCTTTGTCACACATGCTTAAACACACACTACACCACAGTTATGCAGAGTGCTCTCCACTAACTTCACTTTCTCACTCTCCTGACCGGCAGGGGTGGAGGTACTGGTCTGCTCATCTCAAACGATTAGAAATTTGATCCTTTACCACCTCTCTGTGACAACAGCTCATTTAAATCACATTCAATTACCATCACTAGTCCAATTAAAATCCATTTTGTAGTTGTCTATCGTCCCACAGGTCAGCTTGGCAGTTTATTGGAGGAGCTTGATGTGCTACTCTCATCCTTCCCTGAGGATGGCACTCATCTCATGGTTCTTGGAGACTTCAACATCCACCTAGAAAAGCCTCAGGCTGCTGATTTCCACACCCTGCTCTCCTCATTCGACCTCAAACGAGTATCTACTGTGGCTACTCACAAATCAGGTAACCAATTGGACCTTATTTACACGCGCTACTGCTCCATTGACCATACACTGGTCACTCTGCTGCACTCCTCAGATCACTTCCTCCTCACTCTCAACCTCAACCTGCCTCAGAACACAACACACACTCCTCCACAGGTCACCTTTCGGCGTAACCGACGCTCACTCTCACCCTCTCACGTCTCATCCACACTTCCTCCACCTGATCAGCTCTCAACACTATATACTAACAGTGCAACTGATACTCTTTTCTCCACTTTAACATCATGCTTGGACAACTTCTGCCCCTGTCCTCCAGGCCAGCCTGCGCCACACCCTCTGCCCCTAGTTATCTGATGTTCTCCACGAACATCGTTCTAAACTCAGGGGTGAAGAGAGGAAGTGGCACAAATCGAAATATCCTATTGATCTTGCACTGTAAAAAATTATCGTGATTTTAACAGTAAAAGACTAAAAATGCTACAGTGAAAAACTGTTAATTGGTTAACAGAAAGTTTCCTTACTATGTACGGTAAATAACTGTGATAGATCTAACGGTGCATTTAATGTAATTTTACTGTAAAATACAGTTAAATTGACAGTTTTTGAAAGTGAAAAAGAACAACTCATTGAATAATTTACAGTGAAAAACCGTAAATTGACATTCCCAAAATTCCCTGCGTGACACTTCACATTTGATGTATTTTTGTTGAAATAACTGTTTCTTACGGTGGCCCAGTAGTGCACAACACAACGACATTTAAAAAGCAAACATAAGTTCACAACACAACGGAATTAAGCCACAACACAACGAAATGAATCCACAACACAACGGAAAAGCCACAACACAACGGAAAATCTACAACACAACGGAAATGCTCCCGACCACTAGAGGGCTCTCGGGCGCGATAAAGTTAGTTTTTCTTGCCATTGTTCAATAGAGTCAGCAGTCTATAAAATATATCAACACCACGATTAGTTTTAACAGTATGTATAGCTAACCATCACTCAAAATCACCTACGTGCATTATAGCTGCATATTTATATTTTTTATATTTATAGAACGCTTTGACGCGCTACCACAGCGCATGATCCCTAAGGGAATGTCTGTCAATTCCTCCAAGTTGTTAAAACATATCATTTGTATTAATTAAAATTACCAATACCCTTCATGTATTTACAGTAAACAATTATTTTTTAGGAGATTTCTGTAAAAATGTTTTTTCTTTTATCATGTTTCAACGGTTGTAGTTCCTATTAACGAGACTGACTTACAACAGGTGAAATTGTGCCAATAGCGTCCTGTATGCACAGTACAATATTTATATATATATAAAAACATTAGGCCTGCTGTAAATAAAAAATAAAAAATTTAAATGTCACAAAACGTGTGGTTCCTATTGTGGCCAGACTATCTTATTACAGGTGGAATTGTGCCATTACTTTCCTGTAATTCTGCAATTCGACAAATGGTTTTTATTTTTATTTATCAAATAATATTATAATAAATTATACGTTTTAACCACTTGGTGGAATTGGCAAACGTTCCCTTAGGGATGCGCTGTGGTAGCGCGTCCAATCATTCTCGTGTATAAATACGCAGATATAATTCATGTAGGTTATTTTGAAGTAATATTTGATATCGATATACAATGGTTACACTTAAAACTAACCGTGGTATTGATTTAGACTGCTGACTGACTCTATTGAACAATGGCAAGGAAAACTAACTTTATCGCGCCCGAGAGCACTCTAGTGGTCTGGACCATTTCCGTTGTGTTGCGGCTTTATTTCGTTGTGTTGTAGATTTTCCGTTGTGTTGTAGATTTTCCGTTGTGTTGTGGCTCATTTTCCGTTGTGTTGTGGCTTAATTCCGTTGTGTTGTGAACTTATGTTTGCTTTTTAAATGTCGTTGTGTTGTGCACTACTGGGCCACCGTAGTTTCTTCTTAGTTTGCTTAGTTCTTTTCTTATCAGTTATGTACATTAGAGTTTTATGTTACATTTAATGTTGTTAAATTAATGTTTATTGCATTTTTAAAATTTCATGTGTTACCATGATGCTGTTTAGAGTTTGTGCGAATGACACTGTGCAGCTTCTTAGTATTAATACTGACTTTCTCGTGGAAGAGCTGCTTGTGATAAGCTTTAATTTATCATGTGACTGTCATCACTGCTGTGATGATTGTTGGTTGTCAGTGTATTACAATGGTACAAAACAGATATTAATACATAAATAGGTTGGTAAATTAACATTATATCAGATAATGAAATACAGTTTATTACTGTAAATTTTAATTTAAGTCTGTAAAACCAATAATGTCTGTACCATATTTTTGACGGTAAAGTTCTGGCAACCACAGCTGCCGGTGTTTTACCGTAAAAATGGCATTTTATTTTTTACAGTGTGGTCTTTATCAATCCCTCCTCTCTTCCTTCTCTGCTAATATCTCTACTTACTATCACAACAAAATGAACAATTCTTCTGACTCTCGCATGCTTTTCAAAACCTTCTCCTCTCTTCTCAACCCCCCTCCTCCTTCATCAACCCTAACAGCTGACGATTTTGCCACATTCTTCATAAATAAAACAACCACCATCAGCGGCCAATTTACCAATCCACAAACTGACACACACATTTTACCAGCTAACGCACACATTCTACCCTTCTTCTCTCTACTTTCAGAGGCAGAAGTCTCCAAACTCCTCCTTTCCAATCACTCTACCACCTGTCCACTTGATCTTATTTCCACTAACCTACTTCAAGCCATTTCTTCCTCAGTTGTACCCGCACTCATGCACATCATAAACACGTCTCTTCACACTGGTACCTTTCCATTGAAGCTCTGAGACTGGTTCCAAATCCTCAGTTCTCATCCTGCTTGATCTGCTGCCTTTGTCACAGTTAACCACCAGATCCTCCTGTCAGTCCTAAAGATGAAGGGAATCTCAGGAACCGCAATGGTTCAAGTCTTGCCCCTCAGGTAGGTCCTTAAGGGTGTTGTGGAGGGGTGTGGTGTCTAAGATCCAACATCTAGCTTTTGGAGTACCTCAGGGCTCAGTGCTGGGACCACTTCTCTTCTCCATCTACATGACATCACTACGATCTGTGATTCAGAAACATGGCTTTTCCTATCACTGCTACGCTGATGACACACAACTCTACCTCTCATTCCAGCCTGATGATCCAATGGTAGATGCTCGTATCTCAGCCTGACCAACATGACATCATGACTTTTGCGTAAACAGACACGCCACTTTCAAGTCAAGTGGCGTGTTATCTATACGCATTTTGAGATATCCGCGTGTATGCGTGTATGTCTACGCCATTAATGTCCAAGTGATTCCGCGTATATGTACACGCCATTAAATTTCCGAGCGAAACGAAGCAAAATGTAGATCTACATCTGGGGAGCGATATTTTTTTTCCCTAGGATGGCAGGGGAAGACTCATAAATGCTATTAACCCCAGTGACGGGTAGGTTTAGGGACGGGGTGGAGGTAGGTCATATATTTATATATACAGTAATAACGTTAAGTCAACTGCGTTCATAAACACGCTGAAAAGCGATTGTGCGTGTTGATAGCACGCCAAAAATGGAAATACGAATTGGCGTGTCATACACACGCAATTTTATGAGATCAGTCTGAGACATTTCTGGATGGATGAAGGACCACCACCTTTAACTAAACCTTGCAAAGACAGAGCTACTTGTGGTCCCGGCCAACCCAACACTTTATCACAACTTCACCACAACTTCACCATTCAGTTAGGCTCGTCATCCATAACTCCATCAAGGTCAGCCAGGAACCTTGGAGTTGTAATTGATGATCATCTAAACTTCACAGACCGCATTGCTAGAACTGCCTGGTCATGTAGATTTGCCTTGCACAACATTAGGAGGATCATGTGCTTCCTAACAGAGCATGCTACACAACTCCTTGTCCAAGTGCTTGTTCTATCCAGACTGGACTATTGTAATGCTCTCCTGGCTGGTCTTCCAGCTTGCTCTGTCAAACCTCTGCAACTGATCCAGATACTGCAGCGAGAGTGGTCTTTAATGAGCCGAAGAGAGCACACGTCACTCCTCTACTCACAAAATTGCACTGGTTGCCAGTCACATCAAATTCAAGTCACTGACGTTTGCCTACAGAACAACCACTGGCTCTGCTCCCTTTTACCTAAACTCATTACTTCAGACTTATGTGCCATCCAGAAACTTGCACTCTGCAAGCGAATGTCGTCTTGAGGTACCATTTCAAAGAGGCACAAAATCTCTTTCTTGGACCTTTACCATGACTGTTCCCTGCTGGAGGAATGATCTGCCTAACTCAACCAGAGCTGCTGAGTCCGTAGCCACTTTCAAGAAACGGCTGAAGATGCATATTTTTCGCAGCACTTGATCCAGTAATATTAACACTTTGTCTTCTCTTCAAATTTTTTATTATAAAAAAAAATGACGTACTGCGTTAGATTAAACTGAGAAGGGTCATAGCACTTGCAAATTGTTGTCCTACTGTTAGTTTAACTGCTTTTATTGTTCTCATTTTTAAGTAGGGTTGGGTACCGAAACGCGGTGCCAATAGGGAACCGGTTCCGACGTAAACGGTAGTAACCAGACCGAATAAGAACGAAAATTTCGGTGCCTGATATCGGTGCCTGAGTCTCTGTGTCATGAGGCGCACACACGCAAAGTCTCTCGCTCTCTCCCCCGTGCGCGCACTATACGGTTTGGAGCACAGTCTGTTCTGTCTCGCATGCGCGCTCTTGCTCGCTCGCTCTAGATTCCGGGAGATTTTAACTAATTTGCGGGCATCAGGGAGCTGTTATCAATATGCGGGAGACTCCCGGAATGTCTGCTGATAGCGAGGGGATTAATGAAGATGCCGAAGACAAAACGCTCCAAGGTTTGGCTGCATTTCACGTGTAAAATTACGCGTCAGAACGCCCTCTAGGTGATGGCGCAGGCGCCGCCTTGACGCTCTTACGTCGTCATATTATATTAGCGCGCGCATCATCTGCTCCTCAGATTTCTCTGCCGAAAAAGGCAGCTTGTCGGCAGCGCGAGGAGTTTGGCAGCGAAAGCAGCGTCTCGTTCCCTATTCAGAGAACATGGGTTACACCAGTAACCAGAGACGTTCTCTTTCATAGGTTTACTCAAAGCTGCGTAGCTAAGACGCAGTGGGAACGAAATACCAAACTCGCCAAGCTAAGCGCTGCGTAACTAGTACAATGACCAGATAACTCATCAACTCATCTAACTTCAAGCAGACAAAACATGGGAACCTGTAGCCATGTCGATATTAGATTACCCTGATTGTAATCTCTATTAATCTCCAGTATTATTACATTGTTTGATACAATATTGTTTTATTTGATATTATGTAAATGTGAATTTTTATTTTATATTGGTTTATTTATTGTTACCATACGTTACTTGTGTTTATATTGTTTAAAGATTTAAGTTACTATTGTGTCCAGTTTGGCCCTGTAAATAAAAGGGTATTATTTTTTGACAAAGTGTGAGCGGTTTCGTTTTCTTAAGTACCGTTTCAGGCACCGTTTAAGCACCGGAACCGTTTAAAAAATACCGAGTAGGTACTGGTATCGGATAAAACCCAACCGATACCCAACCCTAATCGCTTTGGAAATCATTGAGCGTTACAGATTAAGCAGCTACGCAATATTACAGTGTTACGTCCCCCAGCTCTGGTGTTTGTTCCTATAGCCTACATGTGTTTGAGTGCAGTGTCTCTTCCCCTTTTCCTAATTACAGATGAGCCACACCTGAGCGAAGCCTACGTGCGCTATAAAAGACTTCTGGGACCGTTTCGGAGGGCACACACAGAGACCGAGAACCGAGTCGATGCACGGCTGTGGTTTCTGTCTTTTGAACACCAGTAGCGTTGACGTAAGAGCGAGAGGGTACGTCAGCTAGCTAGGTGTCCAGAGCCCGGAGAAGTATGAGCTGAGTCCAGAAGGGTAGGACGAAAGGTGGGAGGAACACAGAGGCACCCTTCTGGACCTCCCAGCAGGGTTGGAGCAGTTGGCTTGGATGATCTGTTCATCAATGGCCCACTTAATGGGACTGACGATCATGGCTGGAGAGAGAATGGGTTCTGGAGTTGGGTCATCCGGGGTTGATTGATGAAGACGAGATAAGGCTTCGGCTCTACAGTTCTTGGTTCCTGGTCGGTATGAGATGGTAAAGTTGAATCTGGTGAAGAATAAAGCCCACCGGGCTTGATGTGGATTCAATCTTTTGGCTTCTCGTAGGTATTCGAGATTGCGGTGGTCGGTGATAACTTCAAACTTGTGATATGCTCCCTCCAGCCAATGTCTCCACTCTTCAAGTGCTAGTTTGATGGCAAGCAACTCACGATTCTTTATATTGTAGTTCTGCTCCGCCAGGGAAAGCTTCTTAGAGTAGAAGGCGCATGGATGGAGTCCAGGAGGATCACCCTTCCGCTGTGAGAGGACCGCTCCGACCCCAGCGGATGAGGCGTCAACCTCGACGATGAATTGCAGATCAGGATTCGGGTGAACTAGGATCGGAGCGGTTTGAAAAGGCTTGCTTGAGTTGAAGGAAGGCATCGGAAGCTGCTGGGTAGAATGGTAGAAATGAACGAATCCGAGAAAGTGTTGAAGTGTCGTCTCCTCGGCGTATACGAATTAGGTTGTATGCGCTACGCAGGTCCAGTTTTGAGAAGATGCGAGCTCCCCTCAGCTGCTCCAGGCTGGCTGGGACCAGAGGAAGTGGATAACTGTACTTAACTGTGTGGGAGTTGAGATGACAGTAATCATTGCACGGCCTCAAGCCTCTGTCCTTCTTGGAGACAAAGAAGAAACTGGAAGCGGGAGAGGATGTTGATGGACGGATGAATTGCTGTTGTAGTGCCTCCTGGATGCATAGGCGCTGATTTATGTTTTCCTCTGTGGGTGCTCATGGGCGCACAGCCCCTTTAAAAATTTAAAAAAAAAAAGTACTCAAAAAATGTTTGCATTTCAGAACCTTGGGAAATGGACAGCAGCCGACACGAACACACACACCTATTTACTTTATAATAAAGCCGTAAAATAGGCTATCTTTCAACTCAGGACACTTTTCACAAATAGGCTACAGACAGGATTGGAGATGAAAAGTTTAACTGATCAGCTTCGTGGCAAATTAAGAATCAATGTCACACAAGTCCACATAGTAAAAATTTGATTTGTTTACTCACCGTTTAATTCTTCAGGAGGAACGTGTCTCTGCGTACAGCATTGCGCTTGATGAAATTATCAGCGATGATGTCCAGGTCCTGCTGTCGAGCCACTTCTTTGTGAGAGTTCATTATAACGATGTGATTTAGTCGGGCTTGCCCCATTGTTGACCGTAGATACGTTTTCAGTCGCCGCATCCCAAAAAATGACCTCTCTGAGCAGCAAGATGTTACAGGGACAGTCAGAGTCAGTTTCAAAAGCTTTGTGACTTCTGGTAGTAACGTTCTCAAGTGCTCGCCTCCTCCTTTCATGAAGTCATATACATCTTGAAAAGTTGCTAGATGTACACCTTTCTGTTTTGCGAAGTCCAAACACATGTTTCTATGCAATGTCAGCCTGCTTCCATCCATATCATCCCCATAGAACTGAATAATGTCTTTACAGTCGGCCTTCCCGGTTACAAAATCTTCAACATCTTGCATGTGTTTGAATACAGAGGGATTAAATCTGCAGTTCAGAGATGCTGATGCTGTATCCATGACCTCGAAGTACTGCTGTCGGTACATTGCCTCTGGTGTTTGAAAACTGTGTGCCGCACCTCCACTGTCCAATCGGCGGGGGATTCTTCTTAGTCTGGGCACATTTGGGCTATCCAAGTCAAGGACAAGCGCTTCTACTGTAGTGTTTTTCCAAAATTCTTGAAATCCTTTACAAAGACACTTTATGTCTTCTCTCAGTGTGTCAATCAACTGCCTAGCTTTCTGTAGGTGCAGCTGGCTGTTTTGAAGTGCAACATTGACTGTTGCCATGCGAGAGAAGAATTTCAGCATGAGTTTCAATGAGAAAAAGGTGCTGAATTTTAGCAGGTGCGTTAGAAGACCGTTTGCTTTCCCTCCTGCCTCTCCCCTTTCTTTTTCAGACAGATCCGCCAGAAATTCCAGCAGCACACTGTAGTTGGATGCAATGGATTGTAACGAGGACCGTTTTCAAGGTCCATCTGGTAGGGCACAGAGGTCTAAGAGATGACGCGTTGTAGTCTTGAAACTCCTGGAACCAGGCCAGTCGCTTTGATGAATTTCTGATGAGCGTGACCAGGTCACGTATATTTGTCAAAAATTTGCGACATGCGGGAATGTTTTCGGAGACATCATGCACAACCAAATTCACAACATGTGCGGTGCAATGGATGTACTGTGCTCGAAGCTTCAGCGCCTGCATGCGAGCCTGCAGACCTGTTCGAATACCGGACACATTTGATGCGCCGTCATAGCACTGTCCTCTGCATTTATTGACTGGCAGGGCGAATCTCATCAGAACGTATTTTAAAAGCTGAAAAAGTGTGTCTGCTGTTGTTTTTGATGTCTCATAAAATCCTAAGAACCGTTCTTCTGGCTCCAGATTTTCAGTCACATAACGTAAGCAAACAGATACTTGTTCTTTGACTGTAATATAGGTTGTCTCATCCATAATTACAGAGCAAACCCCAGCAGACTGTACTTCTCCAATTAGCTTTCTCAAGACATCATGAGCCATCATTTCAATCATCTCGTTTAGGGTGTCATGAGAGAGCCACTTGTTCTCCTGACGAGCCAGCCATGACTTTAACTCTGGGATATCTTTAGCACGCAAATATAGCAACTGCATTAAATTGGACTCTTGGTCAGTTTTTCCTCTAATGGCCACTCCCTGACAGGAAAGAAATTGGAGAGTAGAAAGAATAGCCAGCAAAGCGATTCTGGCATCAGCCATCTGCCTTTGTTTACCAGCAGAGAGCGAAGCAGCTACATTAACACCTGCATTAGTAGCTGCCATAATGCTAGCGGCAGTGCGATGCAAATTGCACTTTTCGTGTGATCTAAATCGTTCGAGTGCTTTAGCCCAGCTCGAAAAACCATCTTGAACGAAAGCGTTTAAAGATTCTTGGTCGTGGGTTGATGATGGAAGAGGGAGATTCATGTTTTTAGCTGTAGTGCAGATGTTACAACACACGTTGTTTTTTGTGTTTTTTGTGGAGTCATAAGCTATCCAGGGGAATTTTCCTTTCCAACTAGCCTGTTGGCGGTGCGGGGCCGGAAACGGAGCCTGCCCACTCATCGCACTCGGATGCAGCGATGGAAAGGCTGTCTTCCTTTTCGTCATCCTCGTCTGATCCTCCAAAAGAGAAGAGACCGGCCGCTCGCAGAGAGGGGCGCTGGTCCGCCAGTGTGAACAGGACCGGCGAGGGAGTTTCTCTCGAGGAAAGCGAGGCACGCGGGGACTGGGCTGGCGTGTGTTCGCTCGTATCCATCCGCTCTAGCATCCTTTGTGCGCGGAGATCCATCTCGTCACACTCAGAGCAGCCGCCCTTAGCGAGTGCAGCTCCCGCAGAGGACGGTCACGGCCCAGACAGGAAGCGCAGAGGATGTGACGGTCTCCGCCGAAGAGAGGGCCTCTGCACGAGGCGCAGGCGTTTGGAGGCATTTACAACAACGCCTCAGAATTGGCTCTTTTAGAAAAAGTGTGACGTGACGGCGAACACACTAATGCGTTAAAAGGCTATATAGCGCGCCAGATGGCACAGCAGAACAGCGGGCTGCAGGCAGCGTTCAGTTGAACCAGGAAGGCCGGCGTCCTCAGAACTGCAAGGCAGGCAGGCGGTGACGAGAAGGCTTCTTATCCAGAGATCAGCGAAGTGGAGAGTTTGCTAAAGGAGATAAAATCTGAATTCCTTGGCTGAAAGGGTGCTTATATAACTATAAGCCACGGCCATTCTGGCGGGCTCTGACGCACCAGGGCGCGAAGCGGCCCGATTGGTTCGCGCGTCTGAGCCGCCTCGTCATCGGTCCGTGCAGTTGCCGCAGCGCAGCCAATGACCGCGCTAGTCGCTCATCTATGTGTCTGCTGTGCAGCTGCACTGCATTTTAAAAAGTTTGCTTCAATATTCTTGAGAAAAGAGTTTTCCCATAGCGTAAGCTAAGCCTTACGCAATATGACAGTTCCCTCTCGAAAGGGACCACTGTTTTTCTGAAGAGCTGGAAGAGTCATAGCGGAGAAAACACAAACTAACTGACCAGCGCGTGTTTACATCGCGTTCAGAGCTACAACACCACACTGTTCCCCGCTAGAACTCACAGGCATGATGTTAATAACGAATCTTATTAATAGTGATATTGATAACTAATTGTCAATCATCATTTACTGTTTGAACACAAAATAATGTATTTTTAAAAAGCCCCTTGTTATTTTTTCCTACAATTGAAGTAAATTGCTGCCGTTAAATGTCTGGTTAGCAACATTCTTCAAAATATAATATTGTGTTCAACAGAAGAAAGAAACTCATACGGCTTTGGAACAACTTGAGTGTGAGTAAATGATGACAAAAATCTTCACTTTTGGGTGAACTGTCTCTTTAAAGTGACGAGGCACACGAATGACCCAAAACCACAAAGATAAATACTGAAATGCTTTCAAATATAAAGAATTATCGGTATTGGCCATAATTTTCATATCAGTGCATCATCCCTACTCTTGATATTAGCATATGAATCTCAATCAGATTCAATGTATTTGAGCAGTTCAGTTCTGATGCCTGTAAACAAATCTGTGCTAAACACTCAGAAACACACACGCACAGCAATCGCTCACGAAACGCTTTATTACACTCGCTCCAGAGTCACTCAACAATACAGTTCAGAAAATGAATATATAATAACCCATATCAGATTCAAGAGTAAACCAGACGAGTGAAATTCAGTACTATGATATCAGCTGAATTCAAAATGAAGTAAATATCCTAAAAATACAGATAAGTCCATTCACTGGTGACAAAACGAATGGATGCTTTTTTTTTTTTTAAACCACAGTAATATTGCATGATGCCCAAATGTAATAAATTATGTATGTTATCTGAACTAAGTGCAACACTTACTACTTATTATTCATTTTTTGACACAACATTATTATACTTCATACACTACTTGAGTGCATTTGAAAATGTGATTTTTAGTTCCCATTTTTTTATACATTCATCTTTGGGCCTTGCGTTAAAAAAATCCTCCCAGGAGAATATAGCAGCCTACAGATACGATACAGGTGCTTTATATATTTCATACTCGTACAGATGTAGTATATGCTGTCGCACAGAAATGCACCACTGGTAGAATGTCGTCTTAGGAAACGCTCTCGATACGTGTTATTGTCATGTGATCAACGTGAGGCCGAGGAGCCGCTCTCGTCTCCGGCTCCTGAGAGTTGCATGAAGAGTTCGCCCAGTTCATTGACCTCGTCCTCGTCCTGGGGAAGCCCACGATGCTCTCGCTCCTCGATGAAGTCCCACAGACGCACTGAATTCAGAAACTGAGAGAGAGAGAGAGAGAGAGAGAGAGAGAGACATAGACATATTTCACATTTTAACCCTCTGAAAAACGTTACATTTCATTTTTTACTTCATCGGAATGGTACGAAACTTGGGAAAGGTTTTGGCACTTGCTGTGAACACACACACACACACACACACAAAAAAAAACATGGATATGATTTAAAAAGGTTAAATGGTCCTGAAAGAAACAGTCCCACTTGTGCTCCTCGCCAGGGCCGGCTCTGTAAATCTGGGGGCCCTAAGCAGGAAAATTTTGGGGCCCTGGCTTGCAGTAAATAATGGAGTATTGCCACCGCAAACCGGCAACTGTATACAATCTAACCCCAATCTAACAAATCTTCAATAAAGTTGTTGCATATAGGCCAACTAGGCCTACAGGTGTTGCTGGAGTCTCGATCTTTGAACTGCTTTTCCCTTTTCCACACTTTAAAAAGAGGGAGAAGTTGGACTTTAAATCTCTTTAGAAGGAAGTAAAGAAATGAGTAAACATATTCTTCTTTTTTCTTTTTTTCTGCACCCGATGGAAAGACTCGTTTAATTTTTGCGGTCAAATTTCCAAGTCCAGGGAAGACAACGATCTGACACGGTTGGTTGACTTAACGCAGTGGTTCTCAAACTTTTTCGGTCATTCCCCACTTTGGACAAGGGGGAATTTTCAAGCCCCACTGCCCCCATCGTCCCAACACAATGCTAATGAAATACGCAACAAGCTTAAAATGTTCTAATTTATTGAAGTAACAAGTAGTATCTAAATACAAACTAACTATCTACATCAAATAACATAACAGCAAGTTAAAAAATAAATAAAATAAAAGTGCAGCTGTGTCATAACTTGCGTGGAATTCAAAAATAGAGAAAATAAAAGTGCAGCTGTGTCAAAATGTTAAAAAAAAAGAAAAGAAGAGAAATCCATTTGGCAAGACAGGTCTATTTAAATTGTTTTTAAATGGACATAACATAGGCTGCTGTGTTTGATATGGGATTAAAATGATGGGCAGTGTATGAGATATAAACTAATAATTAATTATTTTAATATTCCTTTGTTCCGATCAGAGCATGTGAGCGGAGAGCGCATTTCTGAATATTCCTCGGCTCGCTCATTCCACTCAGGGTTGCGCGCTCAACCCTGCTGCTTCGAAAATATGTGGAATAAGGGCTGCCTCCGACTAAAGTTTTTTTCTAGTCGACTAGTAGTTGTTTATTTAAGCTATTAGTGGACAAATCGCCCCTTTATATTGATTTAATAACTTAAATAGGCTATACAGGATAATGAGTGTTATAAAGCCGCACTCAAGCGCACGAACCGGCAAAAGTAGGCTAATGGTTATGAATGTGTAAAAAATAGCAAGGAGTAGTGGTCGACCGATATATTGCCGAGGCCGATATATCGGCCGATATTTGGATTTTTTTTTAGATATCGGCATCGGCCGATAAATATTTCCGTTTGGCCGATATATTTCAAAACAGTTTGTGACAGTGCATTAGCGCTTTTTTCCACTGGCGCGAGCAGAGCGAGTATGAATGAACTGAATACGCACGCTCTGCTCCGCCCAGCACCATAAGACAAGCCACTCAGAAGTGAAGCAGACATCTGACAGACACAGTAAATGACCAATCAGCATTCGCTTTCTAACCTGACGCTACATTGTGTTACACACAAAAACACTCCGGTGTGCAGCGAAGTCTATTCAAACAGTCCCGTGATGTGTCAGATCTGCAGCCCAGCGACAGCTCCAGTGGGGGGTCACAGATGTGATATAAACGAATTCAAACAAAACTGAAAACATTTTACCTCACAAATAGTCAAAAATCCTCTGACTGGCTGTTCCCTATACGCGCGCTGTTCTCGGTTACCTTTAAACTAGACGCTGTTTCCTCACGGGCTGAAAAGCTGGGTCGCGTGCAGATCAGTGATCGCGTGAGGTGGATGAGAAGAGAACACTGTATGGTATAATACTAATAATAATACGTTTGGGGAAAAAAATCCTTGAAAATGTTATTCACTATCTCTATCTGCTGTATTTAATTATCCACGATTGGCGTAATATTGTGTGTAGTATACCTTTTCATATGTTCCGGTCGGATTTGATGTTAATCGAGCATGCAAATACATGTAACGCCTTGCAAAGTTTCAAAGAAACTAACAAGCAAAACTAAACAGACATAAATCATTATTATTTAAATATACTTACAGTAAAACAACCTGTTTAAACTAAATAGTGTAAATAAACTATGTGCGATTTTTATTTAACTATGTATATTGTACATAAAATGTATGGAATTGCACATACTATTTTGTCATTAATTTATGAATATTGTTTAGATTGGTTCATTAATGATACATGTTATTTGTAACCTGAAGTAAGCAGCAGTAATTATTAAAACTTTATTTATTGAAGTGTTACAGTACCTCATTTGTTTACATTTTAATTACTTAATTAGTAAATATGTTTAATTGCAAAAAGAATTTTGCATAAATATTATGTACAATAAATGTTCATTTAGTTTCACCAATATTCTTTGTCTCTCATTTACTGTATTCACATGTACTGTATCGGCCTCATATCGGCCAATCGGCCAGATTACTTTCTCACTATCGGCATCGGCATCGGCCATTAAAAATCCCATATCGGTCGACCACTAGCAAGGAGACATTTAATTGTTTATTAATAAACTGTTTTCTGCGTCGCTGCAAAGATGAAGTTGACGATGCGGACTCGCCATGAACGAATAAAGATATAAAGGCATAAAAAGGAAAATTTCCTCCCGTTGGCGCGCCCCACCTGTCACGTCTCTATTCCCCACCAGTGGGGCGCGCCCCACACTTTGAGCGGCGACGCCGGCGACTCCCATCTGTAGTTAGGGGGCCCCCTAGTGGCGGCGGGGCCCTAAGCTTAGTTCGCTTATAGGGAGAGACGGCTCTGCTCCTCGCGGTCAAAAATGAGCACATTGGAAATGAATGAGACGAATTTCCTCTAGTGGAAGCGTTTGGTACTGCAGCCACACTGTTTTGTTGCGGCTCCTCTCTTCCCAGTCTTTCAGTAACGCTCTGTTTACTTCCTGTCTCTATGAATCCCCTCTTTCTGAAAAGCACACTGTGCTCTGATTGGTCGGCTGGAGCAGTGTGTTGTGATTGGTCGAGCGCTTCGAGTGTGTTTGGGAAATGTCCCGCCCCTTTCCATAACCGCCAGTTTAACACACTACTAACTAACTCAACCAGGCCCCGCCCCTTTATTCTGCATATGAATTATTATAATGAGGATTTGCATAGTAATTTGCATATATACGTGTGTGTGTGTGTGTGTGGTCTTTACCCGGACGTTCCCCTCGGCACTGAGCTGTTTGCGGGGTTTATCGGGTTCTGCTCGCGTCCCGTCAGCGTACGCATGCATGTAGAAACACTTTCCACCAAACGGACACGTTCCTCTTCCCTGGTCAAAGTATTTACAGGCTTTCTTACTGCAACACACAGATACACAGAAACAGATTCAGGGAGACACCAATATAAAGAAAACACAGCACCACCGAATACACGTTAATAATATCAAAAGAAATCATTCTGCATTCTGCCAAAACTGGAGAATAAATGCACTGATGGATGAAAACAGTTTCCAACTAGTTTGAGTGCAGATCAAAGGAATATCAAAGGCTTTACAGACGCCACTCAAACGTTTAACCTTTAACCTCGTATTCTAGTGATTTCTGTTTGGACTGCAGATGCTCTTTAAAGTGAAGCCATGTTCGGTTCCATCACTGCCACTATTCTCTGAGGGTGTATTGCTTTAATAAATATGAGCTCAGTTACAGTATCTGTCCACCAGCGGTGTGTTTCCCGTATAACGCAGTAACTCGCTGCTTCACTACAATAGAGGGTATGCGCATGACGTCACCGTCGGCCGGAGTGAATGCGGTCACGCCCACTAAGTGGCAAAAAGACTGAGCGGCAGCATTTGTTTTCAGCATGAATGCCGTGAAAAACACAAAACACATCTAAAACGGGAAAGAGCTTTGCGATTGACTGTACAACTAGATTTGACCAGAAATCTGAGGTACTGTATATTTTTACAGACTGCAAAAAGCTACAGAACAGACTATATTCTGCATAATTGGATGTTTTTAAATAAACACTGACAAAAAACTACACAAGTTTTAGGGCTAGACGATATGATGATATACAGTATAACATTAATGTAAGTGATCACTCGGATTTAGACCTAAATCCTTTACAGGCAAATTTTCTTAATTTATTTCCCCGGCGTCGAAATCAGGCACATAAACGTCAGGAAACACGATTCCTGGCTGCTTGTCAATATCCATGGATCACTGGATCTTTGATAAGTTGTAAGGAACACTATATCGAGTCCAACTTTTAGTTTAAACTGATAATAGTTTGTTTTACCCGCGTTTTCGCAGTTTCCCCTATTAACTCCAGCCACGCAGCAGCTCTTTTGACACTCAGTCCGGCTGAGGGGGGGGTGTTCCGGCGAGAAAGTGACGTTAATGCATTCCCTCTATAGTGCGATGATGCATCGCTGAAGAAATCATCTAGCTAGTCACGACTGTTTCCCGAAACCATATCGTCGCAAATTGGTCGTTCAACCACGTTGGTTAATGACGTCACGTAAACATTTATTTTTATTTCAAGTTATGTACATGATTTTTTAATGGTACTAGTTTTTGTTAACTATATCCCTGCTAACTTAAGCTAACAGGGATATTATTGTCCCTCATCTTTAAATGCATTTCATGACTTTTTAAGAAATAAGAACTGATCAAAATCGCTGCATTTGTTCATCACATTACTGACTGCTTGTTCACGTAGATAATCATGCACATGCAACTTGGAGTGTTTTGTTTAACACATTTAAACAATTTTAAACGCAGAAGAGGCGAAAATCGGGACTTGCGCGTTATTTGTGCTCACACCCGCATACACACACGAAGAGCATGCGCAGAGAGAGAGCTATACCTATTATAGCTATACCTGTATATACCTGTACTTCTGTTACCAGGCCACAAAACAAACCCGTTTCACTCGTACCTGACTCCAGATTTGAACTCCTCGATGAGGCGGTTCTTCTCATCCTGGTCTTCCACCCAGTACATACTGGGAATGACGAACTCCGACACCACACGGCACTCAGGACAAGACCTGCGCACAATAACACTTCATTACTCCACAACACTCGGGCGTCTGAGAGAGCAGAGCGGGGTGGTGCGCTAGAGTTTCCCCTACACACCTGATTTACCTTTACCTGGGCCGTCTACAGTCAACACTTTCAAAAATTATACTCCTAATTCTCAGGTAATGAGTTACTGGACGGCATCTAAGAGTCTCACACTCAGTTGAGCGACATCTCGTTCCCTTTTGAACACTGTCACTTGGGAATAACGCCTCTAGAGCTCCACTAAACTGCTGCACAGAAATAACTAAACACTCCACTAGGGGTGTAGTGATACCCTCATGTCACGATTCGATACATATCACGATACGATATTATTGCGATACTCCAAGACATATGATAAAAGGTTTACAAAAAATTAACTGTTGATTAAAATGCTAAATTTGATATTACATTGTGTGTGTAAATGAATAGTCTTGGACTTGGTGCTGAAACCCAAAGCACAGGACAATAGAGACACCAGAATAACAATATTCATGATTCTGAAGCTGAAAACACTGAATTATTTTAGACGAATGCTTTCACTGTCACTGACTAGATATATTTAAAATAATGTCGGCCACTTTTACTGGTAACATCAGACATCTGGCATTATCAGGACCCACAAATATCCCCCACTGCATTATTATACATTATATTCAACATTATATATATAATAGTTTAATGTAGTACTGACACTAAAACTCTGAAAACTTTAATTTTTCCTCACACAGTAGTTTTTATTTTGGGTGAACTATACACAATACATATTGTTGCTGCATTTTTGTATTGCGATATATTGTCACACTCCTAGACTCCAGCCAATGGCTTCGAATAAGCTTTAATCACTGCCGGAGGATCTCAGACCAATTTCAGAGAGAATCCCACCAGCAAAAAGAATACTACAGTTTTTATAGAAAAGGAGCATGGCAAAAATTACATGATACATTGCACAATTTCCCTACAATTTGATTGGTTCTTCATATGCAAACCCTTCTGTTGCTAGGTAGAAGCAAACTCCGTTTTCTTGATCGCTTCACTTTTGTTACTCAAAGTCACGAGTTTATAAACCTAGATATCCGTCTAGTTTAATTTCACCTTTTGTTATATTCGGATAGGATTCACTAACACACACACACGTTTTTGACCAAAGGGTTTGGAAAAATTTAGGATTCAAAAGCATATGAATATTATTCCTGCAAGAAAATGTTAGTTATAATTAGCGGTGCAACGGATCGCGGGTGATCGTGATGCGTACGGATCAGCTCCCATGGTTCGGCACGCCTGTAATTCGCGGATTAACTGCTAAATTTAACCACCATAGAGTGAAAGTTTATAATTTGGAGTGTTTTGTTTAACACATTTAAACAATTTTAAACACAGAAGAGGCGAAAATCGTGATTTGCGCGTTATCCGTGTTCACAACCGCACACACGAAGAGTACGCGCAGAGAGAGAGAGAGAGAGAGAGAGAGAGAGAGAGAGAGAGAGAGAGAGAGAGAGAGAGAGAGAGAGAGAGAGAGAGAGAGAGAGAGAGAGAGAGAGAGAGAGTTTCTTCTTTCGCGTTTCCTTGCCCTTGAACGGACACAAACACAAAATTACGTCTAAATGCCCGTCTCAGCAAGTATTCTCTAAGTCATGTCATGAGTGAACAGAAAGAAACCAGATGTTTGTCAGTTTTTTCGGTCTTAAAGTGTCAGCAGCCTAATATTCCTGCTGTTGTCTGTGTCATTAATGTTAATAAAACAACAAAATACAGCTTTTTAAGTTCTACAGTGAACAAAGTGTTATTTTACATCTAGGCTTAATTATTAATTCATGTACCTGATTACTACTGTTAGACTCTGTAACTTTGTTATTTAGTATTCATCTCATGATTGTAATGTGTGTATTTGTTTTTATTTTATTACTGACTGTTTACTTGTCTTTAATAATGTGTGAACTTTATCAGTTAGGCTAGTAGTTTTTGATGTAGTATCGAAGAACTTCAAAGGAGCTTTAAGTAATAAATGAAAAGTAAAGTTACACCCCCCCTCCCCCCAATCCCATATATACATATTTATATATTATATTTCATTTTTTTGCTGATCTGAAAAATTATCCGATCCGTGGCTCAAAAAACGTAAATGATCCGAACCGTGATTTTTGTGATCTGTTCCACCACTAGTTATGAATAATTAAAAGTCCATCCCAGTGGACTGACTCACTTTCGGATCTGGTTCTGGAACTGCTCGGCGCAGCGCCACTGGCGTATGCAGCTCAGACAGTACGTGTGTACGCAGCTCGACAGGATCCCGAAGCGCCGCTCCGACGGAGACGTCTTCTCGTACACCACATCCAGACAGATCTTACACTGCTTATCCTGACTCTGCTGAGCCGCGAACGCCCGCTCCATGTCCATCTCGAAGGCCGCCATGCACATCTGAAACCAGACAGAATCAGCATCATCAGCATCATCATCATGTGACATACTCTACCTAATGCAACTTTTTTTGCAAGACAGTGCACTTAAATTCATAAGAATGTACTAATTATCCCATTAAGCACTGCAAATGACAGAATCACCATTAAAAGTATTTAAAGTCCCCTGTAGTCAATCATTTTAGCCCTTAAAACTCAAACCAAAATGACATTTTTAATGTGTTTTTTTTTTCTTGAAAACTCATGTCTTAAAATAGCTTGAATGTAATTCGACACCCTTGCCACATTTAGTATGGGCGGTTCTATGAATATGCAAATGAGCCCCGCCTCCACTCACTCACAGCAGCTCAGAGATCCATTCGTTGACGATCACACGATGATCTGATAGGCGATTTCAAACCGTGTTTTTGAGACTGTCTTTGGTTCACTGCAGTTTTAAGGAGAAAATACTCAGCAATGGTGTCGACTTAAGCATATTAAAAACACCACATAAAGAAACAACATTAAAAGCTGGATTTTCACCACAGGGGGACTTTAAATTTACTTTTAAAAATGAAGTTGAAATGCGATTATGATAAAAGTTTCTACATTATTACTAAAACAAAACACCTATGTCAACATAGTCATACAAACATTATATATATATATATATTTTTTATAAAACAGTTAATTCAGCTCAAGATGGCTGTGGCTGAAGAAAGCTAGCACCCCGAAGTACTGCACAAAAAGCTACAAGTTCTGAACAAACTGAGTGCCCCCAGGCGGACCGAGGGGGGGGGGGGGGGGGTTCTGCCATCGGACGGATCAATGGTCGAAGACCCGGACAATGGAAAAAGGACTATTAGAATAGATATGGAAAGCCAAAAGAAGAGGCAACATCTGCGGAGGGCTTTTCAAGAACGAGCGTGGTGTCAAAATCCACCAAGGCAAGTCCAAGTGCAAAGAGCAGAGTCAGCAACGCAGAGCACCTGAGCTTACGCAGAGTAATCTCTCTTAGTTGGTTAAGGGTGTTCATCAGTCGGTGGAGGAGGAGGCAAACCATGGCCAGGAGGCAAACCACAGTGCGCCAGAGCTCCCTGCTCAACCTACTCAGAGCACAGGAAGATTCAGTGAACCTGAAAGTCCGAAAGACTTCGAGAGGAAACCATGCTTGAACTTACCATCAGCAGCAGACTGCAGATGGGCCCAACTGGATGACGATCTAAATACCATCCTGAAAAACACTTTGAAAGGAGATGCAGCCAAGAAGATCAAGATCATGGTTGAAGTTGTGTATGAGGCGTGCCTTGGCGCGAAAGAAGGCAAGACTCCCAGGCCACCAGCAGGGCCTAGCCGGAGTCAGCGGCAGATCAAAGAGCTGCGAGGAGAATTAAAGACATTAAAGAGAAGGTGGCGGGAAGCAAGTGACAAGGAAAGAACAGCTTTGGATGAGATCACCACAGAGACGCGGAAAAGACTAATCCAGCATCGGAGAGCTGAGACCACACGGGAGAGGAAAGAGGAACCAAAGAAGAGCCAAAAGAGGAAAGCCTTTTTTAACAACCCTTTCCAATTCACAGCGGACCTACTAGGAAAGCCTAAGGGTGGGACCCTTTCATATGCAAAGGAGGAAATTGAAAACAGTGTGGCGGCTGCACACAGAGACTCCTCCAGAGGTATTCCTCTAGGTGAATGTCCTTTCCAAATGCCGATTCTCATACCACACACCCCCTTTAACATGGCAGACTTCACCATGGATGAAGTGAGGGAAGTGGTGACAAAAGTAGGGGTGGCACGATCCGCCTTTTTTGCCTCTGATATCGATTCCGATATCTGGGATTCAGTATTGTCCGATACCGAGTACCGATCCGATGCTAAAATAACAATAAAAAAAAAACAGTGCCTAATTACCCAATAAACTGTATCTGTATGCCTCACTGTGGGGAAGAGACTGTGATTATTATTTTGTGAAAGGCATCAAGCTTGACTTTTTCCTAACTTATACAGACAATATATATACTATATAATTAAAAGAAATTTATTTAAAAATTTTAAGCGCAGCTTTTTAATGAAGCAGCAACATATGATAAATAGGACAGAACAACTAAAGGCTATCAATAAACAGCCATTGCGCAAAAGTATTGTAATATTATGAAAGGCTCCAATTCAGAGCAGCACGAAACGCTTGAATCCAGTGTGCTGAATGATGCCCTTGAAGCAATATGGAGTCACAGAGCGCATATCAGATTTGGATGGTCTCGTCTGGCCGATAGCCGATCTAGCAAAAAATGGCAGTATCGGAGCAATACTGATACTGAGTATCGGATCGGTGCACTCCTAGACAAAAGCATGGGCAGGATATGCACCAGGACCATCAGGCACCACCTATAAAATACAAATGCTGCCCATTGCTGCTGAAGAGGATCTCAAAGCTCCTACGGACACTGTGGAAGAAGAAGCTGTAACCCGGGCTCTGGACTCTCGCTGAGGGCTGCTTTGGGCCAAAAGAGCTAAATTCCACAAGATTCGACCAGTTCCGGGAGATTTCCTTGCGTAGAGGGGAAAATCTTCTGGTCCATCATCGCCAAAAGGCTAACAACATACTTGCTCGCCAATGAGTTCATCGTCCAAAAAGAGTCCAAAAAGGCTGGACCATTTGGCTGGACCTCGCCAAAGTCTACCCAAGCATCCCACAGCAGCTGATCCGAAAGGCATTGGATCATTATTGAGTTCCATCAGAGGTAGTTGAGCTTGTAATGGCACACATGGATGCGCAGCAGATGAGGTTCACCGTGGGAATTGTCACCACCAAATGGCAAAGGCTCGAGAAGGGCATCATGGCAGGATGCACGATTTCCGTGGCCCTGATCATCGCGGCTATGAATCTGTTGCTAAAGGCAGGAGGAAAGCAATGCCGAGGCCCGATGACGGTGATGACTCCATCTATCCAGGGGACACAGTGGACCTTGAGCGCACTGGAAAAGATGGTCACGCCTGCAGTTTAAAGTCAAGGAGCCTCAGCATCTTGAAGGGGAAGCTAACCAGAAACATCTTCAACATCCAAGGCTTTGAGATCCCAACAATCCAAGATCAAAGGATCCGATGCCTCGGAAAGCAGTACGACAGCTCCCCAAAGGACAGCGGCAATCTCACTAATACAAAGGCCCAGCTGAACACCTGGCTCAAGGCAATCGAGCACAGCCAATTGCTGGGGAAGTTTAAAGTCTGGTGCTTTCAGTATGGCATCATACCCTGGCTGCAATGGCCCTTCCTACTTTACGACTTTCCCAAGTCCCAGGTGGAAGGAATGGAAAGACTGTGCAGCAAGTTCTTGCAGAAATGGCTGGGAGTCCCCCCATCACACCGGTTCTCAACTCTGATTGGCTGAGAGCCTTATCTAGCTGTGCGATATTCTACAAATATCACACAGACACCGTTTCACAGTGTGTATCACTACGCTTGTTTCTGCCGGATCTACACTGGCAGCATTTCTCACAGAATGCATCAATGGTAGAGATGCACCGATTACAATTTTCTAGGCCGATCCCGATTCCGATTTTTCCTTGAGTTTGACCTGCCGATTCCGATTTTAGCCGATTCCGATTTCATTTTTTCAAACCACTTTATAGCACACACAAATATTTATTTTCTATCGTCTCTTTAATAGAACATTTTGCATAGAACATTTTTTTAAAAGATAATCGCTATAAAATAGAACTATATAAATTACTCCTGGTATGGGAAATTCACACACATCTAAAGTGCAGTGTTATGGAAGAACCATTTCATTTTCACATCCAATATCCAACTAAAAAAATCTGATATATTTAGCAAACTAAACTTCTGTATGAAAACAGGTAATGGCAATAAAATAATATAACAAATAACAAATAAAATAAATATAGCCTTGCAGTATAAAGATATTTCTCTCTCTCTCTCTCTCACACACACACACACACACACACACAGGCCTATTGCAATCACTTGTACATCAATGGCAAGTTATATTTCTCAAACAGTTCTTCTCTCATCTGACACATGTCCAGCCAAGCTAAACAGGACAAGTGGAGCATGTGCAGGGAAACGATTGGGAAATAATAAAAACTAGTTTAAATGGGTAAATTTTCCATAAATATTTTTGAGTCTATAAATACTTTTGAGTTTCTGACATAGCCTAGCCTACTTCAGTTCTTGTTAAAACACACCAGACATGCAAATTCTGTGCATTTTGGGCACTTTTTGGATGAAATCCTATTTATTTTGTCCATCAAAAGTGTGCTTTCACTTAAATTGAGCGCAGCAAAAATAGACGCGGCGCCGAAACCCACGCTTCACTGTTGCTCACGCGACGCTCCTGCTCGACGCTCACGCGCTGCTCCGGCTTCCGGTGTGAATGCACTCATTGATTAACATGCACGCCGAACAAAAAAAAAACGCGCTGCTCCCGCTTGCTGTGTGAATTCATGAGGTTTCCTACATGTGCGCGTTCCGTGTGCACGTGTGATGCTGATGTTGTGCGATGTTAATCATACGGCGCCCGAATGCATTTGACCGTCATAAAATCGGATTATGTCAGACTGACCGGCCGGTCGTCCATCATGGCCGATCACGTGAAAATCGGCTGATTCCGGTCACCAGCCGATCAATCGGTGCATCTCTAATCAATGGTGTAGGAAGCGTCAATGGTGGAGGAGAAAAAAGAAAGCGTCATTGATGGAGGAGAAAACAGAAAGCGTCAATGGTGGAGGAGAAAACAAAGCGTCATTGGTGGAGGAGAAAACAAAGCTCATTGGTGGAGGAGAAAACAAAGCTCATTGGTGGAGGAGAAAACAGAAAGCGTCAATGGTGGAGGAGAAAACAGAAAGCGTCAATGGTGGAGGAGAAAACAGAAAGCGTCATTGGTGGAGGAGAAAACAAAGCGTCAATGGTGGAAGAGAAAACAAAGCGTCATTGGTGGAGGAAAAAACAGAAAGCGTCAATGGTGGAGGAGAAAACAGAAAGCGTTAATGGTGGAGGAGAAAGGTGGAGGAGAAAACAGAAAGCGTTAATGGTGGAGGAGAAAGGTGGAGGAGAAAACAGAAGGCGTCAATGGTGGAGGAGAAAACAGAAAGCGTCAATGGTGGAGGAAAAAGGTGGAGGAGAAAACAGAAAGCGTCAATGGTGGAGGAGAAAACAGAAAGCGTCAATGGTGGAGGAGAAAATAACAGTAGTAGTTTTAAAAAACTACTGTTATTGTGCAACACAGTGGAGTTTTTTTAGGCGAGAATGTAGTTGTTTAGACCTCTAATATGTGATTTAAACATAAACAGCACCTATTTGCACCTATTTTTTTCAGCGGCCGTTCAGCGCTAATGTACTTCGGGAATTTGCCGCTTGCTCTTATGTAGATAGAGTTTAAACATAAGGCATGATTCATTTTGGGTATATCAAACAGCCAATACATATTATATATCTTCACTTCAACTGTTGCACTTAATCGGCTGCATTAAAAAACTGAACTGAACGAATGAAAACCAATAGAAATCACCTTTTCATGCGCTGCTCTTTGCTCAGGGTCGTGCGGGTGTAGAACCTGGAGCCGGCAGATTTCACACAGGTCGCCGTGGAGATATGGGCAGCGGTCGCCATAGTTACACTGGCCCGCCGCCAGGTACGGGCAGAGCTGCGGCTGAGGCCCGGCGTCCGGAAAGGGGCCGGATGAGGCAGAACTCTCAGAACTATCCAGCCCGGAGCGAATGGCATCCAGGTACGAGTGCGGTTTACCGTGAGCGCTGGCGTCCCTGTAGTCCCAGCAGTCCTCGGCACTCTCTCCATACGGGCCCAGAGCTGAGAACGCACACACACACACACAACATTACAATCTCTCCTCCATACGGACCCAGTGCTGACAACACACACAACATAACATTACAATCTCTCTGGGGTCTATTGGGAAAAGACTCGACTTGTTCACATTTCAATTGATTTCTGAAAGTTCAAGAGAAACAAAAGAAACTGTGTTGCTGCTGCTCCTTTCATTCGTTCTTAAAGGTGCAGTGTGTAAATAATAGTAGCATCTAGTGGTGAGGTTGCGAATTGCACCCAACAGAAGTTATGGTGGCCAACAGGAAGTGATGTCGTCGTCTGAGACAGCAGAGAGTAGCCAGTTAAGCAATGAGGTTTCTTTACAAAGATACATTAAGAAATTAAGTTTACTTAATTATTGGCTATATAGTTTATTATTATTATGTAGTCCCAGCAGTCCACGGCACTCTCGCCTCCAAACGGACCCAGAGCTGCACAACACACACACGACAGCAGCCAGTTAAGAAATGAGATTTCTTTACAAAGATAAATTAAGAAATTAGATTTACTTAATTATTCAGTAAAACGATATGTTATTGCTACTTGTTCATCATTGTGTCCGTGTAAAGAAGCTGCTAAAGTCAGCGAATAAAACACTAAGAACAACATAGTGACGAAACGCGTTTGTCCGCTCAGGGCCACCGTAGAAACATGTGGATGTAAGCGGACCCGCGGTGTGTGTAGAGAGAAACACCTCATTCTGAGCTAATAAAACACAACGCTTCATTATGTAAGATCTTTATACACCACTGAAAACACAGTTATGTATGTGATATTGCATTTCTGTCAACAGATTAGGGGTGGAACGATACACAGAAGTCACGGTTTGGGTCATACATCACAGTTCGGTACGATTTCGGTACAATGGAGGGAAAAGCAAAACAAAAATGCAGGAGGCATTGTATTTTTTAAATAAGTTTTATTAATAAAGGCATAGAACATAGGCAATATGATGAATGTCCAAAAGATGGGACCCACAGACTGTTTTGAAATGGAGTGGGATAAATATGTTTTGCATTTAAAACAGTGTGTGTGATTTTGGTTGGGTGACAGTTGTAGGTTACAGTTTTACAAGAGTTTACAGTGTGACAAAAGCACAAAGTTGTGTTTTATTGCGAGTGTACACAAATATAAGTAAACACTTTGCAGGTTTAAGGATCTGTATGAACAAAATGACAGAGTATGTTTTTTATTTTTCCACTGTTCGATCGCGCCCGCGCCTCACTCTCTCTCTCTCTCTCACACACAGTTCGATCACGCCCGCGCCTCTCTCTCTCTCGCGCGCACACACACACACACACGAACTCCAGCATTGCAATCTTGACATCGCAGCCTGTTCATTTTGCGGTCACACCAAACGCAAATAGAGTGTCAAATTCGCGTCTATCACGTCTAGTTCGACGCTAGTCCAAAGCGAATAGGACGCGCATATAGAGCCAACGTTTGAAGTGAACGCGTGTTCAGAGCTATGCCGATGGTACAGATTATGTGTCCCTAAAGAACCCGCGTATCTAACAGTAGTTCCGCATTACATTAATTAATTTGCACGCGAGTTTTATTTATTTTTATACCGTGTATTCTCCGTGTAAATTCGTGCACCGAACCATGACGCCGTACCGTTTCGGTTCAATACGAATACATGTACCGTTCCACCCCTACAACAGATCCTCCTAAATATTACACACTGCACCTTTAAAGGAAACGTCTCAGTTACGTATGGTAACCCTCGTTCCCTGAAGGAGGGAACGGAGAAGCTACGTCATTTCTAATGTAGCATGTAGTGTATCTGCGCTACAGTCATGAGTGCAGATTAGGGGTGTAACAATATATCGTGTCACAATATATTGCAATACAAAAATTCAACAATATGTATCGAGGATAGTGACAATATGTGTCTAGTTCACCCAAACTAAAAATTACTGTGTGAGAAACAAATTCAAGTTTTCAGATTTTTAGTGTCAGTACTACATTAAACTAGGGATGCACCGAATATTCGGCCACCGAAAATTTTCGGCCGAAAATGGCCCAAAAGTGCATTTTCGGTTTTCGGCCGAAAGACTTTTATCACCGAAACAATACGGCCGAAATGTTGTGATGACGCAAACAGAAACCGCGACCTGCACGTGCTTGTCTGAAGCAACATGTCTACGGTGTGGACGTATTTCAGTATATCTGAACCCGCGAGGAAGCCTTGTTTATACTTTCGCCTGCCTCCGCAGCGCGAGTCTCCACAGACAGCGCGCGCACCTCTCCAAACAGTCGAGGCGTTACTTGACGCGCTCGCCGTTGTACTATTCTTTGAAACGACAGGGAGCGACTCAAGTAACTGTCCTCTAACCAAGTAACTGTCCTCTAACCATCAGGAGTCTGCAATGTTTATTTTTTTAGTATACCACCACCAATACAAAAATAATCATGTAAAACCCAGTAAACCCTGAGCTTATTACTTGTGACATTACAAAAAAAAAATTTATATGGGAACATGTATGTATGCAACTAAATTAACGCTCTCTTAAATATTTTCTAATTTCACTAAACATATTTCATTAAGTTTTGTGTACATTTGTATTAAACATGGACCTTTGTTCATTAAAAAGGCTTTTTATGCTATTGTATGCTCATTTTTAAAAATGTAAGCAACTAATTTAGACATGCAAACTGGGTGCTGGCGTGCTCGGCTTTGTTTTTATGAGAGAACATTTCATTTTAAAACCTTTCAGCAGGCCAGTAGATTATTATTTAATGTACACATGAGTGGGGTCAAGTTAAACATTTTAGTTGGAATTTTATTGTATACTGTGCATTGTGCTAAATTAATATTTGCATAATTTGTAATTTGATTTATTCTTTGAAAATTTTATATTCATTTATGCAATTGCAATGCCTTGATTTTAGTAAAGTTTGTACACAGTCATAGCCATAAATGCAATGGTACTAATAATTGGCATAATTTCTTTCGGTGTTTCGGTTTTCGGCCTTGGTTTCCTCTTTTTCGGTTTTCGGTTTCGGCCAAGAATTTTCATTTCGGTGCATCCCTACATTAAACTACTATATATAATGTTGAATATATTGTATAATAATGCAGTGGGGGATATTTGTGTGTCCTGATAATGCCAGATGTCTGATGTTACCAGTAAAAAGTGTCCTGCATTATTTTAAATATATCTAGTCAGTGACAGTGAAAGCATATTCGTCTAAAAGAATTCAGTATTTTCATCTTCAGAATCATGAATATTGTTATTCTGGTGTCTCTATTGACCTGTGCTTTGGGTTTCAGCACCAAGTCCAACACTATTCATTTACACACACAATGTAATAATAAATTTAGCATTTTGATCAACAGTACATTTTTTGTTAACCTTATATTATATGTCTTGGAGTATCGAAATAACACTATGGTATCGTGAGTTCAGTATCGTGATATGTATCGAATCATGACATGAGGTTATCGTACCTTTGTCTCTCAGCACCAGTGGTTTTTTGCCAGGTTTGCCAGTGTTTGCTGGTGGAGCGGGTCCCGTTGCTGACCCGGATCTGTTCGGGTTCTCGACCGCTGCGCCACGGCCACACGGTTTCACATGATCATATCTATCACACAACACACATAACACGCATCTAATACATATATGAGACATACATGGTGATTCTTCAGTTATGGGACCTTTTAATTCTGTTATTAAAGTCACTTTTCTCCACTTTTTGTATTTGTGAATCATCTGTGATTGTATATACATTGTTGTGATTGATTGTGACTAGACTTTTTGAAGAACCTGGTAAGAAAGAATAATCAAATACATAAAGTTCAAAAATGAAATTGCTCTATCTAGAATTTTTTTTTTTTTCAAAAATATCTTTAAAATTGCACTGTAATGTCACTCTTTACATAGTCGTCTTGTGGCCTCGGCGCTGGCTAGGAAGAACTTAGGAAGAACTGTGGATCGTGTCATACAAGTCGTGTACGTGACCTTTTAGCACATAGTTATAGGCATCTAAACATTTATACGCCCTCAGTTTCTCTTTACGCTCGGTTTCTCTATCAGGTGTAGATATCGGGCCACTTAATCGAGGTAACGTTAACATTAATCCTGTCAGATCATCCATTGAGAGAGTGTGTAGGGGTCGGGCCAATCTGGTTCCGTCCGTTAAAGTTAACTTTTGCACATAACAATCGCAGTCCTGGACAGTGAGTGAGTGACCTTACATATTAAGAGAAAATCGGATTTCGGATTTTCTCTAGTCATTGTTAAAAAAAAAGCTAACAAAACTTGCTATTAGCGTTAGTGAAGCGGCCAGGGGAATCTTTTTGCCTCCACCTAAGCTCCGCCCACAAAAACGTCACAATGTTTACTAAATGAAAAGGGGTCAATAGTGTTATCCGAGTGAAACGCTTCTCAAACAAGAACAAATGTAGGGCTTGATTGTGTCCGTGGGGAATTGATTGGATGGTTGTGGTTTGCTATTGGTGGATATGTAAGAGTGACAGGTAGCCCCGCTCTCGCGCCAGTACAAACGTCATCAAAGACAAATTGAAGAATCACTCATAAAATATGCCTAGTTACTCAGCAAAATGCATGCAGAAAAGTTTAAAACATGATATTTGCGTCACCTGCATCGGTCTCCATAGGCACAGACTCCTCTCTGGTAGTATTTACAGATGGTTGAAGGTTTGCTCGTGGTCAGATCGTGAGAGAACAAACACCGGCTGCCCTCACGACACACACCGTGCAGGAAATACCTGCACACACGCGCACACACACACAAAACATCATCAACACACCTGAATCAGAGCATGAGATGCTGAATAAATGTGTAAATGTCAGAGATCCGATGCGTCAGTCCAGCTACCCCATTTTCTCTCATGTCAAAGTCATGATGATATTATCATTGACCTTATTTACAGCAGTCAGCGATGCTTTGATGGCTGTGTTATGACGGTTATGCGTTTCTCTTTACCTGCAGGTCACTTGTTTCGTTGACATCTTTTATCCGGCTACGAATGTAATATTTTACTGTGAAATGTTACTGTCTGCACGGTTTTGTGCAACCTGAAAATATCACCGGCTCAGCGCCGCGACTGATCATTGCTTCCGCCTAGTGCGATTCACTTCCACGAATCGGTTCTTTCGAACGAATCGTTTCATAGCCATATCTCAGTTTTTGGCTAAAAGAGCAGTTCTTATTTTGGTTTATAAAATGGGAACGTTAGGTAAACGCTCTGTGTTAGCTGGGAGTTCACAAACAATTATTTTACATCATGTAAGTATGCATGGAATCGTTTGAACTGACTCTTTTGAACGATTCATTCACGAATCGCATATTTCGCTTTTTCCGCTGAACATAACAAACCAGCTTTCACTACAGATACTGATTAGGAAAGGTGTGGGAAATAATGTAGCTCCAAAAGAGCGAATGAACCGGATAAACTGACCTGGAAAGATAATAAGTTATATTATTTAATTTTATAGATGGATTTCCTGGAGGAATCTGTTTTTTGCGCCCTCTGCTGGACTAGTTTCAAACACAATGACGTCACATGTGGAACGTGAGAGAACGAAACCGATCTGAGATCAGGCTCAGAGGACGACAGGTAACTCGAACACCTGAACACTAATGGAGGAAACTGTGATCAAATACAGACACTGTGGAAGAGATGTGTACAGTTTCTCCTCGTATTCTCAGTGTCAGTGTCCGATCTGTCATCAGACTCCAACTTTCGGACTGTTAAATGCGCCTGTCGCGCTTTCCTGCCCGTTTACTAATGGACACAAAGTCTCATGTGCGTTTCTCATAGGATCTATTCACGGACCGTCATATATTGGGTGAGTTTATACGACTATTATGCATTATGTAATATTCAGTTCCTGTGAAATACTGTTCCAGTGGGCGGAGTATACGAATATTTACGAGTTCCACAATTGTGGGCGTGATCTTGAGATAATGAGATGGAACTGAAAATATTAATGCATGCTCCTCAAATCGCAACTTGTTTAGTGGTTTATTTCGAAAAGGTAATGAAGTTTCAATGCTAAACAGCATTAACATGATAAACTTGAGCCTCACAGATGGGGCTGGGAAACACTGGCTACATTTAATACAATCAAACAAGAGATAAATATTAAATAATATCCTGGCTCTTCCAAGCATTTATAATGGTGCCTGAGATTTTGAAGCCCCAAAAAGTGCATCCATCATCATAACTGTCATCCATACGGACAGTGGTTAAAGTGGGATTTGGCAGGTGGGGGAACCCTCAAATTGGTGCAAAATGACGCACCGTGGGACAACATATTGAGTATCGTGGTATAGCAATACTTTTTGGGTCAAGAGTGTCGCTTTGGCACCAATCACTTTTATCACTTATTTACTTGATATTGTAATGGTTTTATTTTTGGGCCATCTACACTGATACGATGACGATAGCCTACTAAATTGCTTAACACTGGGACAAAAATTGAGCCCTGGCACTGTAGACACGCCAGCCCACATTATCAACCCCAGCCCCACCCACAGATGTGCATTAAAATGTGAGGTATTTAGAGGGGTTCGGCATGTTCCCCCGAAAAAATTGTGATTTCTCTGACCTACATATGTGCAATTTAAGACTTTTGAAGGCCCCAAAAAAAGGATAATATAGCTTTAAAACCATGTCAGGGGGCATTCGATTATTTTGTCAATACCTGCTCTCTCCTCATCTACATCTTTCTTTTTCTCTCAGTCTCCTTATCCTGGCCTATTTCTTCCCCTCCTAAAGCTGAACTTTGACTGATAGTCTTTTCATTTTCATCTGTGTCAGTGAATAAAGTAAACATAGGCTTTAACTGATATTTATGTTTTATGAATAATTTTCTTAAACAAGTTAATTTACTCAAGGCTCCCAGGTCAGTACTGCCACCTTCTACAAGCTTTGGAATTTAAAAAGTAATTTTAAATATTACAAATTACAGGCTACGTTTAACACAGTTGGTGGACTTGGCAGACGTTCCCTCATCATGCGGTATAAATATGCAGCATTAATGCAGGTGATTTTGAACGAATATTTAATGTCGATATACAATGGTTACATAATGTTAAAACTAATCCTGCTATTGATCTCTTTGTAAGACCCTATAGAACAGTGGCTAAGGAAAACAAGTGTCAGGCGAAATATATCGAACCTAAAACTAACTTTACCCATTTCACGCATTTGTAATCGCTCGCGTTCAGCGGGGAGGAAGGGACAAGGGAGGTTGGTCGGTCGGCGGCCCATATCGGGACCAGCGAGATTCGTTGAGATTAATGAATCTATTTATTTATTAATTTATCTGAGGTGCCGGAACGCAGTTCCGGACCGTTCCGGCCCACTTTAACCCCTGCATACGGATCCAGGGGTTAATAAAGGCCTTCTGAAGCGAAGAAAAATATCCATATTTATAACTTTAAAACTATTATCACTGGCTTCCAGTAACGGCTGTACGCGAGTCTAGTTCCAACGAGAGAGTGACCTCTGACCCGACTCATGATGTATTGACAATAGACCAGGGGCGTAGCCAGTAATGGGCCAGGGCGGCACTGGCCCGCCCAGGCAAGTTTGATAAAAATGCGTTTTTAGTTTATTTTTATTATTCAAATGTATTTAAGAAAACATATTAATATAAACCTGATTTATTGTTGACTGGTGTGTGTGTTTAATTTGTTTTCCGAATAAAATGGAACTGTTGAAGCAAGTTGTAGAAAGCCTCTCTCCGGAACGTTATTAGTTGCTATGGTTGCTAGGGGTTCCGACAGGAAAACTCTCTGAGCGGCGCCGGTGTGTCATGCCGAAAAGTGATGGTCCGCCGAAAATTGGAGATGGTTCTCACTGCGGAACATGAAATCCACGGGGAGGAGTCGGATCCAGATCCAACTCCTCCCACCTTACATACACCTAAACCTAGCCAACTCCGCCCCCTGATCCCTAAACACACCCCTAATCCCTAAACCCAACCCTAATCCTACCCATCTCCACCCCTTGGATCTTGATCCGACTCCTCCCCGTGGATCTCATGTACTGCATTGAGGTGCTACTGGAAAATTGATGGCCGGCTGCGGGAGCGCGCGCAGCGTGTTAAAGCTGTATCGCCCATTCTCTTTACGAATGCAGTTGCTTTTATGTGGATCAAACAGACATACGTGCAGGGACGGACTGGGACTAAAAAACGGCCCTGGACTTTGACTAGGCCCGGCCCAAAGCAATCGGCGCGCGGAAACTCGACAACAACAACAATAGTAGCGCCTGCCGCCTGGCATGAGTGTCACAAGACTTTAATTGTGGCTCATGAAACTACACTATCCAAATTATAGCTAACAGTATATTACACAATCTATTCCATGCTGTCTTAAAATGAATTTCTTACTTAATAATATTAATTAATTTATGGAGTAATTAATCTTAGCTACTGCACAAATAATAATACCACATCTAAATGAAAATAGGCTACACCATTACAAATGTAACTTCTGTATTCAAAATCTTCAAAGTTTGTAAGCATTAGTTGTAATGTTACCAACTTTTTTAAAAGTAAAAGCACAACATATTCCTTAATATTAGCTACTACTATTAAAATGTTGAAGTTTAGCTGTTTTAACTACTGTAATCATTAAAAATGTAGCAAGCTGAATATCACTTCCTAACATCATCCCTAGCAAGTAACTTGCAAAGTAATTTCTGATTAATTCGGTTCGGGAGTAGTAGAGATAAAAGCCCGCCCGCACTGACAATTGATTGGTTGGGTCCTTTCACGCGCACACTAGCACACACACGCAAGGTCTCTAGCTCGCTCCCTCTCTCTGCCATGCGCGCGCTACGCATGCTTGCTCGCTACGCATGCTTGCTCGCTCTAGATTCCGGGAGATTTTAACTAATTTGCGGGCATTAGGGAGCCGCTATCAATATGCGGGAGACTCCCGGAGACTTGGGATGTCTGTGACTGCGTGTGTGGCGGGCGGTGGGCCGGCCCGCCGGCCGTCCTGGAGTACCGGCCGTTCTGTGATTCTCCAGATCACACAGATGGCCAGTCCGCCCCTGCATACGTGCAAATAAACATCACTCACCCAGTACTTTTTACCTATTAAAACACCTGTAAAGGACCAAAACAACCATTATAATGCAGTATTTCACCTGCCAAAAAGTGATTGAAGCCTCTACTTATTGATTGAAAGGTTATTTCTGCCCTGAAATGTGTTACTTATATTCATGAGGGTTAAATCTGACTGATTATTACTCACCTACTACTTTTTACCCATTAAAATACCTGTAAAGGGCCAAAACAACTATTATAATGCAGTATTTCACCTGCCAAAAAGTGATTGAAGCCCAAACGGGCGGAGCCGGCCATCGCCATCTTGGCCGCGCGTCACTTCCGGTTAAACGAAAACGGGCAGCGAGGCGAATTAGCTGAGGTGACGTGACGCTAACACACAGCAGACAAACGGCTAGCAGTGACATCAGCGGAAATCCACCTGTCACTCAAGTGGCCACGCCCTTAATTGTGCAGAACTTTAAGGCTTAATATAATTTAAACGGATATATAAAAACGGATATTATAAAAAAGTCACCCCCCTCACATTTTTCATGAAGGGCAAAATTAGCTGTATAGACCAAAACCACTTTTTGCACCAGGCTGTAAACATGTTTATTTCTGCTGTAAAGTTGGGCATTTTAACATGCGGGTCAATGGGATTGAGTCTCTTCTGCAGCCGGTCTCTAGTGGCCAGTGGATGAACTGCAGTTTAACCAAAGTCCTTTTAGGCAAGTCATGCCACTCGGCCGCCATCTTGGCAACGCCTCCGGGCAGCTATTTCGGACTAACAAGACCAGGCTCCTATCTAAATGAATGGGCAGAGACTCAGAACTGCACTTTCACTGGTCACCGGGACATAAAAACTGCATGTATACAAACAGTAATAAAATATGATAAAAATCGCTGAAAAAGTTTGATGACTTTGCCCCAAAATAAGGTTTAAAACGCCTTTTTCCCCACAGGTTATACTTTTTACTGCGCATGCGCAAGGGTTCTCTCGCTCTCTGTCGTGCGCACGCTACTGCTCGCTCGCTCTAGATTCCGGGAGATTTGAACTGATTTGCGGTCATCAGGGAGCCACCATCAATCTGCGGGAGACTCCCGGAACTTCCGGGAGACTTGGGATGTCTGATATTTACACAACTAACACATATCAAATCTGCCGCCTTTTCAAACAGTAACATATTTTCCGCTGTCGCAAACCTCAACTGTACGCATGCGTCGGTGGAACCAGACGATAGGCTTAAATGTTTTCCGGCTTGACTGTTAAAAGCAGACGATTGGCTTTCCAGCGGGAGGGGCGGGGCATGTGCATACAACCGCCATCTTTGGCGTTACGGGTTTTCCCATAGACAGTAAAAGAAATGGACACAGCGACCCCATTGATTTCAACGGAGAAGACTTGAAGCCCGATTTCTGCACTTCCTGTCCGATGTCTGAGCGACTGCGCAGGCTCAAACTGAGCGTGACGACAGTCTGACAGTTGAAAATCTTCTAGTAGCTGTGCCAAGAAAAATCTGAATCACCTAATTCCTCAAAAACGTTGTTGAAATATTTTGTCCCGTTGCTTTTATGGACTCTCTATTTATGGGCTTCTACCTTGACTTTGTGCCTTCATGTCCCCCCGATTGCCTCATAGACAGTAAAAGATTGCCGCGAGCTTCTCCTCCTGTCTGTACGGTAATGTCTCTATTGTGCGACAGAAAGTCACGTGGTTATGACGCAATCTTTAGCCTATTTTTACAAAAATGGCATCTACGGGGTCGTAACGTAAGATACAAAGTAATGGAGCATTTTATACATTGTCGTGTTTCTTTAGAAATAAATAATCGACAAATTAAGCCTTTGGACGCCTCAGATGTAAAGTTATTCGCTGTCAAAGTGACGCCAAAATGAATGGGAGTCAATGGGATGCTAACAGCAGGTGAAGTTCTGCTACAATGGCGGCTCCCGCGAGGCTTCAACTTCCGGCTGATGGATTACCCCCTTGGGTTTTCCCTATATAGTTGTATTAAGGATTGAGGAAGTGGCATGTCTCTATATAAATAGTCTCTGGTTGAACTCACTTCAGTGTCGGATTCAAGGGAGAGACAGAAAGATTGCAGAGGATAGAGCAAAACAAAACACCAGTCACGAATTAAAGTCTAAAAGGACTTTAAAGGACTTTTTCATTCTTAACTAGAAATGTGGGAGGAGCTTGAGTTTGTTGTTTGAACCGTGAGAGGCGTCGACTCTCACCTGAGCCTACGCTACTCCTACATCATACATCGGGTCAGAGGTCACTCGTCATGCATCGGATCAGAGGTCACTCGTCATGCGTCAGGTCAGAGGTCATGCGTCGAGTGACCTCAGAGGTCAGAGGTCACTCGTCATGCATCAGGTCAGAGGTCATGCGTTGGGTCAGAGGTCACTCGTCATGCGTCAGGTCATAGGTCACTCGTCATGCTTCAGGTCAGAGGTCACTCGTCATGCGTCGGGTCAGAGGTCACTCGTCACGCGTCTGGTCAGAGGTCATGCATCAGGTCAGAGGTCACTCGTCATGCGTCGGGTCAGAGGTCACTCGTCATGGCAGAGGTCACTCGTCATGCGTCGGGTCAGAGGTCACTCTTCCGCCGGAACTCGACTTGCGTCATATAGACCTAGACTAAATTATGGGATAATTTTCATTTTTGGGTGAACCATCACTTAAAGTAATGACGCTGGAAATTCAGCTTTGATCACAGTAATAAACTCACATAGAAAACAGCTATTTTGAATTGTACAAATATTTCAAAATGTTTACTGCAATTTTTTATCAAATAAATGCAGCCTTGCTGAGCAGAAGAGGCTCTTCGAGACTGTTGAATGGTAAGCTATAGTGACTCTTTTTCTTTCATTCTTTTAATGTTTTTCTCCAGAGAATGGAGTGACACTGAGATACACGTGGGTCTTTCAAACTCAGAAGGTACAGTATTTCCCAGCTGTGAATATTATACTGTTAGTTTGAGTGTGTGTTCGTCAGCTGTGTTTGTCGCAGGTCTGGTCTACAACTACACCCTGTCCGGGGTCCGCAGAGATGCTGGCGGCTGGGAACGGTGTGTGTGTGTGTGTGTGTGTGCCCGGCTCGCGAGATCATGGGACGCTGAGCTGGAGAAGTTCTCTGTGCTTCCAGACTGGACTTTAGAACGGTACAGCATTACACACACTCCTAGCGGTGTACCGATACTCTCACGATACTCTCACTACCGATACTCTCACGTCACGATTCGATACATATCACGATACTGAACTCGATACCATATTATTTTGATACTCCTAGACATATAAAATAAGGTTAACAAAAAATTTACTGTTGATTAAAATGCTAAATTTGGTATTTCATTGTGTGTGTAAATGAATAGTCTTGGACTTGGTGCTGAAACCCAAACCACAGGATAATAGAGACACCAGAATAACAATATTCATGATTCTGAAGATGAAAATACTGAACTATTATAGACGAATATGCTTTCACTGTCACTGACTAGATATATGCAAAAATATAGCTGCAAGCAGCCATTACCGGGGCCAAGCGCAAGAAGCGGCAACAGATGCCAACATGGGTGGGAGTGGCAGACCAATTGCAGCAAGGAGCAATTAAAGACATTTTAAGAGAATTTTGGGCAAATGGCTAAAAAATCATATATACAGTAACTTTTAAGATGATTTAATGGATTATCACTTTCGACCAATAGGTGGCGCAGTTACAAAATCGATGTGATGTGGTCAGAGTGAGGTCACAATGACACATACAAAGTTTGGTGTCAAAATGTCAAGGCATTGCAGAGATAAAGACTTAACAGTCATTTTGGCAGCATGCCTCAACTGTGCTGCTGCGGTATACGAAAACGGTTTCGTCTATCGTCACGAAATCCATAACTTTTAGTTGGCATGGTCTGGAGATGATATGATTCAATTTTGGTGAAAATCGGACGAATGGTCTAGGAGAAGTTCGTAAAAAAAGGTTTTGAAAGTAAATAAAGGTGGCGGACAGGAAGTTCGTCCAAATATGTCAAACTTGGTATCTATGTTCTCGGCATGACCCAAGGAATCTATTAAGACCAGTGTCATTACAATTGGCATATTTTTTCAAAAGTTATTAGCATTTTTGGAAATTTAATTTTAACTTTTGACCACTAGGTCTCGAAACTTCTCAGGCTCCTTCAGGGCATCGTACTGATGACCCATACCGAGTTTCGTAACAATTCGTTCATGCGTTTAGAAAATACAGCATTTTAGCTCATAATTCAAAATGGCCGACAGGCAAAATGGCCGGTCTGGAAAAATTGGATATCACTTGACTCGTCGTGACGCCCTGAATCTAACGAGACCACTTTTATGATTTTTGGACAAAGCGTTCAGAAGTTATGAGCAAAAATAGCCATTTTTCGTATCTCCGGACCAGTAGGTGGCGCTGCGCCGAAACGCAGCATGTAGCCTCAGGTCATGCTTGTGATGACATGTACCAAGTTTGGTCTGAATACGATTAAGCGTTGCAGAGATACAGCCTTACGTCTGTTTTCGCAAGCGCTACGTAAAATTAGTTTATGTGTTTATTGAAAACGGTTCAGCGAATTGACTTGAATTCCATAACTTTTTGTCGGCACTGCCTGGAGATGATCTGGTTCAAATTTGGTGCAAATCGGACAAACCGTCTAGGAGGAGTTCGAAAAAGTAGGTTTTTTTTGAGAATTCAAAATGGCGGAAAATTTTTCATGACGGAAAATTACGTCATATGGTGCGATCGAATCGTATTGAGCTAAGGAATCAGAGGAAAAAAGAATTTTGTTTCTAGCCCTTACGGTTCTAAAGTTATTAGCATAAACATGAGTGAATCTTTGGACAGTTGGTGGCGCTAGTGGGATTGATTTAGAGACTCCAAAATTGCTATGCTGAGAGTTCAGACTGTCCTCTATCTATGTGCCAAATTTCATAACTTTCCAGGAAACGGTTCTATGGGCTGCCATAGACGCCCAGTCGGAAGAATGAAGAATAATAATAAATATAGCTGCAAGCAGCAATCACCGGGGCCAAGCACAAAAGCAGACGACAAGACAAGCCAACATGGATGGGAGTTTCAGACCAACTGCAGCAAGGAGCATAGATGAATTTTGGCAAAATGGCTGAAAAATCATATACATTAACTAAAAATATGATTTAATGGACTATCACTATCGACCAATAGGTGGCGCAGTTACGAAATGTATGTGGTCTGGTCAGAGTGAGGTGACAATGTTCATTTTCTAAATGTCAAGGTATTGCAGAGATAAAGCCTGAATGGTCATTATGGCAGCATGCCTCAAATTTGATGCTGCACTTTACGAAAACGGTTTCGTCTATCGACACGAAATCCATAACTTTTAGTCAGCGCAGTCTGGAGATGATACGATTCGATTTTGGTGAAAATTGGACAAACGGCCTTGGAGGAGTTAGAAAAAGTAGGTATTCAATGAAAATCAAGATGGCGGATAGGATAGGAAGTTTGTCCAAATACATCAAACCTGGTATCTATGTTCTCGGGACAACCCAAGGAACATAATAAGACCAGTGTCATTAAAATAGGGAGATGTATTCAAAAGTTGTTAGCATTTTTGTAAATGTAATTTTAACTTTTGACCAACAGGTGGCGCTGTCTCGAAATCTTTTGAGTACCTTCCAGGCAAGGTGCTGGTAACAAATTCTGAGTTTCGTAATGTTACAGCAATGTGTTCATTAAGTATAGCATTTCATATCACAAAACTGCATTGAAATCAATGGGATTTTCATGTTTTGTTCTATTATAGCGCCATCAAGAGGCTCAGTCCTACAATTTTTTTCATGTGTCCTCAGAGTGAGCCCCTACATCTGTGTGTCAATTTTGGTGAAGATATCTCAATTCACTTCAGAGTTATAGACATTTATGTGAAAAAATACGTAAAAAAATTACTGACACGTGACTTTGATTGAATTTTACGACCCCTTACTATCAATATTTTGGCATTTGGGCATTTGCATATAGCTATCGACTTATGTTTCCAAACTTCTGACGGTGGTTTCGTCTCGATCGGACTAGCGGTTTCGAAGATATCGGCAAATGTTTTTTAAGCACTAAATCACAACGCTACACAAACCGTTTGGTTTCTTTGGACTAGGCAAGGATTTAGGACCTCAACGAGATGACTCCCGTGAAAATAAGTCAACCACAGCCAGAGTTATAAGCATTTGAAAAATAAATTTTACCACTAGGTGGCGCTGTTTCGAAACTTCTCAGGCTCCTTCAGGGCATCGTACTGATGACCCATACCGAGTTTCGTAACAATTCGTTAATGCGTTAAAAAATACAGCATTTTAGCACATAATTCAAAATGGCCGACAGCCAAAATGGCCGATCTGGGAAAATTGGATATCAGTCGACTCGGCATGACGCCCTGAATCTAGCGAGACCACTTTTATGATTTCTGGACAAACCGTTCAGAAGTTATGAGTGAAAATAGCCATTTTTTATATCTCCGGACCAGTAGGTGGCGCTGCGCCGAAACGCAGCATGTAGCCTCAGGTCATGCTTGTGATGACATGTACCAAGTTTGGTCTGAATACGATTAAGCGTTGCGGAGATACAGCCTTACGTCTGTTTTTGCAAGCAATACGTAAAATTAATTTCTGCGGTATTAGAAAACGGTTAAGCGAATCAACTTGAATTCCATTAATTTTTGTCAGCAGTGCCTGGAGATGATCTGGTTCAATTTTGGTTCAAATCAGACAAACCGTCTAGGACGAGTTCGCAAAAGTATGTTTTTTGGACAATTCAAAATGGCGGTCATATTTCCATGACGGAAAATGACGTCATAGGGTGCAATCGAATCGTCTTGAGCCAAGGTATCATAGGCAAAAAGACTTTTGTTTCTAACCCTTATGGTTCCAAAGTTATTAGCATAAACATAAGTGAAAGTTTGGACAGTTGGTGGCGCTAGTGGGAATGAGTTAGAGTCTCCAAATTTGCTATGGTGACTTTTCAGACTGTCCTCTATCTGTGTGCCAAATTTCATAACTTTCCCGGAAGCGGTTCTATGGGCTGCCATAGACTCCCAGTCGGAAGAAGAAGAAGAAGAAGAAGAATAAGAACGCTAACGATTAAAATAGGTGCCTCCGCACCTTCGGTGCTTGGCCCCTAATAATACTTTTACTGGTAACATCAGACATCTGGCATTATCAGGACACACAAATTAATTATTATACATTATATACAACATTATATATAGTAGTTTAATGTAATACGGTGTGTGTGTGTGTTCCTGCAGGTTCGAGGAGGAGCGTGTGTCCGGCTCCTGCTGTTACGGGTTCGCTCTGAGCTTTATAAACCACATGCTCCCGCGGATCGGCCAGCAGCCGCTGAGCAGAGACCAGTTCACCCAACGCCACGTCTTACCCCGGATCAAGACGGTTTCTCAGTACATCAGCATCTATCATGCGATATCACAACATGGGTTTTACACCGCGAACGCACCGGATGACGTGTGATGCACATTTCCTCATAAAACGCTATATAATTTAATATACTGTATATAGGCCTATTATTTCCCTGCTCTTCATGAATGTATAAAAGCACATGGTGTTCCTAGAGAACTCTAGGGTTCTTGACTCAATGTTAAAGAAGAACACTTAAGGGTTCCAAAAGAAAGATTTCGAATATAAGAACCATTGCTTCCCAATAGAGGGGGTCAGTCATCAGTTCTTTAAGGGTTAGTTCACCCAAAAATGAAAATGATGTCATGAATGACTCGCCCTCATGTCGTCCCAAGCCCGTAAGACCTCCGTTCATCTTCGGAACACAGTTTAAGATATTTTAGATTTAGTCCGAGAGCTTTCTGTCCCTCCATTGAAAATGTATGTACGGTATACTGTCCTTGTCCAGAAAGGAAATAAAGACATCATTAAAGTAGTCCATGTGACATCAGTGGGTTAGTTAGAATGTTTTGAAGCATCGAAAATACATTTTGGTCCAAAAATAACAAAAACTACGACTTTATTCAGCATTGTATTGTCTTCCGATTCTGTTGTTGATCCGCGTTCAGTGACGCCGCTGACGTGTGTTTGGTGCGCCCGAGCTTCGTTTACAGTCTGAGGGAGACGCACGCTGTAAACAAAACAATCTTCGCAAACATGTCTAAGGATTTCCACACAGAGGAAGACTTGCGTTTTTTTTTTGCCCAGCCATATTTATTTGAACCCGAATACACGGACACACCAGAGACACGTCAGCAGCGTCTTACGTCATCAGCGTCACTGCGGACTCGTGAACGCGGCTCGACAACAGAACCGGAAGACAATACAATGCTGAATAAAGTCGTAGTTTTTGTTATTTTTGGACCAAAATGTATTTTCGATGCTTCAAAACATTCTAACTAACCCACTGATGTCACATGGACTACTTTGATGATGTCTTTATTTCCTTTACAAGGACAGTATACCGTACATACATTTTCAATGGAGGGACAGAAAGCTCTCGGACTAAATCTAAAATATCTTAAACTGTGTTCCGAAGATGAACGGAGGTCTTACGGGCTTGGGACGACATGAGGGCGAGTCATTAATGACATCATTTTCATTTTTGGGTGAACTAACCCTATAAGGCTAGAGCCCTGTGCGATCAGAGATTCCCTGGATGTTGAAGGTTCTTCATGGAATAAAGAAGCTTTATTTTAAGAGTGAAGGAGAAATGTCTTAAATTACAGCATAGTTGAGTGTCTCTGTGTGAACAGAGGAGAGTCTGCTGGAGAAAAGAGAATGAGACAGATCTCGTAATAAAACAAGAATCAACATCAGATCCTGAGTGTGTGTGTGTGTATGTGTGTGTGTGTGTGTGTGTGTGTATGTGTGTGTGTGTGTGTGTGTGTTTGGGGGGGGGGGGGGGGGGGGGATTGTCAGAGGATAGTTGAGTGTGTCTATGTGTGTGTGGGATTGTCAGAGGATAGTTGAGTGTGTCTATGTGTGTGTGGGATTGTCAGAGGATAGTTGATTTTGTGTGTGTGTGTCTGTGTGTAGAATGACTGATCTGTTTATCACCAGTCTTTGACAGAAGGCAGACGGAGGAACTGAAGACTGTCGTCACGTGAGCTGATGAACATTAATGAAGTTGCCATGAAACCGACACCGCAGTTCCTCAGGATTAATGGCGTCAGCGGCAACCGGATCCGCGTGAAACACACACACACACACACTCTCTGTTCACTCAGAGCGCGGTCTCACACAGAGTCTGTCCGTGTTCTTCCCGATGGACAAGAGCGTGATCAAACTCAGCCACTGTGAGAAGGACATCTTCTGCTTCTTCGTCCCGGATCAGTGTCCCGAATGCGGGATGAGCTTCAGTGGGAAGAGGCTGGAGGAGGCGCCGGTCAGCATCCCCAACCCCTTCTCTAATGGACACAAGGTCCCGTGCGCTTTCCTCGTGGCATCGGCAGAACACAGTGTGCTCAGGTACGACATCAACATACTATGAACATACCACTGTCGCTTTTATAAAAGAACACCCTCATATAAAGATTCATCTGAACAGTTTCTGGGACTGACGCTGTGCTTTCGCAGGGACTTTGACGGCCGCTCGGATCTACACACAGGGATCACTAACACTAATGGTATGTTATGTCATTTTAACACAAAAAAGTGCTACATTATATAAGGCAATTTACAGAAATTTGTATTTTAGTATAATTTTAGTTTTTTTATAATCAGGGTTAAAACTACAACCATAAAAAAAAATGTTTAACTCAAAATAAAATTTATATATATATTAACTTCAACATTTCTCATTTAGTTTAAGTTAAAGTGCTACAATTTGAAATTAAATGAAAATGGACAATATAATAAAAACTGATTCAAAATAATAATAAAAGCCATAATAGTAGCTCAGTGATACTAATAAAACTGCTTATAATTTGAATGTTAAATGGTACTAACTACAACTAACTATATTAATGACATTCAGTAAATTGCACTTACAGGCATGTGAGCAGCTAAAGACAAAAAAAAGGAAATTATTCTTAAAAAAAGATATATTTTATAATGCAATAAAAAAATATTGTACTGTAAAATAAAAAAATCAGCACCTCCAAATCCGAGGCCATGGTCCTCAGTCGGAAAAGGGTGGCTTGCTCACTTCAGGTTGGTGGAGAGATCCTTCCTCAAGTGGAGGAGTTTAAGTATCTTGGGGTTTTGTTCACGAGTGAGGGAAGGATGGAACGGGAGATTGACAGACGGATCGGTGCAGCTTCTGCAGAAATGCGGTCGATGTACCGGTCTGTTGTGGTGAAGAAGGACCTGAGCCGTAAGGCAAAGCTCTCGATTTACCGGTCAATCTACGTTCCTACTCTCACCTATGGTCATGAGCTTTGGGTCATGACCGAAAGGACAAGATCCCGGATACAGGCGGCCGAAATGAGCTTTCTCCGCAGGGTGGCTGGGCGATCCCTTAGAGATAGGGTGAGAAGCTCGGTCACTCGGGAGGAGCTCAGAGTAGAGCCGCTGCTCCTCCACATCGAGAGGGGTCAGCTGAGGTGGCTCGGGCATCTGTTCCGGATGCCTTCCCAGGAAGGTGATTCGGGTGCGTCCCACTGGGAGGAGACCCCGGGGAAGACCTAGGACACGCTGGAGAGACTATGTCTCCCGGCTGGCCTGGGAACGCCTTGGTGTCCCCCCGGAAGAGCTGGAGGAAGTGTCTAGGGAGAGGGAAGTCTAGGCATCTCTGCTTAGACTGATGCCCCCGCGACCCGGCCCCGGATAAGCGGGAGAAGATGGATGGATGGATGGTAAAATTAAAAAGATAGAGTATTTTATAATCATGATAATAATATATAACAATACAATATGTTTTAATAAAAGTATTTATAGAATTGTTATTATTAATAACAATGTTAATTATTATCATTATTATTATTTTATTTAAAGACCGTTTATATATTTAGACACACAATTACAACATTGAGCTTTATTCATTTTTAACGCTCCTCTTTGTCGACAACAACAGATTCATAACTGATTCTCACGAGGAGTTTGGGAAGATGATTGACGCACGTTGTGTAAATGATAAGCGACTCGAACACTCACAGAAAAGCATTAACTGTGATCTGGACTGAAACGAGCAGTGCTGTGCTTTACCCTGAAACATGCAGCGCGTCAAACTACAGATCTATAGGATTACAACTGTAGAGATCTGATGATGAGCATCTCACCACCAAACATTGACAAAATTCATAAGAAAGTGACCAGGAAACTGATGATTAACTATTATTACTGGCATTTTGTGTTTTGAACCCTGGCTAACATGCTAATAGTGTCCTGCGGATGAAAACCCGCGCATCAAATACTAGAAAACACTAACAATCATCATCAAAAAGCATGTCAGATCCTTAAAAAAAGATTAAGATAATTATTTATATATTTTGCTTCAGTGAGCAAATATCAGTTTAACACTTAGAGAAATCCAAAACAATGCAAATGCGCCTGGGAACAAAATCCCTACAATGATAATAGTTCATAAATAAAATCTTCATTTATGAAAGCATGCTCACTTTACAGCATTCTCGGACTGTTTACTGAGTAATTATTTTAAGCTATTTCACGATTTAAATCATCAAACAGCGAGTCATGCTCTACAGGGCGGAGAATATGGAAAGCCGTATATATATACAGGGGGAAATAAAATCACATCCCTGGATTAAAAAAGTTACAGAATCTCATCTGCAGAATTATACTCTTATCTCATGGGAAAACAGAACTATTTTACAAGGTGGTGATTTTGCATGAAATCATGTATAATGTGAATCGTACAAAAACTATCAGATATTTGAAAACCGGTGAGCTTGAATGAAAGAGATTCAAACGAATAAGCCAATAATGTAAAATAGTTATGAATTGCAGTGAGATTGTGTTGGAATTATATGTAAATGAATGTGCTTTTTAAATAAGTCGAATAATGAGCTCATTGTTTCCGCCTTAAATTATTACATTGTTTAAATTAACACATTTTTCGCTAACTGTGATTTTGTATATGTACATTTCTGAAATACATAACTTAGACAGTCTCCTCTGATAACAGATCACTGTAAACTGTAATGTGGACTCATGCACTTCTGTAAAGCTGCATTAAAACGATCTGTAAATGTGAATTGAATTGGTCCAGGAATAGTGTACAACTACACGAGGGCGGGAGTGCAGCGGGAACAGGAGGGATGGGAACGCTGTGTGTGTGTGCCGCTGGTCCAGCCCAACATGTTCAATCTCCTAAACCAGTGGGACCAGTACCTGGAGAAGTTCTCCTCCCATCAGATGTGGGACCCGCTGTGGCACAGGTCAAACACACACACACACACGCACACATGCACACGCACACACACACTCTAACGCACAAACACACACACACACACACACACAAACACGCACACACGCAAACACTCTCACGAACGCACAAACACACACACGCACACGCACACACTCTCTCACACTCTCACACACACACACACACACACACACACACACACACACACACACACACACACACACACTCTCACACAGACACTCACGAATTCACACACACACACACGCACACACACACACACACACACACACACAGAAAACTGCATCCACCGATATGACGTCTTCACCCTTCATCCTTTCCTCGCGGGTCTAAAAAACATGAAGCCCTAAAAATCATACTTATACTTTTAAATTTTTTAATGCAATATTTTGGGAGATTTATTTGATTTTATTTACCTGTAAATTACTAGATTTGATCAATAAATAAATAGCAATATAAGCACATTCCTCAAATTTTTTAACTTAAATTTAAAATAACTCACAATTTCATGCTTAACCCTTTTAATTCCGCTCAGAATATCTTACATTGGGAGTCTTTGCGAACCTCTTGTGGAAAATATTAATATAACATGATATTTCATGACTCTAGATGGGCTTATAGCTCTATATGGAGCAGAGGAGCTGTTCAGCTGGGTCCTTAAGCCAGTTTTTCTTCTGTGTGCGTTCACATACACATGTAGACATTATACAATCATTTATTGGTAAAGTTTTAGCATTTTTATTTTTGAGCATTTTTGAGGGTTTTCTGTGTGAACTGCAGCATTCCTCGCTTTCCTAAGGGTCTCAACTCGACCCGAGAGGGAAGGGTTTGTTACTTTTTAAATTTCAACCACAAAACTCCTCGAATCCATTCAATTTGTGTGTGTGTATTCGTGGTTCAAGTGCGACACAAGTCCTGGGGTCTCGGACCCTCTTATGAACACTCAATTTAAAAAAAAAAGTAGGCTACTCTTGCCCACGTCATCCAAGATGTTCATGTCTTTCTTTCTTCTGTGGAAAAGAAATGAAGGTTTTTGAGGAAAACACTCCAGGATGTTTCTCCATATAGTGACTTCAATGGGGTCCAACGGGTCGAAGGTCCAGATGTGAGTTTCAGTGCAGCTTCAAAGTCTCGACACGATCCCAGCCGAGGAATAAGAGTCTTATCTTGACAAACCAGCGGACATTTTATAACAAAATAAACATTTATATACTTTTAACCACTAATGATCATCTTGCACTGTTTTCCTCAAAAACCTTAATTTCTTAATGTCACCATTATATGTTTAAAACTGTAAGACTGAAGAAAACTGGTTGTAAGACTGAAGAAAACTGGTTGAAGGAATTAACCTCACCACAGATCTATAAGGCAAAGGACCTTGCTTGCACATTAACATTTGAACATCTCACACACACACACACCCCGCACCCCCTTCACCTTATCTACATTTTCTCTCTCTCTCAGTCAGTAACACTAAAAAACGCACACAAGTATATATATGGTTTAATGTGAATGATTATTGTGTTTAGTATCAATTTAAAGGTCTCAGGGTGGCTGGTTCAGATGTCTCATTCCAAATAAGTAAAACAAAAGGAAATAAGGTTTTTAGAAGTTTAGAGAAACTGACACACAAAGGAAGGTGGACTCAATGCTAATGGCCTTTCTCCCCTACCCCCAAAATAAGGTGTAACCTGAATGCAAATTACCATTGAAAAGAAGTTCTGGCTATTTAATGGAATGCAGCAAGGAATCGGGGCTCTTTCTGTATTTCAGATAGCCCATGAGGTTAAGCTCATGTAGCCTATTTCTTAAATGTTGGGTTTGCATCTATTTCTCTTATCAGAGCATTTGATGTTTTGTATTGATGGTCTTTGAAAAGTATTATGAAATTGGCATAATACTTTTACCTGACATAATAAATTGTTATATTTGATTATTCTAACAGACTTTGACTTTATGTTCATTGGAGATAAAGGAATAGTCAAACATTAACGTGTATTTAATGATGCACAGATATCATTGTTAAACCTTTTTCATTTTATGGAGTCAGATGAAACGAGTTAATACATAAGATAAAATGTATTGCATTTAATTGAAAATCACTTTGCCATGGGAAAGACGGAACACGCGTGAAACCTTCACCTGTAATCGAGTACCCCCATTGGATCGATTTAGCAGGCCTTACAAATTGGTGAGCCCCTGGACGTGATGTCGCAACAAATGAATTTCGCGAGCAACGTCTTTTCCAGCAAAGTATGGGGATTTTAAAATCAATACGAGGTTTGAACATCTTCTCTTTCTTCTGCCGCTGTGGTAAGTCAACTTTTTCTTCCCTTTTGAAAAGTGTTGAGAAAATGTTGTTTGCATTGTTACGGGTCAGAAAGCCCTTTGTTTAGTCCGAAACTGAAATACGTGAGGACGTGATAGCGGCAGCGCAGATGAAGAATGAAAACCCTTGTTAATAGATTAAAGATATCCTTGTTTGCCTAAGCAACACGAAACGAAACCTAAAATTGGAATAACATCTTCCAAATGATTTTCTGGTAGCCTAACGTTACTCAAGGAGCTGTAAAACAAACTCTAAAAGTTTTCAAACCAGCCACATGTTTGCCGCCATTGTTGTATTATCTTTGTTGAAACAAACCAGCACGTGAAGAGAATCAGCGAACAACAGAAAGAAAAATCTAAGTTTATAAACGATCGGAAAACACATGATTTTATAAATAAAAAGGCAGATCGATGCATTTTTTATAAAAAGCTAAATTTGGGAAAACAGGATAATATGATTTACAGGCTAAAATCAGATCTCAAGGCTAAGCTTAATGCTATTGTCCATGCTGCTTCCAAAACAAGACTAAGCTAAATGCTATTGTCCATGCTGCTTCCAAAACAAGGCTAAGCTAAATGCTATTGTCCATGCTGCTTCCAAAACAAGGCTAAGCTAAATGCTAAAGGCATACCGCTTCCAAAACGACGCTAATGCTAAATGCTAGAGCCATGCTGCTTCCAAAACGAGGCTAATGCTAAATGCTAAAGCCATGCTGCATTCAAAAAACGCTTAACCCTTTGTGTGACCACATGAATAATATTCTAGAATAAACCTAAACTAATCTTGACAAACTCTATATTGCATTTGAAAGCTTCCACTTCCATCACACAGATGGGATTAAAAAGCAATAATGCAATAATTTGTATTTTCAAATTTGGAGTTGTGCTTCACACAATGTAACGCACCCATAGAACACACTGTATAGTTGTTTGTGCTACTATATGTGCACATAGGCTAAATGTAAGTTTATTCTTTAAACACAGGATTGCTTTACTGTAAGTGTTTTTTGGAACACTTAGGTAAGGGCTGTTGATGTTGTATTCTAGGCCATATGTATCCTGTGTAAACTGAATTAAACACATGTGTGTGTGTCTATGCTGAATGTGGTTATAATGTGATTCACAATGCTCATTAATTCTTGAAAATTGAGACAGAAATACTTTTCATATTCGGAAAACGAAATATTGCCACGTTTGAACTCATTCTGAATTGATGATTATTTTCCCAAGTAGATGATCGGATTTGTATATTTCCACATCTTTTGCGTCAGTTTAGCGATGGCTAACATCCGGTATCATTTTACGTGTACTTAAACGAGGAGGCGTTTAAGGGGACTTACAGATATGTCTTTGATTATGTACGTCTGGATACGGCAAATCCTAGATATTTAGTCAAATTACCTCTGATTTGATGACCGGACCTGGCGAGAGTGTGGCATGCGGACTTTAGAAAAGGACCGCAGAGTGATATAATTTCCTAATCTAAAAACGGGGAAAATAGAAGTAAAGAATTATCAAACGTTAAAATGACTTTACCTTCGTATAGTCTGAATTTTTGTATCCTTGGTGGAAAACTCTCATAGCTGCGGGAAAACCACGCAAAGGAACATAGATGAGAATCAGAAACTGTGAATGCGTATCTTATTAATCCTGAAACAAAAACCCTTTTTATATTCAAAGCTTCAGGGAAAGAAATTTCCCCAAATATAAATTGGAACATGTATAAAGATCCTGTCCTGTTTACACTATGGGCCGAAAAGGTCGAGCCTACACTGCACAAACTCAGTAAAAAAGGTCTTAACATGGACGCTATTGACAATGAAATTCTCACTTGGTGGAGAACAGTGGGTAGTAAGCAGAAGAAATCAAAACATGGTGAAATAATTGAAGCTTTAAACTTCATAAGTTATAAACGGCTAGATAAGTCAACAACATTTCTATCTTCGCTTATGGATGTTAAATGTGAAGAAGTGCATTCTAAAAATGCAGAGGCAAAAATGTCTGAGGCAAAGACTCAAGATCTTCAAACACAGCTAGATAAATTACTAGCTGAGCAGTTAGCCCTGACTGAAAAGTGTAAAAATCACAAATACATCATTGCAGATCTTAAAGCTAAACTAATTGTTAAAAAGTCAATTTCTCCCAGAACGCTCAACAGCGAGGGGACTAAAAATGTGCACTTCCTAAATGAGTCAGCCTGCTCTAATCACCCTGAATCTTTTCAGACAGGTGAAGCATGTGATAAAGTTTTGAACAAAGTGCCTGTTTCAGCCTTTAAGGTGATACGGCACCCAAACGGCACAGAGTCAACCATTCGGTGTCCTCTAACGGTAACTGAATGTAGCTTGTTTAAAGCAGAGATCGGACCATTCCCTTTGAAAGGGCCATTCGAACCATGGTGGAGACGCATTGTTAGCCTAAAACATGCATTCCAACTTGAACCAAAAGATATTTGGCAAATTGTTATCAGCTCAATTCCAGATGTCCTGAACTATAAGATACCACAGGCTTTGATGACAGGCAACATTGTGCAGTCAATGCATCAAAACGAGCCTGAGAGTGAAATCTTTAATAGATTAAAACAATGTCTCCGCGATCTACGTGGTTGTAGTCCTGTTGGATGGGAATTGATTTTCAATCGGAAACAGAGTACTGGAGAATCGTTTGAGACATATGCAGAAAAAATGTTTGAACTGTTTGAGGAGTATTCTGGAATTGAAGGTGTTAACCACAACAATGTAACTTTCCTTGAATTACTACTTACAAATGCAGGGCCGCGTGTACAGCAATCGCTCATGTATGGTGCTTCTCCAGCAAAAAATACATTCGAAGGTATTGTTAGCTGGGCAACAAGAATTGAGTCACGAAAACAAATGCATGGTGAGGTAGCTGTGTTAGAATGTCATGAAAATCCTCCATTTGCAGGAGAATTCAGAAAGCCACACGGTGGCAAACTGAGCAGATTCTGTCATTCCTGTCACAAAACAGGCCATACAGAGGAAAAGTGCTGGTCGTTGGGCAGAGGCAGACCTCCACCCTATTTCAAAAAACGCAGACAACCACACTCTGATGACACAAACCAGCGCCCTGCAAGGAACCAAAGCAAAAATGCATCAAAACCCCTCACTGAGCTAACAACTTTGGTCACTCAAGGCCTTCAACTATTAGCGTCATTTGCTAGTCGGGTAGCATCCCAATAGCAAATAGCTTAATAGTTTAACATCTAAATTTATTGAATCTGTCACATTTTTCCCTCAAATGTATTGACACGAGAACAAGCAGAGATTTTTTTTATATTGTAATCGCCAAGCAGGCATTAATTGGAGAAGTGTGACATTAATCCTTACAGTTCGATTTCGTTGACCTGCTACCCAGTGCCAAAAGGGCGGAGGTGTGTTTTAATTATTTGCCTTTAAAAAACACTCCCAGAAGTGTGGCACAGTTAAGCAAATTTACAAGGAGGGTGTGAACTAAACATCAGACAGACCACAGCCTTTTGCAGGTAACTAGATACCTGCACTAACCAAACGTGTGAACGACACCATGAACTAATGCATGCCCACAGATCTGGCTGTAATGAAAGCAACTTGTAAAACCCGAAATCTGGGATCTCTAATGCTGTGACACAGCAGACTGTGAAGGCTCGACTGCAAGAGCAGCTTTAAGGTGTCGCACACTGCACTGAAGCAACAGCAATAATTCAGACCTGGTCAATGAAACTCGGTTTCATGTGACAACTGGAATTAAAATTGCAATGGACATGATAATGGAGCAAGCAGAAGAATTCCACATGTCTGAATTTGAAACTGTTGAAAACATCAGAATTAACTGTGGTTCTCTCTGCATTTGTTTCTGTCAGGTTTACTTCTGCAATTCCGTGGAGGATAGATGCCAGGACGGCCGGACCTCACGATTGTTAGAACATAACCTGAGACTCGGGAGATGGGTGAAAAGACAATTCAAGAGGCCATTTACATCTCACAATAGCACATCACTACATTAGCATGGCCTCCCAGTTTAGAACTGGAACTAAAATTTGCAACACAATTGTTATCCAGTAGATTCCACCCATCTCCTAGACATAAACACTGAACACACTCCTCCATCACTTACACCCTCACAGCATCATCACCTGGAATAGATCAAGTCCATCCAGACTGAACACTACACATCATAAGAAGATAAAAATGACACAGAGTCCAAAAGTGTCACTTCACTAAAGATCCATTGTGCATCTTCACACTAACAGAACCGGATAGCTTCACACACATAGGATGGGAAAGCTGATCCCATGACACAGCATACGCTATTCACAACACTCTGCCAACTCATGGGAAAACACTGGAATATACATATTAATGGCTACAGTCACAAATCAATGCAATGCATCAAAAAGCAGAGGCAGACCTGCTATTAAATTTCAAAATGTTTAAACTTTCTGATTGTTATTAGGGGGGTTGGAAAATCAGAGGGCCCCTGATTTCTCAACAAACCACTAATAACAGAAACATCCTAACTAAATAGATCGCTTCGTATGAGCGCTTCGATCAATTACAGAATTTACAATTCAACCCTGTCATTGACTGTGACTTAGCCAACAACACACACACACACACACACACACACACTCTCTCTCTCTCTCTCTCTTTCTCTCACACAAACTCTCACACTCACACACAGACGCACACACACACCCTTACACAAACACACAATCTCACACCTGTTGCAAGGAATGAACAATCTCCATTCTTGAATACATTTGATCCTGTTCCAAGTCACTTCTTAGATTTGCATAAGTGGCTTACATTGGAAGATTCCTGAACAAACAGTGATTCTTCATATTTTTTTATTTTTGAATGTTATTGTTATTACAAGACGTATTGATGCATACCATTTATCTGATTATTTGAGTTGCACTGACCTCTTGCTGCATTTCCTTTGAATAACTCAGACCAAAAAAAAAAAAAATATATATATATTTAAGAATTGGATATTTAATATGAGACATCGTTACCATTCAGGACCTTGAGAAACATATGAGACAGATGTACCATTCACACCTGCTGACAAGAACATGGTATTTTACATTGAACATGACATGATTTTGTTTTGTTGCATTATGCGTTTCTATGGATTTCTTCGCGAGTTCAAGTTCATATGTGTTCAATCGTGAAGCGGACATTTAAGATGCTTTTCAGGTGTCTCACACAAGGCAGTGTGAAGCCAAGGAGAGCCCCTTCACCCACTGAGGTCTGTCCAGACAACCGCACCGCTGAAGGTGACAGGATTGGTCAAGAAGGGACAGATTATCTCCCTGGGGAAGGTGCCAGGGAAACGGAAGTTTCTCCATGAAGGAATGACACGTCAACTGAACCAGTCGAAAGGTCTAGATTGATTCTATGAACTTTGCTCACATCACTGGATCACCGGAAGAAAGCCTGAACGCCTCATCCACCTGCTGGACTCAAGCTACATACACCTGGTGAGAACAGGTGTTCTTCAGGTGAACACAGCCCTCTGAGCTTCTACAGATGCTGACATTGCAAAGACAATTGTTGAGTTACATCTCAATCACGACAAACGTCTTACTGTGACCCCTTAAGTGTCTGAATGTGACCCACGGGGTCAAGGAGGGAAATCTGTAAGACTGAAGAAAACTGGTTGTAAGACTGAAGAAAACTGGTTGAAGGAATTAACCTCACCACAGATCTATAAGGCAAAGGACCTTGCTTGCACATTAACATTTGAACATCTCACACACACACACACCCCGCACCCCCTTCACCTTATCTACATTTTCTCTCTCTCTCAGTCAGTAACACTAAAAAACGCACACAAGTATATATATGGTTTAATGTGAATGATTATTGTGTTTAGTATCAATTTAAAGGTCTCAGGGTGGCTGGTTCAGATGTCTCATTCCAAATAAGTAAAACAAAAGGAAATAAGGTTTTTAGAAGTTTAGAGAAACTGACACACAAAGGAAGGTGGACTCAATGCTAATGGCCTTTCTCCCCTACCCCCAAAATAAGGTGTAACCTGAATGCAAATTACCATTGAAAAGAAGTTCTGGCTATTTAATGGAATGCAGCAAGGAATCGGGGCTCTTTCTGTATTTCAGATAGCCCATGAGGTTAAGCTCATGTAGCCTATTTCTTAAATGTTGGGTTTGCATCTATTTCTCTTATCAGAGCATTTGATGTTTTGTATTGATGGTCTTTGAAAAGTATTATGAAATTGGCATAATACTTTTACCTGACATAATAAATTGTTATATTTGATTATTCTAACAGACTTTGACTTTATGTTCATTGGAGATAAAGGAATAGTCAAACATTAACGTGTATTTAATGATGCACAGATATCATTGTTAAACCTTTTTCATTTTATGGAGTCAGATGAAACGAGTTAATACATAAGATAAAATGTATTGCATTTAATTGAAAATCACTTTGCCATGGGAAAGACGGAACACGCGTGAAACCTTCACCTGTAATCGAGTACCCCCATTGGATCGATTTAGCAGGCCTTACAAAACAATAATATCTTAGTAAAAACCTCAAGTAAAATATTGAAAAACTATATATAATTTGAAAGCTTACAATCTCTAGTTTTCATATTTTTCATATTATTCTTTAAAGTAAATTACAGCGGAGCATTCATTTATCAATTTGCAACAAGAATATTTCAAATTCATTAGGCGTGTTCAGACCTTTATTTTGAAATTAAAAATCATGAAAGAATGGTAGAAACCTCAGTTTTCATGCCAAGAGTTCTTCAAGAGTTAACTTCCCATACTACTTCTGAATAGGATGTACTACATAAATTGTATGAAAAAAATTATGGAAATAATGGTTCAGATCACTCAAAACACATATGGAAATGGAGGCGCCCTTATATGGGCAGTAATGGAGTCTGGTTGTGACCTAGTCAAAAAGTTTGGTATTTTATATAAATAATTATATTTTTACATTGTACATTTTTGTAAACTCAAACTTATATAACTTTTTTTGTGTTTCACTTTCAGAATGTATTTCTTCTACAATAATCTAGCAAATGTCTTCTTTAAAACAAGACCAACCATACGTCTATATTCCAAAGCATTCTTGAATCACAACCATTTAAGTTTGGATAGTGATGTTCACGTCTATGTGAAAAAATGTTTTTTGTCCATCAGCCTGTTTTTTGTTCATGTCTATGTGCATCAGCCTGTTGTTGATTATGTTCCAGCTTTAACGAGGAAACACACAACTGCTACAGCTTCACGCTGACGTTCATCAACTGTGTTCTGGCGGCGCAGTCCAAGCCGGGCCTGAGCAAAGACGGCTTCACACGCACCTTCGTTCTGCCCCGGATCAGGAGAGCCTCCAAGTACATGATGTTGTGTCGTGAGATTTCCCAGAACCACTTCTACATCGTCGATAACCCGAAGAGTAACTCGCAGGAGAGTCCGAGCGAGGAGGACGAGGACAGCAAGAACCTCTGAGCCCATAGTTCATCATATTTATGATTCATGTATCTTGTATCAAGGTTGAATTTGATTGAATGATGCCTAAATGTGCCTATTAATCTATACTGTTACATGAGCTGAAACTACACTTTTGTAAAGCTATATTGTATACATATTTCGCTTCCAGAAAACACTTTATGGTTTAGATACTTGAGTCGAACCAACAGAATAAATGTGACTCTGAGAACGACAACTGTCAATGTTTTTATCGTTCATCATCTGGAAAAAAATCATTCTGAATGTTTACACAACCATGTGTCGTTATCGGTATATCTGTAAAGCGGAATCTTAATAAAAAAATATTACATATAGGCCTACTGCGTTAGACCAACCTGAGAAGGGTCACATCACTTACAACCCCAAATCAGAAAAAGTTGGGACATTTTGTAAAATGCAATAAAATCAAGAATCTGTGATTTGTTCATTCTATTTAAACTTTAATTAGCTGGCTAAAGTACAAAGAAACATTTTCCAATGTTTTCACTGACCAACATAATTGTATTTTGTAAATATGAACACATTTTGATTTTGATGGCTGCAACACGCCCCAAAAAAGTTGGGACAGAGACCAAATAAAAGTGAAAATATTATCCAAATTAGATTTTCCAACCATTTTGAAACAGTCCACAATGAGCAGGTGAATTGGTAATAGTTGAGGGTATCATGTTTGGGTGTAAAAGTGCTTCTCTGTCTTTTTAAGCAAACATGGGTCATGGCTCATCACTTTGTGCCAAATATCTTGAGAGAATTGTCAAACAATCAAAAAATCACATTTCTCAATGCAAGATTGCAACGCATTTAGGCCTTTCATCATCTTCCATACATAATATTGTCACAAGATTCAGGGAATCCAGAGAAATCTCAGTCTGTGTTGGGTAAGGCAGTAGACCTCTGTTGAATGTGCGTGACCTTTGAGCCCTCAGATGGCATTGCACAAGACACCATCACGCTACTCTGTCAAATACAGACAGATGTGCTCAGGAGTAATTTGGAAAACCATTTTCACTGAACACAGTCTGACTCTGCATTAAGAAATGCCACTTGAATCTCTGTTACACAAGGAGAAAGCTGTACATCAGTTCCATGTGGAGATGCCGGCGAGTTCTCTGGGCCTGAGCTCATCTCAGATGGTCTAGAAGACAGTGGGAATGTGTGCTGTGGTCAGATGAGTCCATGTTTCAGCTTGTTTTTGGGAGAAAATGGAATCGAGTTCTCAGTCCCAAAGACGAAAGGGACCAACCAGACTTTCACCAGTGACAGGTGCAAAAGCAAACATCTTTCCAGGTATTGAGGTGCATCATTGCAAACGGTATGGGTAACTTGCATTATTGTGAAGGTACCATTGACATGGAGGCATATATTTGGATTGTACAGAGACATAAACTGCCATCAAGATGACATCTTTCCTGGGAAGCAAGACAATGCCAGGCCTCATTCTGCACGTGCTACAACTGAGTGGTTTCTAGACACTCTGCACCATAGAGGGATGTGCCTGCCTGTTTACTGCAGTCCAGATATGCCTCTCATGGAAAATGTATGACCCATCATGAAAAGGAGAATCAGGCAATGATGACCACAGACTGTTGAGCGGCTGTCTTGTATCAGACAAGATTGGGCAAATATTCCACTAGCAAAACTCCAACAATTAGTATCCTCAACTCCCAAATTATTAAAAAGTGTAGTTAAAAGGAAAGGTGATGTGACACAGTGGTAAACATGTCTCTGTCCCATTTTTTTGGGGGTGTGTTGCAGCCATCAAAATCAAAATTTGTTCATATTTACAAAATACAATTATGTTGGTCAGTGAAAACATTGGAAACGTTTTCTTTGTACTTTTGTCAGTTAAAAAAAGGTTAAAAGGAATGAACAAATCACAGATTCTTGATTTTATTGCATTTTACAAAATGTCCCAACTTTTTCTGATTTGGGGTTGTACATTGTCCTGTTATTAGTTTAACTGGTTCTATTGCTCTCCTCATTTGTAAGTCGCTTTGGATAAAAGCGTCTGCTAAATGATCAAATGTAAATGTATTTTAAATTTAGACTGATTTTTAAAACGATAACTTGATCAGTGTCGTCGTTGGTGTGAATGCGGGTCTTTCGTCCAGAATTTGAGTTCTGTTCACATTCATGCAAACATTCTCACTGCGGAACACTAGGGCTGGTGAATGCTTGAATCTGATTGGTTGACAAACACTTGAAGGTGTGCAGTTATTTTCAAGGAAACGCACAGCTAAAGTAGTTCCAGGCAGGTTTTGACCGCATCACATGTCCATATCACTTCGCCAAATAATTTCAGAGCAAAAGAACCAAAACTCACAACGACACAGACCAAGCAAATTACAGTTTTTTTCAGGCGCTAACAAGCGTTTGTCCAACCAGTTGTCACATTTTCAAAACTCTAAACACAATTAGCACAGCATCGGTCTTTTGTGGCCATACCATTCACACATTTCATGTCGTTTTCACACAATATGCAGTCAGTGAACACATTTCCACAATGCTTACATTTTCTTAACAGATAAGCTATACCTCCCAACAAAATTATGGATTATTTTTGTAGTATTTACAAATGTTAACACACACAATCCCACAATAGCAAAAATAATATTCCAAACCTTAGATACAGTATAAAAACCTCTGCTTCTGCAATGATATCAGTTCAAAAACAATATATCACAGCTGATAATAAACAAACAATTGAATAATTGACCCACAGCTTATTTATGTTGGGTAAATTGGGCCAACCACATCTGATTCCAGTCTGGCTTACACTCAGTGGCCGGGGTTATTTTTTTTCTATTACATTGACACTTATACAGTAAAAGGAGGACTTTGATGAGTGATGTTTTTTGGAAACAGAAACAGAAAAAGACAAACACTGTAATGTCTGGACGAGGAAGAGGAAGAGGCCCAGGGAGAAGAGCAGGCCCAGTTAGAGATGCAGTGAGATGTGCAGGTGAAGTGAGAGATGCAGTGAGAGATGCAGGAGCAGTGAGAGATGCAGTGAGAGATGCAGTGAGAGATGCAGTGAGAGATGCAGGAGCAGTGAGAGATGCAGGAGCAGTGAGAGATGCAGGAGCAGTGAGAGATGCAGGAGCAGTGAGAGATGCAGTGAGAGATGCAGTGAGAGATGCAGTGAGAGATGCAGTGAGAGATGCAGTGAGAGATGCAGTTAGAGATGCAGTGAGAGATGCAGTGAGAGATGCAGTGAGAGATGCAGTGAGAGATGCAGTTAGAGATGCAGTGAGAGATGCAGTGAGAGATGCAGTGAGAGATGCAGTGAGAGATGCAGTGAGAGATGCAGTGAGAGATGCAGTGAGAGATGCAGTGAGAGATGCAGGAGCAGTGAGAGATGCAGTGAGAGATGCAGTTAGAGATGCAGTGAGAGATGCAGTTAGAGATGCAGTGAGAGATGCAGTGAGAGATGCAGTGAGATGTGCAGGTGAAGTGAGAGATACAGGAGCAGTGAGAGATGCAGTGAGAGATGTAGTTAGAGATGCAGTGAGATGTGCAGGTGAAGTGAGAGATGCAGTGAGAGATGCAGGAGCAGTGAGAGATGCAGTGAGAGATGCAGTGAGAGATGCAGTGAGAGATGCAGTTAGAGATGCAGTGAGAGATGCAGTGAGAGATGCAGTGAGAGATGCAGTGAGAGATGCAGTGAGAGATGCAGTGAGATGTGCAGGTGAAGTGAGAGATGCAGTGAGAGATGCAGGAGCAGTGAGAGATGCAGTGAGAGATGCAGTGAGAGATGCAGGAGCAGTGAGAGATGCAGTGAGAGATGCAGTGAGAGATGCAGTTAGAGATGCAGTGAGAGATGCAGTTAGAGATGCAGTGAGAGATGCAGTGAGAGATGCAGTGAGATGTGCAGGTGAAGTGAGAGATACAGGAGCAGTGAGAGATGCAGTGAGAGATGCAGTTAGAGATGCAGTGAGATGTGCAGGTGAAGTGAGAGATGCAGTGAGAGATGCAGGAGCAGTGAGAGATGCAGTGAGAGATGCAGTGAGAGATGCAGTGAGAGATGCAGGAGCAGTGAGAGATGCAGTGAGAGATGCAGTGAGAGATGCAGTGAGATGTGCAGGTGAAGTGAGAGATGCAGGAGCAGTGAGAGATGCAGTGAGAAGTGCAGGTGCAGTGAGAGATGCAGTTAGAGATGCAGTGAGAGATGCAGTTAGAGATGCAGTGAGATGTGCAGGTGAAGTGAGAGATGCAGGAGCAGTGAGAGATGCAGTGAGAAGTGCAGGTGCAGTGAGAGATGCAGTTAGAGGTGCAGTGAGAGATGCAGTTAGAGATGCAGTGAGATGTGCAGGTGAAGTGAGAGATGCAGGAGCAGTGAGAGATGCAGTGAGAAGTGCAGGTGCAGTGAGAGATGCAGTGAGAGATGCAGTGAGAGATGCAGTGAGAGGTGAAAAAAACCCTGATTTGCTTTTTACTGGAATGGTTTTGAATGCGAACATTACTGTACATGTGGACATACAGTTTAGTTAGTGTAAAATTTAGTAAATTTAGTGTAAAAACGATGGATTGCATGTTTTGCATGCAAATACCTGCAAAACTGAAACATCAAAGTCTATTCAGTTTTTGTAATGTCAACAATAGCCAGTATTTTGAAACCTGGTGTACTTTGATTGACTTCATGTACCTTGTGAAGTGAAAACAAGTGTCATTCTTTGACAGAATAATTTAATTTTGAGTCAGATTTCCAGTGTTTTGGTAAAGTTAGTGTGTGCAGAGAAAGATGTGTTCTATTTTTAAATGAAGAGTTAGTATATATTTAACAAAATGTGTTTTTGAGAAGAAAATTATCCATTTGGCCAATTGTGTTTTGTAGGTGTGAGTCTGTGTTAAGAGTTTAGAAAAAGTATCTGAAGTATGGGTAAGCGCTTGTTAGCGATTGAAAAAAACTGTAATATGTGACCCTGGATTATCTGAAAGCCGAATGACTAAGCTTTCCATTGATGTATGGTTTGTTAGGATAGGACAATATTTGGTCGAGATATGACTTTTTGCAAATCTGGAATCTGAGGGTGTAAAAAAATCGAAACATTGAGAAAATCTCCTTTAAATTTGTGCATTTATGTTGGCGATTGTGCTGCACTCACTCACAGAAATACATGATTTACATATTTACGGTAGGAAATTTACAAAATATCTTCATGGAACATGATCTTTACTTAATATCCTAATGATTTCTGGCATAAAAGAAAAATCGATAATTGTGACCCGTAGTGTATTGTTGGCTATTGCCACCCCTGCGACTCGTGACTGGGTCTGTGACCCAGAGTCACATATAGTAAACAACAGGATAAAAACGACATTATTTTCATGTTTTTGCCACAAAATTATGTTTCATTATGTACGGGGGTGGGGGGTTGTTATCTCACAGGCAAGGTCTCTCGCTCTCTCCCTCTCTGCCGTGGGCGCGATACACGGTTTGGCGCTGGCTGGCGCACATGTTCCGTCTCGCATGCGCAGCTCTAGATTCCAGAAGATTTTAACTCATTTACGGACATCAGTATGCAGGATATTTATAAATAATTTATATCTAGATAGATTAGATAATTCATTCTCAATTTATAGTTTATTTGTATGGTCGGATGCGCGTGACTGGATGATGACTGGTGTCGTGGTCATTCTCAAGTGTCCTGTTGCTGTTGTATCAGTCAGATCAGCGTAGCACTCAATAATCGGGACAAGAGAGGTCCTGTACGGGACAAATAAATTAGGCCAAATAATCGGGACGTCCCGGCTAATTCGGGACAGTTGGCAACCCTACTTTGACCAAAAAAATATCAAAATTGAAACTACTGCGGAAACAAAGACACCCACATCTTGGATGCCCTTGAGATAAGCTAAAACATACCAACAATTTATTTCAAAGTGAACTGAAATTATGAAATTAGTCCTACACACACACACACACACACACACACACACACACACACACACACACACACACACACACACACACACACACACACACACACACACACACACACACACACACACACACACACACACACACACACGAGCGTTTAAGGACAAAACCTGACAAACATCTTGAAATACATCATCTAAACAATGTCTTGGGGTGTAACTGTAATATAAGCAGAATAATTCACTCCAGACCGTTGAATTATTAGCAAATAATGCACACCTGAGGTAATGGCCACTCTGCTGTTATTTTCTAACAATTCAACGGGCCGACGTAGTGATTCCTTCCTTAACCTTTATAACCGTTCGGCCCCATTATGGAAAGTTGCTTTAGTGATAAAACACAATGGACACTGGACTTCTCTCTGTATATTTATTGCTGAACACTCTTTAACTTGTGTCTGGATGTTTAAATAATCTCTGCACATTGTTAAAAAAATAATAATAAATAGCAACCTAATATTTTGAAGCAAAATAAACATGTAAGGAGGAATGTAAAAAGGAATGCAGGTTTAAACGTCCTCCTGTTCTGTTCGCTCTCTTGAGGAGACCCATCTGCTCACCAGCACCTCCTGAAACACACCATAACATAATATATTACAGATCCAGACGTGCAGAGAAACACACACGCTTGTCTTCTGTCTCACCTGTACGGTGAACCGCTTCACACACTCGGGAGACGACAGCATGTCTTCTGTTAGATCTGATGGAGTGATGACGTAGCAAAGCATCAGATCCTGCGCATAAAACACATCCAGCGTCACAGAACACACACGCAGCGTCACAGAAAACACTAAACTCTCCCACGTTTCAACAAATACACACTTTTTGCACTGTCCGTGAGTTAAGTTAAGATATCCACTTTATTAATCCCACAAGAGGCAATTATATTAGGGCAGTGGCATCACATCACACACAAAAAAACCAACATACATTTAGTTCAGTTCAGTTCAGTTCAAGTTTATTTATATAGCACGTTTAAGAACAACCATGATTGATCAAAGTGCTTAACAAAATTCAAGATAAAAAATATAATAAAATACAAAAAAATACACAAACAATACACAATATACAATAAAAATAAGCAACAATAGGTCAAGATATCAAAGCTCAACTTGAATTGAAAGCCAAGGCATAATAATGGGTCTTAAGCAAGGACTTGAATGTTACAATGGACCGAGCTTTCCTTACATGAATAGGTAAACTATTCCAGAGGTATGGAGCAGCCACTGCAAATGATTTAAAACAATCATATTCCACACATACATATCTACTTATTATAATTCTCCAATGCACCATGCTTTACAATAAAATTAACATGAGAAAAATCTAAATCCTTAAAGGGGTCATGACATGAGAAACCGAATTTGCCTTGATCTTTTGGTATATAAGAGATCTATGTACTATTAAAACTTCCTGCAAGTTTCATAGCTTAAGACGTCCTCCCCATTATAAACGAAGCATTTATTTAATCAAGCTCTAAATACAGCTTGTTCTAGATCCTTTGAACTTAGTGACGTCACGGTACGAAGTGACGTACCAGTCGTTTGCATATGACCGCCTCCAGCGCAAGACAATTACACCTCATTTCGCTCGATGGTGTTTTTAGCACCCAATGGTTCCTTCCAGGCAGCTAACCCTAACCTCATCCCTAAACCTACCGATCCCCTCGCTGCCTGTAAGGCGCCGTTGGGGGCTAAAAACACCAAACACTCCTCAGCTCACATCATCGCATGTGTTGACGTGCAGCGAGTGGGTCTGTTTACAAGATGACTGCAATGCAACGCAGATGTGCTGTTCCTGGCTGTGGACAAACAACATGTTTGAATGCTGCCGAACGATCCGGACGTCAGGGAAAGCAGTTGGATGCAGTTTATTTGCAAATCTTTTATTCAAAATCAATTGAGAATTGACACGATGGTAAAAGATCGGAAGACCGAAGTTTCACTTGGCGGAGCATTGTGTACATGTGATACAAAATGATTAACGTTAATAATTTATGCATAAGCAGCACTGACGTTAGCCACTCATAACAATGGGCGTTAACACTGAACTCTTAAAGGGGAAACACCTCCAAAACAGACTGTTTAAATCAGAGGGGGAGAAACAGGGTGGGAAAAGGTCATAAATCACTACTTTTTAAAGTTTTTTTTGTACAAAAACTATATTAATACTAATGTTGCACCTAAGGGAACATAATAAAACAAAACAAAAAACCAAGTCATGACCCCCCTTTAATAAAAATAATTTGCATTACAAATACAAATGAAGTGAATTTTTTTGGTTCGTTTTACAGTAAAGTGTCAGTAAGAGTGGGTGTCGAACCTTCAGAAACGGTGGATCTTCACCTACAAGCTACATCTGATCTGTTTTCTGGATTTTGTCATTTGGCAAACACTTTTTTTCAAAATAGTATTACCCTGATGATGTTAATGTGATATAAGTGGTGTCGTACCTTCGAGACGTTCCCGGTGGTTCTGCTGAGAGCGGCGAGAGTCCTCCAGCTGAAGGACCTCAGAGAAGCTCCTCTGAAACACACGTCTGACCTCTCCACCACCACGGAGTAGCTGAACGCACAATCCAACACGTCTCAATGAAACATTTGAAGGCTTATAACATATTAAAGCACTTGACGTGAAAAAAACCCCCAGCATAATTTGGGTTCTGAATTCAGTTTAAAGGGATAGTTCACCCAAAAATGAAAAGTAAGCCCATGATTTACTCACCCTGAAGCCATTCTAGGTGTAATATGACTTTCTTCTTTCAGATGAATACAATCAGAGTTATATAAAAAAATGTCCTGGCTCTTCCAAGCTTTATAATGGCAGTAAATGACATAAAAGTGCATCTATCATAGGGCTGCACGATTCTTGCTAAAATGTGAATCACGATTTTTCTCCATGGGAATTGAGATCACGATTCTCTTACATGATTCTCATTTTTTTCATGAAATGTATTGCACTCAAGTACAAAATAAAAAAAAACCAACAACAACAAAAAAACACAGGACATACAGTATAATAAAGTGCAGTGACAAAAAAAATCTAAATTGTTTAAGCTGGTGTTTTGGGGTTGTGTTAGCCTATGTAGCTGTCTGTGTATTACATGAACTAAAAGAAATTGTAGGCTATATATAATATTTTCTGGCTAGTTTACTTTAGCTTTTTTTATAATACACCATACTTTCACCCAAACTGAATAATTAAAAACAAGTTTAAATGGGTAGCCTAAATCTTCTATAAATATCTTTGAGTCTTCATTTCCTTTTTTTGCCTACTTCAGTTCTTGTTAAAACTGACTAGACATGCTTATTCTGTGTGAAATTACTTTTTGTGTGAAATCATATTTATTTTGTCCATCAAAAGTGTGCTTTCACTTTAATTGAGCGTGAGCAGTGCAGCAAAGTGCCAAAACCCGCATTTCACTGCTGCTCACGCGCTGCTCCTGCTCCCGGTGTTAATGCACTCATTGATTAACATGCAAGGCCAAAAAAATATGCGCTACTCACGTGCATCAACTTTAATTTAGACATTCCCTGATGAAACGACCGTATGATTGATTGGTGAATTAATAGTGTTTTGTTATTGTGTGAGTGTGACCAATATAATGCGTGAATGCAGCATGATCTGAATGCAGGGAAATACACGGAAGTGAATCAACATCATTAAGAGATGAGATCGCATTTATGTTTGAATCGAGATCGTGATTAATCGTGCAGCCCTAATCTATCCATGATAAAAGTGCATCTATCCATCATAAAAGTGCATCTGCATCTATCCATCATAAAAGTGCATCTATCCATCATAAAAGTGCATCTATCCATCATAAAAGTGCATCTATCCATCATAAAAGCGCATCTATCCATCATCTAAAAGCATCTACCGTAAAACTTCAAATAATAGCCGAGTCCCAAATAGACGCCTGTCTCTTTTACACGCCTGGTGTGGCTGCAGGTTTGGGTAAATAAAGGCCGGTCTCAAATAGAGGCCGGGTCTGTTTTTTAGTTTCGGGTTGTATTTAATCCTCTAAAACCGTCAGATCGTCCGCTTTTTCGCGGCCGCCAAAGCAATTTTTTGTCCCTCCAAAGCTTTTTTTGATCGATGAGTGATGTAGAATAGAATGACTGCTGCGCTTGACAGGGCGCGTTACGAGCAGAGAGAGAGAGAGAGAGAGAGAGAGAGAGAGAGAGAGCGCCCCGGCCGCGCGCGCGCACTCTCACATCTTCAAACAACACGAGCGCTGTCTTGCTCTCTCTCCCTCGCGCATATTAATCAAAATCAATTGACGACGCGACAGTAAAAGGTTGGAAGACCGCAGTTTAACGTGGAGCATTTGGAGATTTTTATAGATTAGAGACATACACTCAATGACCAACATCTCAACACTAAATTATAAAGGCCTGACTCATATAGACGCCTGTCTCAAATACAAGCCGGTGCAATTCGACGGTTTGGGAAAATAAAAGCCCGGGCTACTATTTGAAGTTTTACGGTATTCATCATAAAAGTGCATCTATCCATCATAAAAGTGCATCTATCCATCATCTAAATGCATCTATCCATCATCTAAATGCATCTATCCATCATAAAAGTGCATCTATCCATCATAAAAGCGCATCTGTCCATCATAAAAGTGCATCTATCCATCATCTAAATGCATCTATCCATCATAAAAGTGCATCTATCCATCATAAAAGCGCATCTATCCATCATCTAAATGCATCTATCCATCATAAAAGTGCATCTATCCATCATAAAAGTGCATCTATTCATGATAAAAGTGCATATTTCCATCATAAAAGTGCATCTATCCATCATAAAAGTGCATATATCCATCATCTAAATACATCTATCCATCATCTAAATGTATATATACATCTAAATGCATCTATCCATCATAAGTGCATATATATCCATCATAAGTGCATCTATCCATGATAAAAGTGCATCTGTCCATCATAAAAGTGCATCTATCCATGATAAAAGTGCATCTGTCCATCATCTAAATGCATCTATCCATCATAAAAGTGCATCTATACATCATAAAGTGCATCTATCCATCATAAAAGTGCATCTATCCATCATAAAAGCACATCTATCCATCATCTAAAAGCATCTATTCATCATAAAAGTGCATCTATCCATCATAAAAGTGCATCTATCCATCATCTAAATGCATCTATCCATCATCTAAATGCATCTATCATCATAAAAGTGCATCTATCCATCATAAAAGCGCATCTGTCCATCATAAAAGTGCATCTATCCATCATCTAAATGCATCTATCCATCATAAAAGCGCATCTGTCCATCATAAAAGTGCATCTATCCATCATCTAAATGCATCTATCCATCATAAAAGTGCATCTATCCATCATAAAAGTGCATCTATTCATGATAAAAGTGCATATTTCCATCATAAAAGTGCATCTATCCATCATAAAAGTGCATATATCCATCATCTAAATACATCTATCCATCATCTAAATGTATATATACATCTAAATGCATCTATCCATCATAAGTGCATATATATCCATCATAAGTGCATCTATCCATGATAAAAGTGCATCTGTCCATCATAAAAGTGCATCTGTCCATCATAAAAGTGCATCTATCCATGATAAAAGTGCATCTGTCCATCATCTAAATGCATCTATCCATCATAAAAGTGCATCTATACATCATAAAGTGCATCTATCCATCATAAAAGTGCATCTATCCATCATAAAAGTGAATCTGTCCATCATAAAAGTGCATCTATCCATCATAAAAGTGCATCTATCCATCATAAAAGTGAATCTGTCCATCATAAAAGTGCATCTATCCATCATAAAAGTGCATCTGTCCATCATAAAAGTGCATCTATCCATCATAAAAGTGCATCTGTCCATCATAAAGTTCTCCACAGACTTTGGGGGGTTAATAAAGGCCTTCTGAAGTGAAGCGATGCATTTGTGTAATTTTTGAAGCTTGGAAGAGCCAGGGCATTTTTTTTAATATAACTCTGATTGTATTCGTCTGAAATTCGTCATTTTTGGGTGAACTATCCCTTTTAATGCTTATTATTTATGATTTGCATGTCGGCTGGACTGTATCTTGATGCAACAAAGCAAACTACTTTAACAAGAACAAACCTTGCATGATAAAACGGTGGTCCTTTTCGGTAGAGCACTAGAAAAGAGAAATAAAGGATCAGCACTAGAACAAATGAGAATCTGAGCAGACAAAGCAATCTATAGCAACTCTATAGTGCGCTAAAGCGAGAGTCGTGTGTCAACGCCACCTGAAGTTCACAGCCAAGACTCAGTTTCAAAGACCAACGGATCTGAGTGCGAGGAAAGCAAGGCTTAATATTAATACACCTGAATAATTGACTGGTGCATCTCCAGTGTTACACACACTACTTGGAAAATCTCTCTCACCCGCTGGACTCGGTTAGTTCAGGGTTAGGCCTAAATGTTTTAGAGGGACACGCCATAAACAACAGTGCTTTTGTGAACAGATGGACGATTCTATGCGTTACACACCAGACAAGCAAACATGACATTAGATGCAAGTCAGTTTAAATGGTTCTAACTATTCTAGCATGAACATTAAAGGCTACCTAGATTTATATATCTTGTGCTTTCAGTCTGTGTTGCTCCTTGACATGCAAAGCTTGATATTCTTTGGCTTCTTTTGAAATTATTTTCATTGATGTAGACAAATGAATACATGGAACTGGCCACAATTTGACTTAAATGGAAGTTATTAACTTTGGTTACACTTTATTTTAAGCTGTCCTGGTTGCGGTGTAATAATTACACAAATAAGTAGTGAGTAATATTAGCAGAACGTACTTCCTATAGGACTAGGGCTAATTGCGTGTAATTGTGCATCATTAGCTATAGTAAGTACACAAGGACACTAAAATAAAGTTAAACCAAATTTTTTTTTAGTGTAGTGTTACCAATTTGTTTTTCTTTAAAAGTGTAGTGACCAATTTCTTTAAGTGTAAAACATTTTCTTCAGAAGTGTAGTTACAAACTTCTTTTTTAAAGTGTTATACGAATGTCATTGTCTTTAAAACTGTAGTTACCACTTTGTTATTGGTGTAGTGTAGTGTTACAAACCTTTTCTTTAAGTGTAGTGTTACAAATGTTGTGTATGTGTTAACTAAATGTTACACTTTCCTTTAAAAGTGTAGTTCCCCATTTTTTTCTTTGAAGTGTAGTTACAAACTTCTTTTTTTAAAGTGTAGTTGCCAATATTTTTCTTTAAGTGTAAGTCACACTCACAATCATGCATCAAATGTTGGATGCCAAATCTCAGCAATGTTGAAACACACAAATATGAATGAAATTTCTTAACTCTGAAATGTGGAATTGCTTGCAAAATGTATTATTAAAATGACCTTGCATTAAAAAAAAATCAGTTTGACGAATTTCACGTTTTCAGTTGAGATTTTATGAGAAATATCCTTACTTAAGTCAGTTCCATATTTAATTCCAGACTTCGGCACCCAGCCTTTACTGCGGAAATAGTGATAGGCGGCGTATGAGGAGGAGAAGTTGGGCTGAAGCGAACGAAACATCGTCCAAACCTGAGCGACTGACAGAGCTTCCTATAGTAAACAAGACCAGACCGACTTAGCTACCAATGAAGAAACAACACATTTAAATTCCGTACACAGACAGATGTGTGTTTCCCGTATAACGCAGTAACTCGCTGCTTCACTACTATAGTACGATATTGCATCGCTGAAGAAATCATCTAGCTAGTCACGACTGTTTCCCGAAACCGTATTGTTGCAAATTGGTCGTTCAACCACGTTGGTTAATGACGTCACGCCGGTGTTGGAGTAATAATACTTTTAATGAATCTGATTGAGATGGAATTAATGCGAGATGTTTTACTATAAATTATGAACATGTCATCTGAGGAATATATCTAATTTTTCTCAGTTATTTTGCTTTATTTCCAGATTCACTCATAGGCTCGTTCTTACACACTAGAGCTCGTTCACACATGCGCACTCTTCAAACACGACACTATAAATCTCTTGACAAACTAAAAGACGTAAATGACGTTAGTATGTGTTCTAAATAAAAGATATAGATTGCACTGAATGTCAGCTTGCTTATTTTGCTCAAGATCAGGATTTATTGAGTCCACATGTCATGCAAACTGGAAACTCTGCTTCTAACCACAGCTCGAGATCTAGATCTGTCAAACACACAACTCTGCGACACTGTTGGCGAATGTTCGTTTCGGGAAACACCGACTCGTTGAACTGCTGATAGCGACAGAACTCGCGACTATAGTTGGCGAACGATACTTTGGGAAACACACTCCTGGCCGACACACATGACAGTAAAAACTCACCCCGCTGTAATAAATGGACAAGCATCCAAGAGCATAAACCAGAAAGAAAGCCTGAAATACAAAGACAGCATCTCGTTAGGAGACAAATGACTCCGCGTCGCTTCTCAATTGATTTGCTTGGTTGCTAACAAGGTTATGTTAGGATGTCTCCTAAATCACACGGGCTTTGGTTCAAACCCACGATAGCGGTCTAAGAAATTACACAGGGGAATGTCAGAGAAAGGTAAAGCATACAGCCAGGATGATGAATAATCAATTATAAAACATCACATATTGCTCTTCGACTCTTTGCTTCGACTCTAGGGTGTATTTAACTGGAGAATGATGGGATGTGCTCACACTAACGAGAGGAGTGCTCACTTCAGTAAGCTGTTGTTGAGGGAGGTTGAATTAACACTTCAGGGAGAATACAGTAGATAAGACATTCACGTTCACTTCTGTTGTTTGGATTGGCTCAAATCGCTCGACTACATCCAGCTGTGACAATAAAACACCCTTTAACTCAAAGCGGACCGATGAAAACCACGAGACCACAGTGATGGAGGACTGGGATAATAATAGCAGCATATGTTGACAGACAGGATTTCTGGGTAATGCACCATCACACAGACGGCTTGAACCTTCAGGTTAGTCACTCACTTCTTCATAACTCAGCTGGAGATACTCCATCATGGGGAACGGGTTTATTCTGCACACACACTTGCCCAGCTGCTCCTGATATGAGGAAAGACTCCATTACAATATATCGCAATACAAAAATGCAACAATATGTATCGAGGATAGTGACATTGGGTCTCATTCATGAAACATTCGTAAATATACGAGTAAATATGCGAGTGATTTCCGCGTAAAGAGACCTTCCCGAAAACTCTTCTCCTGATTCACATATACTTCATAAACATCAAATGTGATAGTGAAATGTGTGTGTGTGTTAATGAATTCCAATCAGTCGTAAATGAGATGCGCGTGCACGTTCATTCTCAATTACCATAAACCCCGCCTATTAAATCCGACTGACAACTAGGCCTATATATGGGCATCATATTATGACATGAATGCGAATGAAAAAAAAAAATTCTCAGATGCAGAAATTGAGGTTTTATTAGCAGAAGTTCATTCAAAACGCTACATTTTATTTTCAAGCGTACATAGTGGCGTATCGGGTCCTAAAAAAAAGGAAGCTTGGCAGCATATTACAGATGCAGTTAATGAAGTTTCATCTGTTAATCGAACATTCCCAGAAGTGAGAAGAAAATGGTTCGACATTAAGCTTGAGAGCAAAAAACGAATTAGTTCACTTCGGAAAAATCGTATTCAAACTGGAGAAGGACCACCATCGCAGATGTTATTACTGGCTCTCATAATAAGAAAAACCATATGTAATTACTATATATAATATTTTTCCAAAATGCTGTGTAAATATGTACCCGATTAAGGTGAATTAAAATGCAGTCTTATTAATGAGCAAAACGTTCGGGTGTTAAGCGCACTATTTACGCGTGGCTGGGAGCAGGTGTAGATTTCTAGCGTACCAACTAACATTTGGAAAATACGAACATTTTAATGAATCCGAAAATTTACGCCAGAACCACTTTACACACGATTTACACAAAAATTCGTTCTGCTCGTGTTTCATGAATGAGACCCAATATGTGGATAGTTCACCCAAACTAAAAAATACTGTGTGAGAAAAAAAATCTAATTTTCATAGTTTTAGTGTCAGTACTACATTAAACTACTATATATAATGTCGAATATAATGTATAATAATGCAGTGGGGGATATTTGTGTGTCCTGATAATGCCAGATGTCTGATGTTACCAGTAAAAGTGTCCTGCATTATTTTAAATATATCTAGTCAGTGACAGTGAAAGCATATTCGTCTAAAAGAATTCAGTATTTTCATCTTCAGAATCATGAATATTGTTATTCGGGTGTCTCTATTGTCCTGTGCTTTGGGTTTCAGCACCAAGTCCAAGACTATTCATTTACACACACAATGTAATATTAAATTTAGCATTTTAAACTGTTAACCTGTTATATTATATGTCTTGAAGTACCGCAGTAATATGGTATCGTGAGTTCAGTATCCTGATATGTATCGAATCGTGACATGAGGGTATCCTTACATCACTAATAATTATTTGTTTACACTAAAGTGTCTTTGAAAACAAAGCTCTACTGTAAGCATGCATCTAAATCCAAAACATGCATGAAGTGCTTTCCCTCACTTTGACTGAAACATTTCCTTGACTTCTCCAATTGTTTATAATTAGTAACTTTTTTAGGACTTTTAATTTATAGTTAATAATGCTCTCAAAGGCCACAGAATGCAGTGGTCAGTCCTCCTAGATACGGTTATGTTCACACAGTTCAGTTATTTACTGGAGCGACAACACCTTCTATAACCGAACTCACTCCCGGAAATGTTCAGGACCAGGGGCACGATTCCTTTCCTGAAAAAAATCGTGATATGATATTTTTGCCATATCATCCACCAATTAGCATTTCCATCAGCTACTGTACAACAGTACATGCTAAATCTTTTTCGCAAAAAGATACTTGGATGAAATTTGGCTACTGCAACATTAGCATTATGAGCTGAAACTTCCTTTCATTTGTGGATTGAGAGATTATTTTCACGGTTCGTACAGAGGCCGTAAAACGAAATTCCAGGAATTATAAAGCACTAATTTTTGGATTTCAAGGACTATAATAAGATCTCACTTATCAAAAAATATCTTTATTACCTTTTAAATTCTAAAAAAGGTAAATAGATAAACAACAAACTAATAAAACAAAATGGTACAAATAAATTGGAACACACTCAATAACTGGTAACTTTAACCATTGACTTGATACTATGACAAAGATATTGCTTTCCTGATTTTTCTCCCATGAATATATAATTGAGCTGAAGAATGAAACTATCTTATACTTATGTATTTATACGAGCACTATCACACTCATGTCACACGAAATGGCTCTATATCTATATCAGACAGGTTGCAGGCAGCGTTAATTTTGTGTGAAAGGATTGAGTTATTTAATCAAATTAATTCAATAATTCAAGCACTTTTCAAGTACCTTTTCATAAATATGGCTGTTTACAAGCACTTATAGGGTTAGTTCACCCAAAAATGAAAATTATGTCAATGACTCATCCTCATGTCGTCCCAAGCCCGTAAGACCTCCGTTCATCTTCGGAACACAGTTTAAGAGATTTTAGATTTAGTCCGAGAGCTTTCTGTCCCTCCATTGAAAATGTATGTACGGTATACTGTCCTTGTAAAGGAAATAAAGACATCAAAGTAGTCCATGTGACATCAGTGGGTTAGTTAGAATGGTTTGAAGCATCGAAAATACATTTTGGTCCAAAAATAACAAAAACTACGACTTTATTCAGCATTGTATTGTCTTCCGGTTCTGTTGTCGAGCCGCGCTCATGAGTCCGCAGCGACGCTGCTGACGTAAGACGCTGCTGACGTGTTGTCTGGTGTGTCCGTGTATTCGGGTTCAAATAAATATGGCTGGGCAAAAGAATGCAAGTCTTCCTCTGTGTGGAAATCCTTAGACATGTTTGCGAAGATTGTTTTGTTTACAGCGTGCGTCTCCCTCAGACTGAAGCTCGGGCGCACCAGACACACCTCAGCAACGCGGATCAACAACAGAACCGGAAGACAATACAATGCTGAATAAAGTCGTAGTTTCTTATTTTTGGACCAAAATATTTTTTCGATGCTTCAAAACATTCTAACTAACTTAGGGATGCACCGAATATTCGGCCACCGAAAATTTTCGGCCGAAAATGGCCCAAAAGTGCATTTTCGGTTTTCGGCCGAAAGACTTTTATCACCGAAACAATACGGCCGAAATGTTGTGATGACGCAAACAGAAACCGCGACCTGCACGTGCTTGTCTGAAGCAACATGTCTACGGTGTGGACGTATTTCAGTATTATATATATATCTGAACCCGCGAGGAAGCCTTGTTTATACTTTCGCCACAGACAGCGCTGTTGTATTATTCTTTGAAACGACAGGGAGCGACTCAAGTAACTGTCCTCTAACCATCAGGAATAGGTGAGAAGAAGAAAGATATCATAAACGTGACAATGTTTATTTTTTAGTATACCACCACCAATACAAAAATAATCTTGTAAACCCTGGTATTATTACTTGTGACATTACAAAAAAATATGTACATGGGAACATGTGTGTATACAACTAAATTAAAGCTCTCTTAATTATTTTCTAATTTCACTAAACATATTTCATTAAGTTTCGTGTACATTTGTATTAAACATGGACCTTTGTTCATTAAAAATGCTTGTTATGCTATTGTATGCTAATTTTTTAAAATGTAAGCAACTAATTTAGACGTGCAAACTGGGTGCTGGTGTGATGAGAAGTTCGTGCTCGGCTTTGTATTAGAGAACATTTAATTTTAAAACCTTTCTGCAGGCCAGTAGATTATTATTTAATGTACACATGAGTGGGGTCAAGTTAAACATTTAAGTTTGAATTTTATTTTATACTGTGGATTGTGCTAAATAAATAAATATTTGCATAATTTGTAATTGATTTATTCTTTGAAAATTTTATATTAATTTATGCAATTGCATTGCCTTGATTTTAGTAAAGTTTGTACACAGTCATAGCCATAAATGCAATGGTACTAATAATTGGCATAATTTCTTTCGGTGTTTCGGTTTTCGGCCTTGGTTTCGGCCAAGAATTTTCATTTCGGTGCATCCCTAAACTAACTCACTGATGTCACATGGACTACTTTGATGATGTCTTTATTTCCTTTCAGGACAAGGACAGTATACCGTACATACATTTTCAATGGAGGGACAGAAAGCTCTCAGACTAAATCTAAAATATCTTAAACTGTGTTCCGAAGATGAACGGAGGTCTTACGGGCTTGGGACGACATGAGGGCGAGTCATTAATGGCATAATTTTCATTTTTGGGTGAAATAACCCTTTAAATGTCAAAACGTCAAATTCAAGCACTTTAAGCACCTTGTACGAACCCTGTCTTTTGCAAATCTAGTTTACTTTACCATTGAGACGTTATCCTCTGTAGAGTTTCCATCATCCTCATCCTCTACCAGAACATATTCCTGCGCGTCTGTCGGGTCGGTGTCGGGCACGATCGGCTCTGAACTCCTCCTCTGGGCTTCATCCGCTCTACAGCCGCAGTGCGCGACCCAGTCGTCGTGTCTTCCGCACTTCACGTTGGGTTTGGAGAGCTGGTCTAAGCACTCCGGTTCTTCAGGATAGTCTTCAGCCAGAGGGTCATAAACCGGGTTTCCTTGACGCCGAGACCTGGCAGTATCAGTCTGATCCACATTTAAATCAGTCTCACATGACACATCATCCAATGAGCCGCCAAAGCATGTGGCCTGAGATTGCACATCAAACTCCACTGGTTTAGTGAGTATCTGCAGTGCATGATGGACAGACTCATCCTCCAATCCCTGCATCGCGAGAGCCGCCCGCGCCCAGCTGAGACGCTTCTGGTATCTGGTACAAATTAATCCAACAACACTGATTATTATTCAAGTGCATGCATGAGAATAACTGCAAACTAGGGATGCACCGATATAAAAATTGTCTGATAACCGATAATTCTTTATATTTGAAAGCCGATAACCGATATATTGGCTGATAAATCTAAATCCAAATTTTTATATAATTTTTTAGAGCCTGATTACAAAAACACAAGTCTCGCCATTAAAATCCACGTCCCAAACGCACAATTATAATCTTCTCATTATAATTGTATGCAGCCGATATGACAGACTTGTGTTGCACTTTACTGTATTTCCCTTTTTGAAGTGATTCCGATCATATTTCAAGCAATTCAAAACCATCATGTTGAACAGTCGCATCTGAAGAGTCTCAGCTGAAGGAAATAATACATTATTTATCAGCTTTAATATATCAGCCAGATTTAATTATCGGGCCGATAACAATTACATTACAAATGAACATTTATTGGCCGATACGGATATGGTGGCCGATATATCGTGCATCTCTAGTGCAAACACATCCAGAGTCAATATTACTTACTCTGACGAGGAGATCACAGGTAGACATCTGTCTCCAATGTCTAAAAAATACATAAAATCAGTCATGGTCATGTTAAATGTTTAGATGCTCGTGGTTGATTAAAAATAAACAGTCATTTACTCATTTACTCACTCATAACATTCCAAACAGGGTTATTATTGTTAACTAAAACTATTACAAACATTCCCAACAATCCAAAATGGATCCTACAATTTTATGCCCATCTCTAATATTTATTTTCTATCAATTTTTTTTAAGTGGTTCTTCACCAGTTGAGGAGCTTTTTGAACAACAATAAGATTTTTTATGTTTTTTCCAATCAAAAAAATTCACTCTATTGTAAAAGTTTGAGATGATTTAATGGCCACTGATTCAGCCGACTCTGCTGTACTGGTACTTCCATAAATCGAGATGAAATGAGATAAAACATTTCTGTTCATTAAAATAAAGCTGAAATAAAATAAAATATAAATATCAGTAGAAAAGCTTAAACTACAATGTTGCCTTGGCAATAAACTAAAATGATTAACTAATTAACTGTAAACAAAAACTGGAAGAAAAAAACGTGTTCAATATATTTATATTATGCATTTATTTATATTTATATTATGCAGGGGCTAAAATTTAGACTCACCAAGCGCCAAATGTGATGAAACGGTGTCTCTCGCCAGTTTGCCGTAATATTTTTATGAATTCTACCAATGCATTAATGTGAGCAACACTTGGGACGAGCCAGCGCAAGTTTAAGCCTTGACAATTTACATATTCAAGTGCAAGACGATGCAAAAGGAGCTCATTTCGTTACTCGCGCGCTCTGTGGGAAGTGGACATTCACACAAAACTGTCAAAAACAGCAAGTATCCTAGCAAACATAGTTGGTTATGTCTAAAGTGAACATGAACAGTTGAGAAAGTAAACACGTGTGTATCAGTATCATATGCATTCGACCTTAAAGTGACAGTAGCCTAATAAACAAACCTGCCCCGTCTGTGTTTTTAATGTTAATCAAACGACAAAGAAAAAAAACACTCACTGCTCTTGGCTGAATAACCTTTGAAAGTTTAATAAGTAAATATGAATAAGGATGTTTAATTAAGGATGTTAAGAATATATTTTTATGCAGTGAAGACTATGCAGTGTTATTTTATATTTGCTTTATTATATTTCATTCAGTACATGAAAACTGGAAAAGCACTGTTCATTTATGCTTTTACTTTGATTATTTGTTCTTATTTTATTACTGACTGTTTACTGGTCTTTAATAATGTTTTAAATTTATATTAGTTGGCCGGTAAAAAATATTCATGGCTGGTAAATTTTCTTAAGTGGCAAAAAAGTTAGTTTCAGGCCCTGTTAATATGTGAATAAAAGCCTAAACTAAATCTGTTCATCATATAAAACAAGTGTGTTTATTCAGAAGACTTTAGTTTTTAACCACTCGATTCATATTACAAGCTTTTTTGGGGGGTACACAGACTTTCAAATCGAGGGACAGAAATCTCTCAGATTTCACTAAAAAATATCTTCATTTGTGTTTCAAAGATGAATTAAAGTTATTTGGGTTTGTAAAGAGAAAATTAGACACAATTTAATTTTCTTTTTTGGCTGAGCTATCACTTTAAACGTTTATAAACGCAATAAACACATGATTTAATGCTTCCAACATCCACAGCAACAGTAAATGCTGTCAATCAATAACGTTACCTACATTTCCATTGTTGAGAGACCACGTGCTCAGGTCTGGATCTCGAGAACACTCCTTTACCAAAGTAACCCTTCAAGAACAAGAAGAGAGCAGGTTTAAACGAGTGTTTTACCACGGTATGCCCCAAACACGTGCAGTGCTGTCTCACCCGCTCATACAGTGTCAGTGTGTGTGCTGGATCTGTGACTATGACTTGATGACTGATGATTTCTGCTCTATATATGATGCGATCCTCATCCTGCGAGCTCAATGACACTGGAAGAGGAGCTTCAAACGACTCATAAACCTTCGCCCGGCGTTTGGGCGCTTGAAACACGGCTTCAGTCATGGAGGATCATATAAACAACATCACAGGTTAATAATAATAAAAGAGTCGCAAGCGCCTGATCGATTCAAGCCATGTGAGATGCGTTCGGTGTCACCGCAAAACCCGTCCGGCCGTCACGCGTAGGGAAACATTAGTTCTGAGGTTCTTGTTTAGGGAATCTTCTTTTTCATACTAGTCGAACATCAAATAATCATATTAAATAAGCGATTATATCACAAACCCCACAGTTAAACGTTGCGAATTTATGTTACACTTTTATTCTAATTGTCTTCAGGACATTGCAATTTGTTTCGAGGGCCACTAGAGAGCAATGTTTCCCAAATAAACAAGTATAATTATACGTGTACTTCATACATATTTACAATAAAGGCATTTAGCAGACACTCGTAAACAGAAAACATATATTTATACGTATAAACGTAAGGATGCAAAAAAAAAAAAAAAACACTAGTCTTTTATAATGTTCTCAAAACATTTCACACAAAAACATTTTTATACATCATTCATGGAATGCTTTCCCCCCCCTGAAACGTTTTGGCAACTTACATTTATTAAATGTTAGCCTACTAATTGTTTCAGAACGTTTAGAGAACTTTCAAAAGTGACATAATATTCCGAAGTGGAATGTTCCTTAACGTGTGTAACCAAGAAATAAGAACGTCTTGAAATACCATTTTTATAACATAGCATAATGTGAACGTTATTATGTTTTAGTAGGCCTATATTATTATTTAATATATATAATTTAATATATATATTAATATATTTAATATATAAAAAAAATTCTGGAAAGGTCAAAGTAACATTATTGGAATATTTGCTCAATGTTATATGTTCTTTAATAATGTTCTCAAAGCTTTAGCACAAAAACATGATTCATACATTGTGAAACTTTTTTCTTAAATATTTTAGTTGGATGATAATCTAACGTTATTGAAATGTTACTTGTTTCAGAACTTTCAGAGAACATTCAAAGTAACGTT
>CM060601.1:8715599-8738099 GCA_030578255.1 Tiaroga cobitis
CACTGCAGTATTAAGGAGAAAATACTCAGCAATGCTGTCGACTTACGAATGTACACATGGTTTGTCTTAAAGCATATTAAAAACAGCACATACACACATAAACAACATTAAAAGCTGGATTTTCACACAATTAGCCTACTGTTATTACAGGAGTAAGTACCTGTAAAAGATGTAACAAGGGCACTGTAAAAAAAATAAAAATAAATGCAAATGTTATTTCCTGAACAGTTAAAAAAAAAAAATTTTGTTGGTTATGCAAACATTAAGGAAACATTCCATTGTGCAAACAATTATGGGAACGTTACTTTTAAATGTTCCCTGAAACATTTATTTAAACAATGTCCAACTAAAACATTTCTGAGAAATAAAACACTCTGATGATGGTGTTTGTGCTCGTGTTGTGAGAACGCGAAAGGCCGCATAATTCTGTTCTATTAACGTTCCGGTTTCACTTTAATTTATAGATTTAACCTTTACATTTTTCACCAGTCATATTAAACTCGCTTATTTTGTTCTGGAAATGTTCTGAAGATTGTGAAAGACATCAGAGCAGTGGAAACTAATGACGGATCACATCCTTCCACTTCCCTCTGGAAAGCGCCATCAAATCAAACGTCTTTATTCTGCAACTCTTCATGTTCCACAGACGCTCGACTCAACCTTCTAATATCAGACGGAAGAAGTATATTCCTGTCCAGCTGGAAATCATATTTTGTCAAAGGAGATATGCATCTATGCAGCGGGGTTCAGAGAAGTTCACGTGTTGCAATCACGACAGGGTGTGTGTGTGTGTGTGTTCAGAAACACACGCAATACACGATGATGTCATGACTGAGAGTGCTGTGCGTGCGACGACCTGATCGCATGTCAATCAAAGGTATGCAAGAGTAAAAACGACATAGTTTGAAAATATTTATTTACATGTTGAAATACAATTGACATTTAACGGTTTAACATGTCATTTAAACTGTATGAAAGACGCTCCCTTTTAAAATCTGTTTCATATTTACACACATTTTGTGAATCAAAGTAAAAAAAATTAAGGCTTTAGAGTGATTTATAAACAGAAAAAGTCAAACACTTTACAATAGGGTTCATTAGTTGATGGATTAACTAACACAAACTAACAATGAGCAATACATTTGTTACAGTATTTATTCATCTAGTTAATAAAAATACAGCCGTTCATTGTTTGTTCATGTTAGTTCACAGTGCATTAACTAATGTTAACAAATGCAACCTTTGATTTGAACAACCTATTGGTTAATGTTGAAATAATATTAACTAAGATTAATAAATGCTGAAAAAGTATTGTTTATTCTTAATTCATGTTAACTAGTTAACTAATGTTAACTAATGAACCTTACTGTAAAGTGTTACACACTTGACTGAGAACAATAAAGCAAAAAAAAAGTCCCTCGCAGTTTAAACAAATTGTTCATAAATGTAAAAGGCAACTTTTACTTAAGATCAGAATCTGAGGCAAAAATAGAGCAGATCTTTGGAAAACAATCTAAGAAAGTGTTTTATTTGCTGGATGAAGAAGTGAAACTGTACATGTTCAGATTGATCTGGTCAGTCTCTGGTACATGAGAAAGTGTGTTTTCAGCTGTCAGTTTCAGTGCAGTCCTATACACAAACACACACGCGGCACTCCAGGGGATTTAGTACATGTCAACTTTCTTATTGCTATTGTAAAGTTTTTGATAATGGCCAAAAACGAACAGGGTCCAAAAGTCTGAGACCACTAGATCCTGATGCTCTTTCACTGCAGAACCACCAGCAGAAACTGTGGGTCTTGTCGGGATGACAGAACTGAGGATTCTCCTGAGCAGTTTCAACTTCAATACAAGCAAAAAAAGCCTCTTTAACCTCATCCTTCCCTCGGGTCATTTTGACCCGGAAATATTTTTTGGCATTTTTAAAAAAAATCGAGTGTTCATCGGAGGGGTCCAAGACCCTATGACTTTTTAAAAAATCTATTCGAGGAGTTTTGTGGTTGAAATTTGAAAAAGTAACAAACCCTTCCCTCTCGGGTCAATTCCCCTTATGAATGAGTGGAATACGAGGAATGCTTCAGTACACATAGAAAAACCTAAAAATGCTCAAACTTTACCAAAACATTATTGTATAATGTCTACATGTGTATCTGAACGCACATTGAAGAGAAACTGGCTTTAGGAACCAGCGGAACAGCTCCTCTGCTCCATATAGAGCTATAAGCCCATCTAGAGTCATGAAATATCATGTTATATTAATATTTTCCACAAGAGGTCGGAAAAGACTCCCAATGTAAGATATTTTGAGTGGAATTAAAAGGGTTATGCATGAAATTGTGAGTTATTTTGAATATAAGTTAAAAGAATGTAAGGAATGTGCTTAAATTACTATGTATTTATTATTTATTGATCAAATCTAGTCATTTAAAGGTACAAAAAATAAAACAATATTATCAAAATAAAATAAAATAAGCTTTCTGGACAAAAAGAAGAAAAAAAGTATAATTGTAGGTCTTCGGGTGGAGGGAAGGATTTCCCTAGTTTATTTATTTTGCTTTATTTCAATCTTACAGGTTTAAATGAGAATAAATCCCTGACTTGCAGTGATCTCAGACTTTTGAACACCACTTTATTCAGTAAAAAAATGAAATATGGAGTGTCACTTTTATGTCCTTGGCTTTGCTGACGCAGATCTTCACAGTGGAACTGCCCTGTTGGGCTGGTCTTGAAAGCCAGAAACGAATGTCTGTGGAATGAGTTCAGGATCAGAATCAGAATCAGCACCAGGATCAGGACCAGGACCAGGACCAGGACCAAGATCAGGATCAAGATCAGGACCAGGACCAGGACCAGGACACGGATCAAGATCAGGACCAGGATCAGGATCAGGATCAGGATCAGGATCAGGATCAGGATCAGGACCAGGACCAGGACCAAGATCAGGATCAAGATCAGGACCAGGACCAGGACACGGATCAAGATCAGGATCAGGATCAGGATCAGGATCAAGATCAAGATCAAGATCAAGATCAAGATCAAGATCAAGATCAGGATCAGGAGTTCAGGATCAGACTCTTTCTCCGGATCAGGACCAGGATCAGGCTCCAGATCAGGATCAAGATCAGGACCAAAACCAGGATCAGGATCAGGATCAGGATCAGGAGTTCAAGTTCAGGCTCCAGATCAGGATCAAGATCAGGACCAGGACCAGGACCAGGATCAGGATCAGACTCTGGCTCAGGCTCAGGCTCCGGATCGCTAGTACAGGTCCCTGATGATCTCCTGCAGGAGCGGGTGAAGGCACCAGTCCACCTCGGTCTCCTTCATGAGTGTGATGAGCTGCACGTGGTCCGTCACCAGCTGGCGCAGGTCCGTCATCTTCTGCAGGACTTTGGCGAACAGCTGCAGGGAGTCGGGATGGTTGGTCTTCAGCTGCAGCTCCAGAGAGTGCAGGACCGTCTCCTGAAGGTCCTCGATGGGCTTGACGTTCAGCAGGCCGGGTCGGTCTGGCGGAGGGAAACAGCGCTTCGTTAAACAAAACCACTGAAACTGGGAATCTCAGGAAAAGATTCGCTTCATGGCTTACAGTCCACCATATTTCAACACGGAATAAAACATGAAAAAATTAGGATAATCACGCACACCTTCCTCACAAATTCTCATTATTGTGATAAAAGCATTACATTAAGCAGTAAAAAACGTCATTATCATTATTTATATACAGTAAATCATAAAAATAATCCACAATGATTTCATTTTTAATAAACTAACGCAATTAAAATATACATTTACAAATTAATTTATATTAATATTATAAAACATTTTTTTATCATAATAGTTTACATTAATATTTTGAATTAGATTTAATGTTATAATTTCTGTTTTTATTTTAATTTCAGTTAGTAATTTTGTAACTTTTATACCCCCCCCCCCCCCCCCCATGTGTATAGTTTTTATTAATTTTTATTTCAGTTTTAGTTTTTCAACTTAAATTTCATTAAACTGACTTAAAAAATGAGTTGAATCTTGCATAACTTAAAAAAGGTTGAAAACTACTTAACTTATTTTGATGAGTTAAAGTAACGTAAAAACACATATTTTTTATAACTTATTGATCATACACTCTAAAAACTGCTGGGTTGTTTCAACCCAACTTTGGGTCAAATATGGACAAACCCAGCCGTTGGGTTAGATTTTTAAATTGCATTTTTAATCCAACGTTTGGGTTTGTCCATATTTGACCAGAAATTGAGTTAAAACAACCCAGCATTTTGTATCCCAGTGTATCTTTGAATCGTCTTTTCGATTAAATGTTAAACTGGATGAGATTTTATGGATTTCAAAAAATATACAGCCATTCTCTGCCATTATAAAGCTAGGAAGAGCCAGGACATTTTTGAATATAACTCTGATTGTATTCGTCTGACAGAAGAATGTCATATACACCTAGGATGACTTCAGGGTGAGTAAATCATGGGATAATTTTCATTTTTGGTGAACTATCCCTTTAAGGCTATCTTTGAATGGTGTTTTTGGTGAGATGGTTAATGTGTAAAGATCTGTGTGTGTCACCTCCGCTCAGGATGATGACGGCGAGGAACAGCGCCATGTCGCTGTCATCCAACTCCAGCATGTTGAACTTGACGGAGAACTCGAACTTGGGCTCCATCATCTCGCAGAAGGGTTTGCGCAAGCTCTTGACGAACTCGCGGGTCATGAAGATCTGGCCGTAGGAGATGAGCGTGCCGTCCTTGTTCATGAGCGGCGCCATCATGATGATGAGCACCTCGATCACGCCGTACTTCAGGAGCGTCACCTGGTCGTTCAGGTCCAGGTTCACGAAGCCCGGGATGCTCTTGGCGAACTCGGTGACTTCGCTGACGGCTTCGGCCGATCTCGACTGGCAGCTGTGGAAGAAACGCAGCTCCACTTCGTGAATGACTCCCATGTCGGATCTCCGGTGCTCCTGCATCGGCATCTGCCGGGAGTTGATCATGTGCTCGCCCTCCATCAGGGACTTCATGTCGTGGATCACGAAAGGCTGTGAACGAGGAGAACGTCCATGATCAGTTTGAGCTAAGACCCAACTCTTCTTAGCTACATGTGGTTTATTTAGTGTTTTGTTTAGTTGTATAGTGTGTTTGTCTATATGTTTTGTAAGGTTGGGTCTGTAAAGGACTTTGGCCAACTTGTGTTGTTTTTGATTGATTTTGTGTTGATTGATTGATTGATTGATTGATTGAATCTACTTCCACTAAGAAAGATGCAGCTGGTCACTTAATAATTTTGGGTTAAAAAAATGTATTGGGTTATAACTAGAAATTACCCTACGATTCAAAAAATGACCCAACATAGTGACCCAATATGTGTAACCCAACGTTGTTTACTGTGTGTAAACAGTGCAGTCCAAGAACTTATTTTCTATGAACGAGTTCAAATGGTTCAATATGGTGTTGCAGTGGGACTCGAGTACGACCACACGGGCTGAAACATTATTACAATATGGCCTCTTTAAGAAAGGCTCTACATTATGCTCTTCCTCAAAGTCTTGATGTTGTTTCAGGCTCTACTAGAACAGGGTTTCCCGCTTGAATGTTGATTATTTCCTCATATTCTCCATTGTTGCGGCTCCTCTCTTCCCAGTCTGTCAGTAACGCTCTGTTTACTTCCTGTCTCTATGAAGCCCCTCCTTCTGAAAAGCACACTGTGCTCTGATTGGTCGGCTGGATCAGTGTGTTGTGATTGGTCGAGCGCTTCGAGTGTGTTTGGGAAATGTCCCGCCCCTTTCCATAACCGCCAGTTTAACACACTACTAACTAACTCAACCAGGCCCCGCCCCTTTATTCTGCGTATGAATTATTATAATGAGGAATATTGTGGCGTGTTCGTTCCCGGAAGAAACTCAAGACTACAATGGAGGTGTTTCAGGAGTTCAGGAACACTGTCACTGATATAGAGAAGAACTGGAGCTTGTTCATGATCAAACAGCAACATTATACACTAAACACAGATGAAGAGAAGCAGAACCGGTCTTCTTTAAAATATAAAAATATACCAATGCATGTCTTGTCATTAGTTGAATATGAACTTCTCAAAGTTTCTCTCAAGTGCTTTTTAGGCTCAAAACATGCAAGTAATCTTGAGTAATTGTGTATCAAAAATGTCAGACTCCAATCCATAACACAAGGGGCGCTATAACGCAACCGGGAGAAACTGTCTAAACTAAAGGCTTTCTCTTTCAGCTCAAGGTCACAAATATCTTGTTGAACAAGTTTGTTTTATCTACAGTAGTGCACTGAACAAAAACCTGGTGTAGGATTTCCTTTGAAACAATTTTCACTAAAAAATATTTTTTTTTACAGTGCAGCTTATGCATAAAACATCCAGTGTAATGAAACGAACATCGGCTGCATCTGAAATCGCATACTTCCCTATAGGTGACAAACAGTAGGTGACTTAAGAAGTATGTGAGAATTTACTGTATTATTATATAGAACTTTCTTGTTAGAGCTTGCAAAGTAAGCATTTAAAGTAAGTACCTACTCAAGAGATTATGATATTTGGGACTCAGCCATGAAGGAGCCTCTAGCGCCCCCTTGAGGACCGGAGGTATTACAACAGGACTGTGAGCTCTCAGTGTTTACTCTCGTATTAGAACATATTGAAAACAGTTATTTACATTTTTAATAAATGTTTCTTGAGCATCAGATCATCATATTTAGAGTGATTTAGAAGGATCATGTGACACTGAAGACTGGAGTAATGATGCTGGAAATTCAGCTTTGATCACAGGAATAAATTACATTTTTAAATATATTAAAATAGAAAATAGTTATTTTAAATTGTCATAATATTTAACAATATTACCGTTTTTGTTGTTGTTGTATTTTTAATGAAATAAATGCAGCCTTGGTGAGCAGAAGAGACTACTTTAGCTTTAGAGCGGCGGTGTGTATCAATACTTTGATATTTCCTCCCTGCAGTCGTTGCCTTTAGAGATGTGTATAATGTCTAATAAACGTGTCCTCCGCAGAGCAGATGTTCGTATCGTTCACAGCGCTAGACAAAACACACATCTAACAGCCTTGCTCATATCTCGAGCTGAAGACATACGGGTACGCTGGAACTCAACTTATTTCTGTCAACACAGTAAAAATGTTCAGTGGAGAGGCTGTAATCATAATTGCTATGTTTATATGAATAAAATGGCAACACTTTACAATAAGGTTCATTAGTTAACATTAGTTAACTACATTAGTTAGCATTAACTAATAATGAACTGCACTTATACAGCATTCATTAATCTTAGTCAATGTTAATTACTTTATTAATATCTTTTTAATATTATTTAATGCACTGTGAACTAACATGATCAAACAATGAACAGCTGTATTTTTTATTAACTAACATTAACAAAGATTAACTAATACTGTAACAAATGTATTGCTCATGGTTAGTTCATGTTAGTAAATACTAATGTTAACTTCATGTTAGTTACCAATAAAATAAATATAAAACGTATTCTTTAAAATAATTTCATTATTATTATTTAATGCAAGTGTTATTGATATATTTTTAAGTGTCCAAATACATTTCGGGGCCAATGCATATAATTTAATAATAAATAATTTAGATGTTTGCTTTAACCTCAACATTTTAATATTAACCAGTAAATAAGTCTTTCAATTTAGGAATTTTCTTGAAATAATCTAAGAGTGAATGTCTGTTATGATTGGTCATGCACATCAATATTTATGTTTATGATGAAAGTATTGAGTGAGAATGAGATTATCTGTGTTTTAACCGACGGAAACCTGAATTTCTGCATAGGCGTCGCTTCAAGTGCACTTCATGCAGTGTCTAGACAGCGGTGGAGCGACGATCATGGTTTTGAACATCTGTGAAAGGTCAAGAGCTGAACATTTAAAGAGCACAAATTCTGCTTTTCTTCATCTGTGTTTAGTGTGTAATGTTGCTGTTTGATCATGAACAAGCTCCAGTTCTTCTCTATATCAGTGTCAGTGTTCCTGAACTCCTGAAACGCCTCCATTGTAGTCTTGAGTTTCTTCCGGAAACAAACACGTCACAATATTCCTCATTATAATAATTCATACGCAGAATAAAGGGGCGGGGCCTGGTTGAGTTAGTTAGTAGTGTGTTAAACTGGCGGTTATGGAAAGGGGCGGGACATTTCCCAAACACACTCGAAGGCCTCGACCAATCACAACACACTGCTCCAGCCAATCAGAGCACAGTGTGCTTTTCAGAAGGAGGGGCTTCTTAGAGACAGGAAGTAAATAGAGCGTTACTGACAGACTGGGAGGGGAGGAGCCGCAACAATGGAGAATATGAGGAAATAATCAACATTCAAGCAGGAAAACCTGTTCTAATAGAGCCTGAAACAACAAGACACTGCATACTCAGTCCTCGGTAAATGATGCAACAGAACCGATGTAGTTAAAGTGTCCAGACTCACGGCGTTGTCGCTGGTCTTCCCTGAGAGAATGGCTCTGGCCTTGGCTTTGGTCAGGGGGAAGTACTTGAGATAGGACTCGTACAGGAGTCTGGCCAGCGCTCTGAGATCCGCAGACTCCGGGTGCATGTGGTCCACGTCACTCGAGAACTCGGCCAGCAGCTTCTCCTTCTCCGCCTGAGGCATTCGGCCGAAACGAATGGCTGGGAAAAAAGCAAACAAACAGACAGTTGAAAACCCCCAAATCCCAGATCCATCATGCTGGGAGTCTTTGCTCAACGTCTCGGTCTGTGGGGAGTGTGTGTGGGAGTGTGTTTTCAGTGTTTCTGCATGTTAGCGCGGGTCATTATGACCGATTCAAACATTCTTCAGGGCTTTTCTTCTGACACTAATATAGAAATGTTTATACTAAAAACATTTTTTTCTCATAAATTGCTAGTAAATCTCACAAAAACAGTAAAACATTGAATTAAACGTGAAATCTTCTCCTGTAATCTTTTTTACAGCGTAGTTTCAAAAAGTAGATTTTACGAAAAAAATTTGTATTGACCCAATATTTAGCATGGTGTGAAAATATATGCAGTGTATTAATATAATTTTAGACATTTAGCACAGTTTTATCTAATGAGTGATTCAGTCTCCTTTATAGACAATCACAATATTTAAATTTCGGTTTCATTTTATTTTGATAAACACATTCTGTTGACTGTAAGTAACTTTGCAACTACAGTCTCATGTTAGTGGAGTTATTAGTGGAGTATTAGTATTAGTAGAGTATTAGTATTAGTAGAGTATTAGTAGAATATTAGTATTGGTAGAGTATTAGTAGAATATTAGTGGAGTATTAGTATTAGTAGAGTATTAGAATTGGTAGAGTATTAGTAGAGTATTAGTGAAGTACTAGTAGACTATTAGTAGACTGGTAGGGTTCGGGTTAGTAGAGTATTAGTGGAGTATTAGTGGAGTATTAGTAGAGTATTAGTGGAGTATTAGTGGAGTATTAGTAGAGTATTAGTAGACTGGTAGGGTTCGGGTTAGTAGAGTATTACCGTATATACCCGAATATAAGACAAGGTTTTTGTCCTAAAAATAGGCAAAAAAATGGGGGGTCGTCTTATATTCAGGGTTTTCTTATATTCGAGTGGAGGAATCGATTGATAGCCTTTTTCTCCCGCGCTTGGAAAAAACGAGCGCGTCGCTTCCATTATGAGCGCGCATCCCGCGCACCTACATTTGAAATAACGAACTTGAGCGCGTAAAAGACACGATATGTGAACAGGGGGGGGGGGGGTCTCTGCTCGCTTGTCTCCGTCCGCTCTGGCATCCTCTGTGAACGGCTCTTTTTCTTGCGCGGCTCGAGCAGAGGGAGAGAGGGAGAGAGGGGGAGAGAGAGAGAGAGGGGGAGAGAGAGAGAGAGAGAGAGAGAGAGAGAGAGAGAGAGAGAGAGAGAGAGAGAGAGAGAGAGAGAGAGAGAGAGAGAGAGAGAGCGGGAGCCGGATCGTCGTTGAAAACGGCCAGACGACCCCGCAGGGTGGTTAAATCCATCCCGTCGCACTCAAGGCAGCCGCAGTCATGGCCTATCAGGAAGCGCATATGTGCCGGTCTCCAACGATGAGCGGGCCTCTACACGAGGCACAGGTGATAAGAGGCATTTGGAACAACGCCTCGGAAATATGCTCTTAAAATTATTTTATGTTGAATACCAGATTTCCCCCCCAAAATAAGTCTGGAAAATGGGGGGGTCGTCTTATATTCGGGTATATACGGTAGTAGAGTATTAGTAGACTGGTAGGGTTCAGGTTAGTAGAGTATTAGTAGAGTTAGTAGACTGGTAGGGGTTGGGTTAGTAGAGTATTAGAAGAGTATTAGTAGAGTATTAGTAGAGTTAGTAGACTGGTAGGGGTTGGATTAGTAGAGTATTAGAAGAGTATTAGTAGACTGGTAGGGGTTGGGTTAGTAGAGTATTAGTAGAGTATTAGTAGAGTATTAGTAGAGTATTAGTAGAGTTAGTAGACTGGTAGGGGTTGGGTTAGTAGAGTATTAGTAGAGTATTAGTAGAGTGGTAGGGTTCAGGTTAGTAGAGTATTAGTAGAGTATTAGTAGACTGGTAGGGTTTAGGTTGGTAGAGTATTAGCAGAGTATTAGTAGAGTATTAGTAGAGTATTAGTAGAGTATTAGTAGAGTTAGTAGACTGGTAGGGGTTGGGTTAGTAGAGTATTAGTAGAGTATTAGTAGAGTGGTAGGGTTCTGGTTAGTAGAGTATTAGTAGAGTATTAGTAGACTGGTTGGGTTTAGGTTGGTAGAGTATTAGCAGAGTATTAGTAGAGTATTAGTAGAGTATTAGTGGAGTATTAGTAGAGTATTAGTAGACTGGTAGGGTTCGGGTTAGTAGAGTATTAGTAGACTGGTAGGGTTTAGGTTGGTAGAGTATTAGCAGAGTATTAGTAGAGTATTAGTAGAGTATTAGTGGAGTATTAGTAGAGTATTAGTAGACTGGTAGGGTTCGGGTTAGTAGAGTATTAGTAGACTGGTAGGGTTCAGGTTGGTAGAGTATTAGTAGAGTATTAGTAGACTGGTAGGGGTTGGGTTAGTAGAGTATTAGTAGAGTATTAGTAGACTATTAGTAGACTGGTAGGGGTTGGGTTAGTAGAGTATTAGTAGACTGGTAGGGGTTGGGTTAGTAGAGTATTAGTAGAGTATTAGTAGAGTATTAGTAGACTGGTAGGGTTCGGGTTAGTAGAGTATTAGTAGAGTATTAGTGGAGTATTAGTAGAGTACTCCAATTTTTACAAGAGCGCTCGTGCTCTTGCGCGTACACAAGAGCGAGCACTCATGGTACCGGCCACACTGAGACTTTCAACACACCGGAGAAAGCATCACACAACAAGCTGGAAACTCATGTAAACTCCTACTGCAACGTTACAATAATAGGCTACTTTTATCAGCTTGGCGTTGAACCAATGCTCCATGCTCGTACCATGATAACGTTACATTTGTGGTGTTATCTAGCATAAGGCATTTCACTAACTATTCGTGTATCTTTCACAATCAGCAATGTCAACATAGGTGAATGTATAATATGATAATGGAAACGGTCAGTGAACTAGACTGAACAATTTCAGTGTAACAGTAAGATCGTAGGAAGTAACATTAGGCCTACTGTACTGAACGTGTCTGGAAATGTGTATTATAAACAATATGATAGTAGTGGGATGAGTACCGTTAGACAGTAGATCTAGTACATAAAATAAAAGTTACATCCTAAAGCACCTAGGCCTACTTTTTGTTATCCTGGAACAGTCTTTTGTATTCATTTCATGTCTCATATATGTTGAAGTTTACCTTGCTATTTCATTACGGTTTACCATTATTTCAGCATATCTGAAAACTTGTAATTTATCACAATAAAAATAGCGGAGGTCTCTCCATAATTCAAAGGCTCTGCCGATGTTGATCGATTCACGATCGATTCAGTCGATCCGATTCACGTTTGGCCTGACGAGCTTCAGCAGATACATTTTTGTTTTGTTTTGTTTTTTATATTTATGTGGAGTTTGTGTTGGAGTGTGTGTTGTGCTGGAGGCAGGTCGTTTTTTGGTGTTATCAGACTTAATGTCGTCAGCTGCAGTGCCGTCGCATACGCCTTATTCACGGCAGCGCCATCTTTGATTTTTAATGAGAATGAAAGCGAGGCTGTGAGGGATAGACATGCATCTCTTCAATGGGCTGTCCTGTTATTTAATGTGTTTTCGGATTGTTCTGCTCATGAAACACTGGAAAAATATCTTTCCAAGAAATTTCAGTTGACAAAAAACTCCCGACAATGTAAGCTGTGGAAAATCGTAAGTTATCTAGGAGCTTTATTCAGCTTTTTACAGAGGATGCCATTGGAAACACGGCAAGTCTATCCCTCACAGCCTCACTTTCATACCTGTCATGGCGCTGCTCTGAATAAGGTCTATAGACTATATAAAAAGGAGAGAGGCTCGGGAGCGCGCATGCACGTCACATCCGATGGATTTCGCAGAAAATCCGACCCGGCGACTTTACATAGAAATAGGAATACTGGCCTTCAGAGGTAATAGCAAAACCCGGCAAGTGGATCATTGTAATGTGTGATTACAACCCCTTCACACACAGGCAATAAAAAAAGGATTCATTTTAGAAGAAAAGTTACATATAGCAGCACATTTAATGTACTTGATTAATAACTCATGGTAGATAATTCTACGTGATTTTCCTCTTTATATGTCAATATATATATATATATTTTTTTTTAAAGGATAACATAAATGAACAATTAGCTGACAAAAGTATGACTAGCCCAACTGTGGAATATCTGTCCTCATTTATTACAGCACAGTTGTGTAAATCTGTCCAAATACATCAGGTTTGAAACCAAGAGGACTGGGAATGATTATATATTTGCTTTTAAATGTGTTAATTCACCCAGTATAGGCTTAGATAAACCTCAAAACATTTTGTTAGTCAATGTTAAATTTAGTTTAATATAAAGAAAGGCATCTTTTTGCAATCACTCTTAAAATAAAAGTTCAAAAAGGGTTTCAGAGCAATGCCGTTGAAGAACCATTTCAGTTCCCCGGAGAACCTTTCAGTGATCATTACAAGAACCTCAGTGTGAAGAACATTTTAATAATCTAAAGAAGCCAATTAAGAACATTTATTTTTAAGACTGTATATAAAAATATGATTTAAACATAATTATTTGTGTTTACACTCTTAAAAAGACATAGTAACAGTTCTATTTAGAACCATATTGTCCTGAGGAACCGTTACAATGTGTCGATTCAGGGTTCTTTATTCACACCTTCTGTTTTTAAATCTGTAACTGTCAAAATAGTTGTAAAGCCCCTCATTTTAGAAGCTCAAGCATCAACACTCACAACAGCTACTGATATCCTTTTAAAACTGATATATATATATATATATATATATATATATATATATATATATATATATATATATATATATATATATATATATATATCACTTTCAAATCTCACTTTTTCCTACCAATTATCTTCCTCTTTCAGTGTTTGTAAGTGTGAGCTCTCCTCTCTTCTTCTCCACTAAGTCATTGGATTTATGAAGAGTTTTGAGTTATTTCTTGGGCTTATGCATAAACATGCCCAGTTCCCAAAACATTAAAACCATCCCATGACTTTGATCCCTTTTAACTTTGGGAAGGCTCACATACAGTTTCTGTCCATTCACAACATGTTTGGCCATCACACACTGAACTGCTTTTACTGAAGCACATGACAGAGACACAACCTCAAAGAGGATTGCGAAGATATTTCACTTTTTGGTTCCATTTTGTGTTTTATGTGTGTATTTATTCATGTTCACTGTCAGTTATCATTTATTAATATATTCAGCTAATAACTTGTTAGGTCACTGTCCTTTTTCCTACAATTTCCCATGTCAATAAATAATCAAATGACCTAATTGACACGACTTGCTGTCAGTTTTTTTAAAATATATATATATAAATGCAAAACTCTAATTAATAAGAGGTTTTATTAGAGCAGGTAGTTGGCAAAAAGCATAACATTAATACATAATATTAAAACCTTTAATATTTATGAAAATGAACTAATATTAAAAATAAGGTTCTCTGTAACAACATCATATGGTTCTTTATGGAAGCTTATAAAAAGTTCAGGCTCAACTTTTGAACCGTAATACTAATCTTATTTAGAAGTATTTCTCTTAGGAGTGTGTTTTTAGGCAAACTTAAAACAGGCGTAATCTATAAAACTGCACTTTAAATAAATGTCACCGTCGTTTCACTTTTACAGTGTACAATCCAATGCCAGCATTCTTCGAAAACTTCTCCTTTTGTGTTCCAGGAAAAATTAAAAATAAAAGCATATGGTTTCAGAACAGCTCGAGTGAGTAAATAGTGTTCATTTATGAGTGAACTTTCCTCTTAAGATCTAAAGTGTAAAACAAGTTATATCAGTTTGTCTTTACATTAGCATGAATCTGCTTTAGGAAGATCACGACAGACGACAAGTTTAAACTGCTTCTAATCTAACAATACCATCTAATGCCAAATTAATCTGTGCATTGCAATCTGAACTCCGAGAAAGCTGTAGGTATTTCCGCTGAATCTAGGACGGCCCGCGCGATCAAAGCCAACAGAAACAGGGCCGTAAACCCATCTCACAATTGTGCACATTAAGCTGGAAATAACGTCAGGCTAAACGTGAGGCTCTCAAACACTGGAACTGCTGAAATGTAGATTTTTAAGTGTCTTACGATAAACCTTCGGAAAGTTTTCAGACCAGTTAGACAGGAAACGTGAAAAAGTGCCCTCGATTTATTGTCCTAATTGAATTTTTTTTACGCACAGAAACATTTGAAGAGCTTTGATCAGGATTGTGTGATATTTGACTAGGGTTGGGACGTCTGACGTCTGAAGGTTCAAACCCACGCAGCTCTCGAGCCAGAATGACAGACGTTATCTAATATCCCCACTGGTTTCTTTCATGTATATACTGTATATGTGCCCTGACTTGCTGCAGAATGGTTCTGATTGATATGACATATTCATTACGATCACGCCTTCAGTAAACGAGTGCATGCGAAGGCTCTGTGCGGCTGGCTGGAGGCCAGAGCGAGTGACACAGCATGTTTGTGGCAGAACGTCCACACTTTCATGAATTATTGATAAAACACACAGGCAGACAAATCCCACCAACCACTGCAACGTGTGTGAAGAGACAGAGAGAGAGAGAGAGAGGAGGGAAAACAGAGAAAGCCAATGGGAATGTGGCAAACTGATAACGCTAAACTTGACTGACCTCGATGAGCGCTGGACAACACCTGTCATCAGCCTTAGTGACCACACACACACTCTGACACCAGTGCGCTGAACACACACACACACACACACACACTCTGACACCAGTGCGCTGAACACACACACACACACACACACACACACACACACACACACACACACACACTCTAACACCAGTGCGCTGAACACACACACACACACACACTCTAACACCAGTGCGCTGAACACACACACACACACTCTAACACCAGTGCGCTGAACACACACACACACACTCTAGCACCAGTGCGCTGAACAAACACACACACACACTCTAACAGCAGTGCGCTGAACACACACACTCTAACACCAGTGCACTGAACACACACACACACACACACACAGACAGACAGACAGACAGATAGATAGACAGACAGATAGATAGACAGATGATAGATAGATAGATATATAGATAGACAGACAGATGATAGACAGATAGATAGATAAATAGATAGACAGATAGATAGATAGATAGATAGATAGATAGATAGATAGATAGATAGATAGATAGATGATAGACAGATGATAGACATATAGATAGATAGATAGATGATAGACAGATGATAGACAGATAGATAGATAGATAGATAGATAGATAGATAGATAGATAGATAGATAGATAGATAGATAGAAAGATGACAGATAGACAGATAGGTAGGTAGATAGATAGATAGATAGAAAGATAGATGATAGACAGATGATAGACAGATAGATAGATGGATGATAGACAGAGAGATAGACAGATAGATAGATGATAGACAGATAGATGGATAGAGATAGATAGATATATAGATGACAGATAGACAGATAGGTAGATAGATAGGTAGATAGATAGATAGAAAGATAGATGATAGACAGATGATAGACAGATAGCTAGATAGATAGATATATAGATGACAGATAGACAGATAGGTAGATAGATAGATTATTATGTCATGTCTAAAGTTAGCCATTCTTCCCCACTAGATGGCGCTGTTTGCTATAGTTTTAGTTAAACTACCATTGAGAAAACTTTATTTGTTATGCTTCATAGCGACAATCACGAAAACCTCAGTAGCCATTTTCCAGTTCTGCGCAGCAGAGAAATCGCGTGCTGTTTACTCCGGATTCCAGTGTCGTTGTGTAAAGCCCCAGAGAAGCTTTGCTTGTAAGTTTATTTCATATAATTGTAATGTTATATCCTTTGTGTCTGTATCTTATTAAGATGGGTATATTAGACGCACGTTAGCGGTTCCACGTGCTTTGTACGGACATTTCAAAAGATCGCCATGTGATCTCGTAACAATTACTGTGATTTAATGATGTTAATGTAAATATTGTGTAAGTAGTAATTGTATTTTGGTTATTTATATTTAAATAAGCATTTTTGTATTTCTTTTCAGTTTCACAAAATAATGTAACATTGAGAGAGAAACAACATGATTGCACTCAAGTAAAGAAGATAATTGACATCCTCTGAGTGGTCATTGAAGCCTCTTCATCACGTTATATAGTGTTTAACTATCTGTATATGCATGCCCAACGCACACGCATGCAGAGGACAGAATAGTGAAAAAGCATCACGACGGGCTGAAGACAACACTTCTGAGAAGGACAGCTATCCAGTTATTCCACCCATCACAGTTGACTCAAGATGGATGTTAAAGAGAAAACTGAAGAGCAACAGCAACAACTGACCACATCACATGCCTCACTCAGTCAACTGGAAACCAGATCGGTGATATCTGCATCTTCCAAGAGCTCAAGATCGTCCGCTGCGAGTATGGCGGCAACCAGAGCACGAGCTAAAGCAGAAGCAGTCAGAGCACGTACAAACTTTGTGGAAAGAGAGGCTGAGGTACTGCTAGAAAGAGCTAAACTGGAATCTGAACTGTTATCACTACAGCATAAAAAGGAGTTTGCAGCGGCAGCAGCAGAGGCTGAGTTTCTTGAAGCGGCTGTATCAGAAATCGAGACAGGAGAAATGAATATGGCGACTGATGTCACAGCATTTCCACAGGAGACTATTGAAAAGCGTACAAAGGACTATGTGGACAGTCTTTCTGGATCAAGTTTTCACTGTCTCCCTCATGTTAAAGCAGAGCCTGACTCCCGTGATCACGAACAGTTTATGATCTTGCCTGTGCTTCCCACCACGGCTGTCACGAGCGATGCCACACAGAACGTTGACAGACTTAACCACATTTCAACTCCTAGACCATACACTATAAGTCAGCTTAGAATGCCCAGTACACACTTATCATTTCCCCAGCATACTCCTGGCAACCTGCCATACACATCAATGTCTCATAACAAACCCTATGGACAAATTCCGGTTTCAGAGAAAGTGAGACAACCTCAGACTTCCTATCTCAGCGGTTCAACGCAACAGCCACCCTCAACAAACCATGCAGGTATGAGTGAAATAGCTAGATACCTGGTACGTCGTGAGCTTGTGAACTCAGGGCTTAGTAAGTTTGACGATCGGCCGGAAAACTACTTAGCCTGGAAGTCATCATTTATGAATGCTCTAGAAGGATTATCACTCACCCCAAGCGAGGAGCTTGATCTTCTGACAAGGTGGCTAGGACCGCAATCCTCAGAACAAGTCAAAAGAGTGAAAGCTGTTCACGTCGCTGATCCAGCAGCCGGTTGTAGAATGGCATGGTCCCGTCTAGAAGAAAGCTTTGGGAGTGTTGAAATAATTGAGAAAACACTCTTTGATAAGCTGGATTGTTTCCCTAAAATGAGCAATAGAGAACCCCAAAAGTTAAGAGAACTTGCAGATCTGCTCAAAGAAGTGGAGTCAGCAAAGCTTGGAGGCTACTTACCTGGGCTCTCTTTCCTGGACACAGCGAGGGGCGTGGCACCTATTGTCAACAAACTTCCTCTTAACCTCCAAGAAAAGTGGATGTCCCAAGGGTCTCAATATAAGCTTCAGTACCAGGTACCATTTCCTCCATTCACATTTTTCACAGATTTTGTATGTAAGGAGTCCTATATGCGCAACGACCCAAGTTTTGCATTCCACTTATCTTCAACTGCCCCTGTAAAGCCTGAAACCTCAGTAAGAAGAGGTGGACCACTGAAAAGCTTCATCTCTACTCACAAAACTGAGATTGCACAAACAACCAGCTCTTCCGATTCGCCGAACAGTAAGCCTGATATCAACAAACAATGCCCCATCCACAAAAAAACCCATCCTTTCAAACGGTGCAGAGCTTTTAGAGCTAAGAACATTGAGGAACGGAAAATGTTTTTGAAGGAGCATAATATCTGCTTCAGATGTTGTTCTTCGAATGAGCATGTGGCCAAAGACTGTGAAGTTGTCATACAGTGCACAGAGTGTGGCAGCAACAAACATGTCACAGCTCTTCATCCTGGACCAGCTCCATGGATACTAAAAGCACCCAACACAGAGCATGGCGGGGAGAGAGAAAGTGCAAACCCTTTCATTAACTCTAAATGCACAGAGGTCTGTGGGGATACTAATAGTTCACAGTCCTGTTCGAAAATCTGTCTCATCAAAGTTCACCCTAAGGGAAAGCCAGACAAGTCACTGAACGTCTATGCTATTCTTGACGATCAAAGTAATCGCTCACTTGCCAGAGCTGAATTTTTTGACTTCTTCAATCTCAAGAGCAAAGAATTTCCCTACACTATGCGCACATGCGCCGGAGTCACAGAAATGTCTGGGAGGCGGGCTATGGACTTCATCGCACATCCTCTAGATGGCAGTCTTTCAGTCCCACTGCCTACGCTCATTGAGTGCGACTACATGCCCGAAGACAGGTCAGAGATACCCACTCCTGAAGTAGCAAAACACCACTCACATCTCAAATCTATTGCTCATCTCATCCCTCCTCTAGATCCAAATGCTCAAATACTTCTCCTTCTTGGACGTGATATCCTCCAAGTCCACAAGGTAAGAGAGCAACGCAATGGGCCACAAAATGCTCCCTATGCTCAAAGACTGGACCTAGGCTGGGTTGTGGTTGGTGAGGTGTGTCTTGGTGCTGCTCACAAGCCTTCAACTGTTAGTGTTTACCGCACAAACATTCTAGAAGACGGGCGTCCATCTTACTTTCGTCCATGTCCCAATAAACTCTACCTCAAGAAGAAATTAACTGCACAGCCAAGTGTTAAAGCCTCTCACCTGCCCCAATTTGCTCCCAGCCCTCCGGCCACCTCAGTCTTTGAAAGAACGGAGGATGATGAAAAAATAGCCCCTTCAATTGAGGATAGGCAGTTCATTCAGTTAATGGACAAAGAAATGTTCATGGATGACGCTAACAGCTGGGTAGCACCCCTTCCCTTTCGTGCACGTAGACGACGGCTTCCAAACAACCGAGAGCAAGCCCTGAGCCGTTTGAACTCTCTCTGTCGCACACTACGTAAGAAACCTGAGATGAGAGAACACTTCGTAGAGTTTATGCAGAAGGTCTTTGATAACAATCATGCCGAGCCAGCTCCTCCTGTGAACCCAGGGGAGGAGTGCTGGTACTTGCCCTCCTTCGGTGTGTATCATCCACGCAAGCCTGGTCAAATTCGGGTGGTGTTCGACTCCAGCGCCCAGTTCCATGGCGTGTCTTTGAACGACGTGCTGCTAACAGGCCCGGATTTAAACAACAGCCTGCTAGGAGTCCTACTACGATTTAGGCATGAGCCAATAGCCATCACTGCGGACATAGAGCAAATGTTCCACAGTTTCATCGTCAGAGAGGATCATAGGAACTTCCTCCGCTTTCTGTGGTTCAAGAACAACGACATCTCCCAAAGCATGGTAGAATACCGCATGAAAGTCCACGTCTTCGGCAACAGCCCCTCCCCAGCCGTTGCCATTTATGGCCTTAGACGTGCTGCCTTGTATGCGGAAGGGGAGTTCGGTGCTGATGCGAGACATTTCATTGAAAGAGATTTCTATGTTGATGACGGACTCAAGTCATTTCCATCCATCAACGAAGCTATCAGTTTGCTTAAGGCTACCAAAGACATGCTCGCTATCTCTAACTTAAGACTCCACAAAATAGCATCCAATAGCCCAGCTGTGATGCACGCATTCTCTCCAGCCGACTATGCCAAAGACTTAAAACATTTGAATCTAGACACTGACTCACCCCCTTTACAGCGCAGTCTTGGTTTGAGTTGGGACCTTCAGAAGGATACGTTTACATTCCACGTCAACCTCAGTGACAAGCCATTCACACGCAGAGGAGTCCTGGCGACAGTAAACAGCTTGTTTGACCCTCTCGGCATGGTAGCGCCAATCACAATCCAAGGGAAACTGCTACTCCGTGAACTCTCAAATGGGAAGTCGGACTGGGATTGCCCCCTCACAGCTGAAAAGGAAACGGAATGGAACCGCTGGAAAGACTCGTTGCAGGACTTAGAGCAGCTCAAAATTCCCAGAGCTTACACTGTAATGTCCATTTCCCAATCAGTAAAAAAGGAGATTCACATCTTCTCAGACGCATCCATTCAGAACATATCCGCTGTCGCATACTTGAAAATAACGGATCATGATGGAATGTGTCAAGTTGGATTCATTATGGGAAAAGCCAAGCTAGCCCCACAGACTGGAACTGTGCGCGGCCGTCCTTGCAGTCGAAATAGCTGAACAAATCGTCCAGGAACTAGACATCAAACCAGACACCCTACTGTTTTATACAGACAGCAAAGTTGTATTGGGGTATATCTGCAATGAGACCAGACGCTTTTACGTGTACGTCATTAACAGAGTTCAAAGAATTCAGAAAGAAAATTCACTCACCCAGAACAGTGGCTTTACATTCCAACCTCACAAAACCCTGCTGATGTTGCTACTAGACCAGTTCCTGCATGCCGTCTAACTGAAACAAACTGGCTCACCGGTCCTACATTTCTGCAGCATCCTGCACCCACCCCTATGAATGAAGCTCCTTATAATCTTATCGATCCAGATACAGACGTGGAAGTGCGTGCACACGTCACCACCTGCTTAAACCATACTTCTGGTCTTAGTTCTCACCGCTTTGAAAGATTTTCATCTTGGAGATCCTTAAGAAGAGCTGTAGCTTCTCTTATTCACATCGCCCAGTCTTTCAGAAACAAAGAAAAGTCGTGTTACGGCTGGCACCACTGCAAAAGTTCGTACATGCCCGAGTTGCTGACTCAAGCTGAAAACGTCATCATCAGGTGTGCACAACGAGAGGCTTATAAAGCAGAAATCACTTGTCTGGAGAATGAGAGAGACATTTCCAAGCAGAGTTCTCTCAAGAGGCTTAACCCTGTCCTGGAGGACGGACTCCTAAGAATTGGAGGCAGACTAGAACAGTCCACACTCCTCAGCAGAGAGAAACACCCTCTCATCATACCTGGCCATAGTTACATAGCAACCCTCCTAACAAATCATCACCATGAGAAAGTAAATCATCAAGGGCGAATATTTACAGAAGGAGCAATCCGCACTGCAGGATTCTTGGAGCAAAGAGACAGATCAACGGTGTCCTCCGCAAGTGTGTCACTTGCTGCAAACAGAGAGGTAAAACAGCTGAACAAAAAATGGCAGATCTCCCTTCTGACCGCATCAGCACAGAACCACCCTTTACTAATGTCGGCTTGGACGTGTTTGGCCCTTGGAATGTATCAGCTCGTCGTACCCGGGGAGGCCAGGCCTACAGTAAAAGATGGGCAGTAATATTCACATGTTTATCCGTGCGAGCCATTCATATCGAACTGATAGAGTCAATGGACACATCAAGTTTCATTAATGCACTTCGCCGCTTCTTCGCCATACGAGGCCCAGCAAAGATCATATGATCCGACTGTGGTACTAATTTCCAAGGAGCATGCAGAGAGCTGAATGCGCTTGTGGTTTCGACCAAAGATTCAAGTGTGACCAAATACCTCAGTGAAGAGGGTTGCAAATGGATCTTTAACCCACCTCATTCATCTCACATGGGAGGAGCATGGGAGAGGATGATCGGACTTTCAAGGCGGATCTTAGACTCCATGCTTCCTCAAATCAGCTCCTCACATCTGACTCATGAAATGCTGTCAACTCTAATGGCTAAAGTGTGTGCTGTGATCAATGCAAGACCTCTCGTATCCATTTCAACTGACCCCGAGTCGCCCTTTCTCCTCACTCCAGCAATGATCCTCACCCAAAAGGTGTGTACCCCATACACACCTCCAGGACCTTT
>CM060601.1:8743099-8788099 GCA_030578255.1 Tiaroga cobitis
TCATTATGAAGCTCAAAAGCTTCAAATCCCATTCGTCACAAGACAAAGAGCGACAATCATGGGTTGACCAAGACTGTGGGTTCATAATAAAAGATTTTTAGGTGACTTTGGTAACACTTTATTTTACAGTGTCCTTGTTACATATGTTACATGTACTTACCATAGTAATAACAGTAAATTATGCATAATTACATGCAGCCCACTCCTAATCCTACCCTAATCCTATAGTAAGTAGTTATTTAATATTACTCAGTACTTAAATATATAATTACACCGTAACAATGACACCTTAAAATGAAGTGTAACCGTGAATTATTCTGCTAACTTTATGCACATCAAGTCAGAAACACACAGTGTTGCTTTAAATCTTGCTGTAATCTCGAGAGCCTTTGAGAGATTTCGATTCCAACATTTTCCTAGAGTCATTACACCCAAAGATAACCTGTGCTCTCACGCTAGCACGCTTTATCTAAATAATACAGCATTAGAACGGCCGGCTTTGGACTTTGGCCAGAAAACAATTCTTGTTAGTCTTACTCTTGACACTTATCATTAATAAGTGGAGAATGCATGTGCAAATATTATGAAAACCCACGTGCAACAACGAATACGCTTCGAAACCAGCGTCTAAAGGACGGCAGAACAGCAGATTTCCAGTGGAAACAATACAGGGTGCAAAAAGACGTTGACTATCTATTTTTGGTAGACATTTTCATATACATGTGTTGTCTCAGAGCCGCTCCATGCAGTATTTATAGTTTGTTAAAAAAAATACATAGTGATGTGAGAACTATGCACACAGGAAAGAGCCTTTTAAAAGAGGATGTTTTTCATGCATTTACTCTGCCTCTCGATACCTCCACTTTTAAATTTAGAAACATCGTAGGCCAAAAATATATATAGTAAGGTGTAACAGAATGGCTTTGTGTTGTTAAACAATAAATGAGTTAACCTGGTTGGCTGAACTCATCTTTAAGCATTGTTAAGTGACGGTCCGGGGAACAATACCAGTTTCTCTTGTGGTCGGACCATTTTTAGTAAAGCCACAGTAGACCTTCCCAAATTAAGTTTGTTCTGAAATGTGTTTTTCAGACAAACACACATTAAACAGTTCTGGCGAAGTCCTCTGATTCTTCAGAGAAAGCAGCAGATCGAGCGTGGATGTGGTTAGCCACCAGATTTGCATTGTTTTAAAGGATCATCCTGTTGCAAAGTCTTCACATCAACACTGTTCATAAACGTGTGCGTGATGATATCTACACTAGCGTTCAGAAGGGATTCGACAATCAGAAATACAGTAAAAACAGTAAAATATGGTATGAATATATAGTAAATGTGAATATATAGTAAAGTGTAATTTATTCTTGTGATCAAAGCCGAATTTTCAGCATCATTACTCCAGTCTTCAGTGTCACATGATCCTTCAGAAATCATTCTAATATGATGATCTGATGCTCAAGAAACATTTATGATTATTAACAGTGTTGAAAACAGTCGTGTTGTGGAAAACGTGATGCATTTTCTTTCAGGATTCTTTGATGAATAGAAAGTTCTATTTGAAATAGAATCTTCTGACACCTTATAAATGTCTTTACTGCACGCTTGATCAATCTAATGCATCTTTGATGAATAAAAGTATTAATTTGTTAAAAAAGAAAGACAGTGTAGAGCGCGTATGAGGGGCTCTTTGTGAGTGTGTGTGCCATGTCTCATCTAAACCACAGAAGTCGAGTGTGTGGGAAATGTCTGAGATGTCTAGGTCACCCACTCATGATTATTCTTATTGAGACATATCTTTCTGCCCATACATATTTCTGCCACAGTGGAAACTTGCGGAGGGTTTGCGGTCGAAGTGTCAGACGGTTCAGAGCGTTTTCAGACCTTATCTGCATGTCTGAGAATGAATTCGATGTTCGATGTTCTAAATTTGTCAGAATGACTGGAAGAGTGCCGCGTGTTCGGGGTATTAATGCATCTTCTCTATCAAACGTGTCGTGTGTGTTTGTGTTTGTGGGTGCTGTGGTGTGATGGTTAAAGATCTGAGCTGGAAAGTGTAAAGCTGTGAGTGTGACCCCTTGAGCTCTGGCTGATCCCGTGGGATTGTGTGCGATCATCCCGACTGAACACTAAACAAGCAATGCCTGACAACACACACTACCAGCCAAACGTTTGGGGTCGGTGAGATTTTTAATGTTTTTAAAATGAAGTCTCTTCTGCTCACCAAGGCTGTTTAATTTGATTAAAAATACAACAAAAAAACAGTAATATTGTTAAATATTATGACAATTTAAAATAGTTTTTTTATGTGAATATATAGTAAAGTGTCATTTATTCCTGTGATCAAAGCTGTATTTTCAGCATCATTACTCCAGTCTTCAGTGTCACATGATCCTTCAGAAATCACTCTAATATGATGATTTGATGCTCAAGAAACATTTATGATTATTATCAGTGTTGAAAACAGCATTTATTTGAAATAGAATCTTTTGTAACATTATAAATGTCTTAACTGTCACTTTTGATCAGTTTAAATCATACTTGATGAATACAAGTATTGATTTATTTTATTTCTTTCCCCCAAAAAATTAAATAAAAATTTTTACTGACCCCAAACGTTTGAACGGTAGTGTTTAATGTTACAAAAGCTTCTATTTCAGATAAATGCTGTTCTTTTGAGCTTTCTATTCATCAAAGAATCCTGAAATAAAAATGTAAATAACTGTTTTCAACACTGATAATAATCATAAATGTTTCTTGAGCATCAGATCATCATATTAGAGTGATTTCTGAAGGATCATGTGACACTGGAGACTGGAGTAATGATGCTGAAAATTCAGCTTTGATCACAGGAATAAATGACACTTTACTATATATTCACATAGAAAACTGCTGATTTACACTGGAATAATATTCACTGTTTTAACTGTATTTTTGATCAAATAAACACAGCCTTGGTGAGCAGAAGAGTCTCTTTCAGAAGCGTTTGACTGCTAGTGTGTTCAGCTGGACGTTTGATGGCATATTTCCAGGGCATATTTCTGGGTGACTCAGTGAGTAATGAGTGTTGTTGGTGTGTGAAGTGTGTTCTGAAGGCGTACCTTGCATCCCTCGCAGGCGTGCACCCCGTAGTGGAAGCCCGAGGCCTTGTCTCCACACACACGACACTCGATGTTCAGCGCCGAGGCCGACGGGTCTTCGTGAGCTTTGGAGAACGACAGGCTGTTCTCTGCAAACTGAGGAGGAGACTCGGGTTCAAGCTTGATCAAGTCTGAAACGGATCAAAGACAGCAGGCTTAGAATAATAAACACATTAATTAAACAGAATCTTATTTGTACAGTCATAGTACGGTAAAACTAAAAGTGTTGAATGAATAGTTCCCTCAATAATTAAAAATACAGTTTGGAATAGTTGAGATTTTTAATGTTTCTGAAAGAGTCTCTTCTGCTCACCAAGGCTGCATTATTTACTCAAAAATACAGTATTTTTTATATTATATTATTAGAATGTAAACCAGCCGTTTTCTATGTGAATATATAGAAATGTAATTTATTCCTGTATGTTTCTTTAGCATCAGATCATCATATTAGAGTGATTTCTGAAGGATCATGTGACACTGGAGACTGGAGTAATGATGCTGAAAATTCAGCTTTGATCACAGGAATAAATGACACTTTACTATATATTCACATAGAAAACAGCTGATTTACACTGGAATAATATTTTACTTTTTTTTTTTTTACAGAATTAATTTTAAATCAAATAAATGCAGCCTCGGTGTGCACAAGAGACTCTTTCAAAAACATAATCTTAATGATCCCAGACTTGACCGTTAGTGTAAATGATGAGAGAGTTGTTGTTTTTGAGTGAACTATCCCTTTAACTTCTCCCAGCATCACACAAGAGTTTCCTACACAGTAAAAAACGGTGGGTTATTTTTAACCCAACCATTGGGTTGCACATATTGGGTCACTATGTTGGGTCATTTTGAAAATCGTTGGGTAATTTCTTGAAATAACCCGGCTGTTAAGTTAAATACATATGTTGTATGTACACTTGTGTATTTTTTATTTATGTACACGATTTTGTATATTTACATTAAATTCTAGACTCCCCAATATTTAGTTTGCCATTTAAATATATATTTGTTGAGACACATTTATTGTTTTATACAAATAAACAATCTGTATTTGAAAACAAAGTGTATTTTATTTATTAAAATAATGTCAGAAATAAAAATAAATAGTTAACTTAAGGGAGTACTTAACTCGAGGTATCGCACACCGGACGCGCACTTTCTCAGTTTATGGCCAGCAATATTGTTATATTTAAAGACATTATGGAATTAAGATAATGTCTGTGCTATGTTATGATTGTACTGAACAGTTTAATACAATCGTTGCTATGTCTTCAGTCTGAACACACTTTACCTCAGAGCGTTCGTTATGAGAATATCACCTGAAAATCCGCAAACATAAGCAATTTTAATTCTAGCTGCTGATTTCTGTAAATGAATGTAAAACTAAAAGTGTATTGCATCACAGGGTGAAGTCAGTATGTACGTTAACGACGATTTGAGACAAATAAATGTAAATTTAATATACAACTATGTAAATGGCGCTCTGTGGCGCGGCAGGGTTTTGAACAAGATCCTGAGCCGTAGCTGGGCGTCGCGGACAGACGCCGAATGGCGCCGCCGGTGTGTGTACACTCATAGAGAATCATGTGTTCGAATTTTAAAGACATGGCGCTGCGCGTTGCGGCGCTGCGCTTCTCGTTCGGTGTGCGACCCCCTTTACAGTAACTGTTGGGTGTTACAACTGTTAAAATAACCCAACAGTTGGGAAGGTGCTGCTATCCCACCCCATAGTTGGGTTATTTTTAACCCAACATTATTAAGCGAGTGAGTAACGAGTGTGAGTGCAGTACTCTGTTTTCTATACCAGCCCATAGTTGGGTTACTCGTTGGGTTATTATTAACCCAACTTTATTAAGCGAGTGAGTAACGAGTGTGAGTGCAGTACTCTGTACTCTATACCAGCCCATAGTTGGGTTACTCGTTGGGTTATTTTTAACCCAACATTATTAAGCGAGTGAGTAACGAGTGTTAGTGCAGTACTCTGTTTTCTATACCAGCTCATAGTTGGGTTACTCGTTGGGTTATTTTTAATCCAACATTATTAAGTGAGTGAGTAACGAGTGTGAGTGCAGTACTCTGTTTTCTAAACCAGCCCATAGTTGGGTTACTCGTTGGGTTATTTTTAACCCAACTTTATTAAGCGAGTGAGTAACGAGTGTGAGTGCAGTACTCTGTTTTCTATACCAGCTCATAGTTGGGTTACTCGTTGGGTTAGTTTTAACCCAACTTTATTAAGCGAGTGAGTAACGAGTGTGAGTGCAGTACTCTGTACTCTATACCAGCCCATAGTTGGGTTACTCGTTTGGTTATTTTTAATCCAACATTATTAAGTGAGTGAGTAACGAGTGTGAGTGCAGTACTCTGTTTTCTATACCAGCCCATAGTTGGGTTACTCGTTGGGTTATTTTTAACCCAACTTTATTAAGCGAGTGAGTAACGAGTGTGAGTGCAGTACTCTGTACTCTATACCAGCCCATAGTTGGGTTACTCGTTGGGTTATTTTTAACCCAACATTATTAAGCGAGTGAGTAACGAGTGTTAGTGCAGTACTCTGTTTTCTATACCAGCTCATAGTTGGGTTACTCGTTGGGTTATTTTTAATCCAACATTATTAAGTGAGTAACGAGTGTGAGTGCAGTACTCTGTTTTCTAAACCAGCCCATAGTTGGGTTACTCGTTGGGTTATTTTTAACCCAACTTTATTAAGCGAGTGAGTAACGAGTGTGAGTGCAGTACTCTGTTTTCTATACCAGCCCATAGTTGGGTTACTCGTTGGGTTATTTTTAACCCAACATTATTAAGCGAGTGAGTAACGAGTGTGAGTGCAGTACTCTGTACTCTATACCAGCCCATAGTTGGGTTACTCGTTGGGTTATTTTTAATCCAACATTATTAAGTGAGTGAGTAACGAGTGTGAGTGCAGTACTCTGAGACGGGTGGGCTTTGTATCCGCTCTCCTCCGCGGTGAAGCTGCTCTCGTGAGATCTGTAGATGCTCTCCTGTGTCCTGAAGGTCTCCTGTGTCCTGATGTTCTCCTGAGTCCTGAAGTTCTCCTGAGTCCTGAAGTTCTCCTGAGTCCTGAAGTTCTCCTGAGTCCTGAAGTTCTCCTGAGTCCTGAAACTGTACATGTGTGTCAGATCCATCATGTGCGGCGGCTCGTTCTGCGGACTCGGCTCGTACTCGATGCCTGAGATGCTGGTGTAGTCCAGCGTGGAGAAAGGCTTCATGTCCAGCGAGTGCGAGCTGTCGTCGAGCTCCTCCAGTTCCAGAGCGCTCAGGCCGAATCCCACGGGCCAGGCGAACGTCTGCGTGTCCACCATATCTGACAAACAAAGAGCCACTGCAGAATGAGGCCAAAGGCAAACAACATCAACAACATCCACACACACTCATCCTCAGTCTGCTGTGTTTCCCAAGCTACATCATGATACGTGCGTCACTGCTTTTTTAGATTTTGGCCAAAACACAATAGATACTACACTGAAAATGACTGTGTAATGTTCCTCTGGTGCTCTTTGGTTTTGGTAAAAAAACATCTAAGAGGTTTATCTAAATATCTAATTACACTTTAACAAGGACACCTTAAAATAAAGTGTTACCCACTTTTTTAGTGTCTTTAGTGTAACACGTTACATGTAGTTACTATAGAAATAACTATAAATGTATGCATAATTATATGCAAGTAACCCTAAACCAACCCCTAACCCTACAGTAAGTTCATTTTTATTAATCAGTACTTAAATGTATAATTACACAGTAACACAGACACCTTATAAAAGGGTTACACTTTATTTTAAGGTGTCATTGTTACAGTGTAATTATACATTTAAGTACTGAGTAAAATTAAGCAACTACATGCACATACTATAGGGTTAGGATTTGGTTGAGGGTTAGTTTCATGTAATTATGCATAATTTACTGTTATTACTATGGTAAGTACATGTAACATATGTAACAAGGACACTGTAAAATAAAGTGTTACCAAATAAAGTGTAACCTTTCAATGTGTCCTTGTTATAATGTAATTACACAAATAAGAGCGGCATAATATTAATTAACTAATGCACTTACTATGGGGTTTGGTTTAGTGTTAGTTGCTTGTAATTATGCATAATTTACTGTTACTACAGTAATAAATACATGTGAGATGTGCAACAAGGACACATTAAGTATCACCAGTATTTTATTATTTAAATGTTATTAATTATGTTTCAGTACTAACTCTAACTGTATTAATTATGATCATTTACCATGGTAAAGTCATCATAGTCATCTGTTTACAGAGCAATCAAAGACTGGAATATACTCACTGCTGTTTTAAGATGAAATGAATAATTCTGTCCGAATCTCCACATTTATATATCAGAGATTAAATGGTAATTATTGTGTATAGTCCCTTATAAACACAAAAGCACAGTTTTGTACAGGATATCAGCGCATGCGAAACCCTCGAGTGTCTTCAGAGGAAACATTCATTAAAAGAGATGAAGACATCAAATCAGGCCAAAGGGTGCGAGCGCATGAAGCGCTGAGACGTTCATGAAGAATCAACACCTCAGATATAAGACGGGCTCCGACGACACTCAAAGTGTGAACCAGATAAGACTGAAAAAGGGAAACTGCGAGTGTAAATGTGTGTGTGTGTGTGTGTGTGTAGATGAAGCGTCAGTATAAAACATGCAATAGAGTGTTTCAAAGCAGCTTTACAGAGATAACAAGAAAATAATGCAATAAAGTTTGTTTCCAGAAGAAAATATGCCTGAACTTACTTTAAATCCATGCCTGAACTTACTTTATCTATACAAATAAAGGAGACTTGACTTGATTAGCTTTGCACTTGATTTGACCGTGTTCAGCAGTCACAGTTAAAGGTGAAGTGTGTCAGTTATTCAATCCTAAAACAATGCTGAGATAACTACAGTATTTCCCAGAAAAGTGTATATGCTTTCAAAACACTCGTGTGTTTGTTTGAGCTTCACGAGCGGAACGTCACCGTTCGAGTCTTCTGGAAACCCGTTTATTGTTTTCATTATTTTCTCTTCTGCTAATAGTGCAGAAGTTCTTCTCTATATCAGTGACAGTGTTTCTGAACTCCTGAAACGCCTCCATTGTAGTCTTGAGTTTCTTCCGGGAACGAACACGTCACAATATTCCTCATTATAATAATTCATACGCAGAATAAAGGGGCGGGGCCTGGTTGAGTTAGTTAGTAGTGTGTTAAACTGGCGGTTATGGTAAGGGGTGGGACATTTCCCAAACACCCTCGAAGCGCTCGACCAATCACAACACACTGCTCCAGCCGACCAATCAGAGCACAGTGTGCTTTTCAGAAGGAGGGGCTTCATAGAGACAGGAAGTAAATAGAGCGTTACTGACAGACTGGGAAGAGAGGAGCCGCAACAATGGAGAATATGAGGAAAATAATCAACATCAAGCAGGAAAACCTGTTCTAGTAGAGCCTGAAACTACATCACGACTGTAAAATGGCATTTTTAAGGAAACTTAAAGGGATATTTCACAGAAAAAAGGAAAATTCTGTCATTATCTACTCACCTTCAAGTTGTTTTAAACCTGTATACATTTCTTTTTTCTGCTGAACATAAAAGAAGATATTTTGAAGAATGTGGGAAACTGAACAGTTCTTGGGCACCATTGACTTCCATAGTATCCCCCCCCCCCCCCCCCCCCCCAAAAAAAAAAAACGTTCAAAACAAACTTTCTCCAAAATATCTTCCTATATTTACAGTATATAAATACATGTTTTACTGTGTTTACAAGTCATACTCAGACATGTAAATCATCTTTCACTCTGACCTAGTTGTGTAGTTATCGCTTTTATGGTTCCGTCTATATACTTGATTTTACCCTGAAAATGACGTTCATGCACGACAGCTTTTCTGTATATAATTCAAGCACAGGTTTAGCCGTAAAACTGTCCTCAATAGCCGGCCAATCCCTTGTAGGCGTTGTATTACAATGTTTGTAGAGTCACCTGCTAGTAAAATGGATGGTTTAGTGTACGCTTTAAAACACGTATGCGTTATGAAACTCTTTGAAATGTCAGAATGGTTTTTACCCGTTCATTTTTAAGACACAGGCTCTTCAGGTTTCAGACGTGCCAAATATAGACCATAATACAAATTCAGAGATAAACTGCCACATAGAAAAGATTGAAGCTGATAATAAACCGAAGTCTAACACGGTTAACCATTTTTTTTAACCGTTTTTTTTTTTTATATAATCAAGGTTGATGGTTGTGTAAAACCACACGTCTGAAATTCTCCACAAGAGCATCAGTATCTGTAACAAAACAAAATGGCTTTTCATGGATAAAACCTACAATTTACACAGATTAAGCAGTTCTGGTCTTGTCCGGATGACACAAAGGGGTTTAAATGTAAAGTTTTCACACCCAGACATCTTTCATCACCAGACTGGAACAGCAGCTTCTAGTTCATGCTAAACATGACGGATCCCAGCGTCAGCTCAACACTTGGACAGATTCCCAATGGCTTCCCAAAAATACCAACACTTTCCGATCGGAATGCGATCGACCCAACGATCACCCCACGACCAATTGTCTTTTGTCAGGAGGGAGAGCAGCTTTTCTTCATACAGTGAGCTAAAGAACTGTCTATTCTTAGTAAAGTTTCCGTTCATAACATGCACATTTTGAAATGTGGTAAACATCATTTGCTCTAGTTGGCGATTGTCAGAATTTGAGTTTAGTGAGACAAACTCTCCTACACTTCTCCTCTGACTCAAGTGGTTGAAAACCTAGAGATATTTTGGTTGAAACCACAAGCCCATAGAAATATAAGGTCAACCTGCACTGTTTTTCTTCCACCACAGTGTTTTTCTATCTACGATTGTGAAGATATGTGCAGATTATCACCAGCCAGCACTTGCAGATCTACATTACGTGACACTTTTGCTTTTCATTGGCCTGAAATGTTTGCACCGATATGACGTGCGAGTTGAACATAACAATACATGACAAATTGTCAAGTTAATGCCTCGTATCTTAACAAAAGACAACAAACACCACGTGAACCGACATTTCCAGCGCTGCGTCCTTCAGCCAAGTCTGATCTTGCAGTGAATGTCAGACAAAACGTCGAGTTTCAGAACTGAACACAAATCTCTACTCTAGTTTTGTTGGTTTAAATTGGTGTATTTTGGCTGATTCGGTGATGTTGATTAATATTTCAGACCAGTTCATTTGGACGTTACAATTTTTTTCTCTGTCTAGAGAACGACACGCACCCTTAAAGCTTCATAACACTCACTTAATAATGTTGGGTTAAAAATAACCCAACGAGTAACCCAAATGCGGTGGTATAGCACCTTCCCCAACTCTAAAATAAAATAAAAATAAATAGTTAATTTAACTGGTTAACTCAACTGGCTTTTAAGCAAATGCATTTGGGTTTAAAATTAAAACAACAGTGAAGTTAACTATTTATTTTTTATTTCTGACATTATTTTAATAAATATTTATTTGTATAATTTATTTGTATAAAACAATAAATATGTCTCACCATATTTAAATTACAAATTAAATATTGGGGAGTCTAATGTAAATATAGCCTACATAATTGTGTACATAAATTCAAAATACACAAGTGTACATACAACATACAGTACGTATTTAACCAAACAGCCGGGTTATTACTAAAAATGACCCAACGATTTTAAAAATGACCCAACATAGTGACCCAATATGTGTAACACAACAGTTGGGTTAAAAATAACCCAACATTTTTTACTGTGCATTATACCGACATTGTGTTTTGGTGACTAAACGGTTTATTTTTTACAGTGTCCTTGTTACCTGTTACATGTCCTTAGTACAGTAATAACAGCAAATTATGCATAATTACATGCAACTAACCCTCAACCAAATCCTAATCCTATATTAAGGGGATGTAGTTAATTAATATTACTCAGTACTTAAATGCAGAATTACACTGTAAAAAAAACAGTGTAACCAGTTATATTCAGATGTTCTAAAGTCAAGCAAAGCCTCTGTTATGTGAAATCTTTCCTAAGGGACACGATTGCAACAGGGCTGTGATGTTTTTCACTGATATTTCCTAAGAACATCAAATAAACGCCAAGCCAGAAAAGAATGAGGCCACAACACTTTCACATGTTCCTCTAACAAAATGCCTCGAGCATGCCTAAAAAAAACCCAAATAGTTACTTAAACATTCAAATAATCAATCAAAGGTTCAATGTAAAACTCAAAGCTTAATTCATAAAATTGATCTAAAACAAAAAAACTAAATGAATTAAAATGCTTAAAATGGGAAGAGTTTGAAGCGCTTGTAAGGTTCAATACACCATAAAACCCTTTCTTCTACGAGGGCAGGAAATTATGAAAGCTCACCTACTAGTGTTCTCAAATCTTCAGACTTGCGTGCGCTTTTTGAAGTGCTTGACATTACACTGAAGAAAGGCAATCGGCGTTAGAAACGGAGAGATTACGAGAAGAACCTGCTCGACCACATTCATCCTCCGGCTTCTGATCGCACACTTCTGTTTCATCCAATCTTTCCCAATGGAGATCCAGCCCACGATAACACCTCTCAACATCTGATAAAAGGGTGCAACTCTTATTTCCACAGGTTTAGAGATGCGGACAGTATTTCTCTGTCATCAGCTTGATTATGGAACCAAATGCCTTTTGGTACAAACGTGTTTCGGTCTTGTGTGAGCAAAAATGAAACTCCTTTCATGACTTACTCTCTTGTTTATTTCTGTGAAACACAAAAGGAAATATTTTTTTACACAGTTTCTGTCAAAAACACCATAGAAGAGGCCTAATATTCCTCCGCATTCGCTCTCACTGTCATTCTGCATATCAATCTGCCCGTTCTGAGAGTGAATGAAGACACGAGTGTATGACATGAGCTGCATAAAGATCGTTCAAAACTTTCCATTTTTTTAACACACTGTTAGAAAGAAAAACAGTGCCAGACATTACAGATTAAAACACAACACCGTCCAGGTAAACACTTCTCACGCAACATTGGGCCCCATTTTTTGAGATTTGTTTTAGAGGGCATCATATATATATATGGAACTGATATATATATATATATAGGTCCATATTTGGCATTTTTAATGATCGTCGACCGTCAGCAAAAACGCATTTATATCACTTAAACAAGCCTTTGAATTTCTAATAACCAAACTCGCGAAGTGTGCTTTTGTAGACTGCATGCATTTAGATTTAGATGTAGATTTATTCACATTGGCCTTTAAAACATGAATTTTAACGTTTTATTATACGCCCATGCCATATAGTGTTTACTTCTGTTTTTATCCATATTTTTCATTTCTTTACTTGTGAAAAATACTAGAAACATGAAGTTTCCATCTTAGTATAAATCTATTTTATTTATCAAGTTCAAATGATTTTTTATTTGTTTCATTCTGCATTTTCGAAATGCATGGAATAATGTGAAAACATGCCAGTTTTGAGTGTGAATGAAACCATGATGACTTTCCATTTTTTACAGAACATATACCAAAATTATTTGTGAGAAACTCAAAAATACAAAATCTCGAAGTTTCATCTGTCATAAATCATAACGTTTTTTTTTTTTTTTTAGAAAACATTATGTCAAATAATTATAAATGTTACACTTTATTTTAAAGTGTCCTTGTCACATTGTAACTCTACATTTAAGTACTTCGTAATATTAATTAACAACATGTACTTACTATATGATTAGGGTTTGGTTTAGGGTTAATTGTAATTATGCACAATTTATTGTCATTACTACAGTAAGTATATAAAAGTACATAGTGCACAAATAAAGTATCACCAATATAAATCTCATTTCAGCAACTGTTATGCATGAGTTGTTACTATCTTTCAATTAAATAGTGTAATATCATATATATCTTTATATCGGCCACCAGCTCTAAGATATCACAACAATCAATATTGCTCGTTTGAGGGAATAATAATGATGTTCATGTCCTTTAATCTACAGATGTCAAGTCAGCTTTATTTACACAGCGCTTTTTACAAGAGTGTTTCAGAGCAGCTTTACAGTAAGTAAGTTCAGTGATGTTTCATTTTTGTTGTAAAAAAGTTATTAATTTAGTTCATTTATACAGTCAAACCAAAATCTATTCAGACACCTTCAACTTCAACGAGTTATCAGATCAGTGGATATTTCACTGGTTTTGTCCGTCCTTCTGTTAGACTCTCACACATGAATTATGTTGAATATCTGATCAATTTAACTACACAATTAGATAATACCAGTTTAGCTCAACCAGTGACCAAGCAATGCTTCATGTTGTTCAGTCTGTGTGTAAAAAGAGCATTAGCAATTACAGAAAACACACTTCAGCAAAACATGATCAGCTCAAAGTGTCTGAGAAGTTTTTGGTCCCAAAGTTTCACTGGTAGTCACTGTATGAAGAATATTTGGGTATATGTCACAGTTTACTTTATTTTGCTCTCCTCACTTACATAAATGCACACACAAAGAAAATGATTTTTGGTTTGACTATATATACTGTAGGTGATCTGGAGTGAATCTGCTCACCTGATGCAACAGTTTCCTCAGAAGTGTGTGTAGGAGTGTGTAGGAGTGTGTGGTGGGCAGAGAACCAGCTCGACCTCAAAGCTCAGAAGATCCAGATACACATCATGACCTCTGACCTCTCACTATGAGTCTCAGACAGTCTGGACACCCACTCGGCTACTACTGATCTTAAAGAGCACACATGTGCCACTGTGATGAGGACTCACGTTACACACACACGTCTGACCACACTTCAGGTAGGCATAAATCCCTCAAGCTTTGCACGAGTGAACCCTGATTTATTTTTTTGACGTGTTCAGAGATGAGCTCACTGGGGAATTCTGCACAGTAAAAGCATAAGAAACCACAGCAGTTTATTACAAGTCCTTAGTATTTATAATGCGGTGACACTTTACAATAAGGTTCATTAGTTAACATTAGTTAACTACATTAGTTAGCATGAAGTAATAATGAACTGCACTTAATGTTCATTTTAACATTTACTAATACTTTATTAAACTATTTTTTATATTATTTAATGCACTGTGAACTAACATGAACAAACAATGAACGGCTGTATTATTAACTAACGTTAACAAAGATGAACAAATACAGTAACAAATGTATCGCTGATGGTTAGTTCATGTTAGTTAATACTAATGTTAACTAATGAACTTTACTGTAAAGTGTTAATGCATGATCATACAATCTCTAAACGGGACTATGAGGAATGGATGGTGACCGATAAACCTTTAAGTATAACTGAAATATTCCTGAAAGCACCAAAAATTAAAGTTTTGCAATAATTGACTTGACATTACAAACATAAAGGAACATAAAAAATATTTTGAGAAATGTGTTTTTTTTCTCTTCATATAATAGAAGTCAATAGTAACCAAAATGGTTTGATTACCTACATTCTTCTATGTATCTTTTTTTATTGTATTTTGGAGAAGTAAGTTGTACAGGTTTGGAGAACCTTCCAGTTCTTCCAGTAACGTTAATAGAATGTTCGTTCAAAGTTATTTGGAATGCAAAGTCTTTTTAAATACATTTTTAAAACATTTATAAAACCAGATGTTGAACGAAATAATGCTTTCAAAACCTGATAGGAACATTCTTAGAATTTAGAAATGAGTTCATCTTTGCCTGATTTCTGTTTATTTTTAAGAACGACGGCTTGAAGAAATGCTGATCTGTAACTCAATTACCAAATCTCGTCACAGTCGCAACGCTTTGGTTGATATCTGTCCAGACTATATGACAAGTTTCAATTCACAGTTATAAAAGCAACACAAACTCCGCACATAAACCCAGACATGTTCAAAAACAGCACAACTAACAGACCCGAGAAAACCCCACGGCTCACCTCGGACAGATCCTCAGTGAGTCGCGTGCGGAAGTCGGCACTGAACTTTTGACTTGAGCCAATGGGCATGAGAGTGGCTATTTCTGTGGGTGAATCACACTGAACAGGAACTGGAGATTGTTTGGTCCGGTTTTGACACAGGCTCAGCAGAAGTGCAGACAGCGAAGCATCATGTGGCCCTGCTATGAGGTGTAAGGCTAGCCTAATGATTTCCTGTTGCTTCATTCTCACTCTAAACTCTTCTGTTCCTCTTCTCTTCGCAGAACAGCGTCCACAACGACAGAAGGCCTTCGAGTAAACTCAAACAGGCTGTGTCTCAGTAAAGACGTGTGTCAAGATAACGGATACGTGTGCGCTGCATTAAAGCAATGCGTTGAGTTTTACAGTCCTTTGTGATCATCAATGTGACTGTAATGTGAAATACACTGCAGAAAAGACCATTTTTTTTCCGTAGTATTTTTGCTTTGTTTCCCAGCACAAATATCTAAGCATTCTCAAACCAAGATACATGTACTGGAGAAGAAAACAGACTGAAAAATGTATCAAAATGAAGTTTATGCTTAAAGTCTGTCAGTGGGGTCAGAAAAATGATCTTGTTTTCCTTTTGAATTAAGTTGATTTTTCTGACCCATTGCCTGATATGTGTTCTTGTTTTAAGATGAAACTCACTTCTGATTTTGTGTGCGTTTAAAACAAGAACTAATATCTGCCAATGGAGTCAAAAAAATAATGTTGTTTTCTCTTTGAATATAGTTGATGCTTCTGACTCCATTGGCAGATATTCTTGTTGTAAGCACAAATTCACTTCATTTTCAAAAAAATAAAAATTGTTCCCTGTAAACAAGACTTAATATCCTCGGTCATTTTGCTTCTTCTCCAGTAAATGAATCTTGATTTAAGAATGTTTAGATATGTGTGCTGGAAAACAAGATCATCATCATTATTTGCAGTGTGTAACATGAAGTATGAAACTATGATTCATCTGGAGATTCATCTCGAAACGGTTTCTAAACCCCCTAAAAACCATCAGAGTAAAGGACAAACAATCTGTTCTGATGTCAAAGCCAAACATTCACAAGGGACTTGAGCAAAACCCAAGCCGGATTGTGAAGCTTCTGAAGGATTTCGACTTGCACAACATCTAAGGACACGAACTTTCTCCCAATTACTTTTAATAGGAATGAGTTAATGTTGGATGGCTCTCCTGAGGGTTTGCGGAGCTTCCTAACCGGATCAGGAAGGAACATGTTTTCTGTCAAGGCCTTCGCGTTCGCTACGACTGCGAATCCCGTGAATCGAAGGGAAGGGTCTTCCCTGTTCCTCGAGGTGGACCGGAAAGGGGGGAGAGTTTAGTATCGGTCACTTCATCTACTGGGAAGCTTGTTCCCAAAGACCTTCAGAGCTCAGTGTTTAGTGTCTTCCTGACACAGTGAGTTATAGTCTCTGATAGCAAACGCATCTCAGGAAACCTTCTGGACTTCACCCTGAGTTCTGCGCTTCATATCGCACTCGTTTATGGACATGTTCACATTGCATCACAGTTGTAATTAAAGAGCAGAAGATAAGCCTGCAAACTCACATTCATGACAAACGAGCAGAGCAGATCTCAGTGTGAAGAGCTCACAAAACCACAAAACCAACATCCACTGCATGCAGTCCGAAGGTGCAAAGTGTGCAAAAACTCATTCCAATTTCATTTGATCGATACAATTAAAACAGGACTGTTGTTTCTGCTCGCCATCTATGATGAGAATCGCTCTCATTTGCTTTAGATAACACTCTAAAGAATGCTGGGTGGTTTAAACCCAATTTCCGGTCAAATATGGACAAACCCAAACGTTGGGTCACATTCTTAAATTGCATTTTTAATCCAACGTTCGGGTTTGTCCATATTTGACCGGAAATTGGGTTTAAACAACCCAGCATTCCTTAGAGTGGGAAAAACATTACAACTTTTACTGACAAAGACTTCATGTTGAAATAATTTAATGCGACTTCTGAATGACAAAGTTTTGAATTTAATGTCATTTTCCATACATGTGAAATATCAATATTCAAATATTGTTTGCAAAACTAGGTGGCAAACCATATGCTCATTTGATACATGATAAACAGGCGTACATGATAAAGAGAGAAGGAAACACTTTCCCTCGTATTATGTTCAAATTCTGGCTACCATTTTTATGATTTTCCTAATTGGATTCAATACAATTCACAAACAATCACACTATGAACATTTTTTTTGGTAAAACCAGTAAATAGTTTTATATTAATACGCATTTCAACAAAAATAAACATGAGACCAAATTATTTTTAACCATTTGCTTAAAAAAAAAAGAATATTATAAACAGTATTGCAAATACTTTCTATTATAATTTAGATTTATTTTATTGTAAATGTTTTTATGTTTGTGTGTTTCCCTGTCTGCCACATGCATGAAATGTAAATGTAAATCTCTCAGTGTAGATGAGAAATTGAAATAAAAAACACTATTTCGGGTGTGTGCAGCCGCGATTAACCATGAAATTGCAAACATCAAAATCGTCAGACATTTTGTACACAATCCACAACACACCGAAGTGTCAAAACTTTGCATGCATGTCCATGACCAGAAATGAGAAATGGTAATAAAAAAAAAAAAAAATTATATATATTCCTAGGTTAACCGGTATTTCCATCAACTTGTGGGTCAATTATGTATAATGCATTATATGGTTATTTTTAATGCATGTTGCAATGCATTAAAGTTCAATGCATTATATTCGCTGATTACATCTGGAATGGCTTGTTTGCCGTGTGTTTCAATGCATTAAGGTGTGTTCAATGAATAGATAAGAAATAATGTATTTTAACTGTGGTTGCAATTATTCATACAAGACCATTCAAGTCATTATAAGGCATATTGTAATTCATAGTTTTATAATGCTTATGTATATAAGCCTCAGTCAGTTTTACTTTAAAAATCCCCAGATTTCAATGTAAACAGCAGTACAACGACACTTTTCAATGCACATCAACACTGGAGGTAAGGCACACACACACACACACACACACACACACACACACACACACACACCGTGTGTATATATACCTTTTTTACAGTCTATGATATATACATGCAACCCACAGAAGCATCTGCCTTCACGTATGGAATGGTGCCATAACTGGTTCTTGGAGCTGAAGTTCCAGCCCATTGAACTGTAAAGCGAAGGAGGCGTGTGTGTGTGTGTGTGTGTGTGTGTGTGTGTGTGTAAAGGTGCGGCTTATGGCCACTAATGAAGTAAATGCTTCTGTATAATCCTGAAATCTGTGTAGGAACACGTGCAAGATAACACACTAAAGCATATCTGAGCCATTTCAAAAGAGACACAATCCATCATCTTTACGCTGAAACCAAACAGCCACTCCTGTGAATGCACACACACACACACTAGTACTGCAGTAGTTTTCAGTGCACCAAAACTAAATGAGCAAAGTGCAGCACAAAGTGACGAGCAGTTTTACCATTAAATCAGTGTAAACAGTGTTTCTGCTGCGATTTCCACACTTTACATTTATGACAACAGGGTAAAGTCCATCATTGTGTTATATAACATCTGTGTCTCACTCTACTGTACGAGCTTTACAAACCATAGCGGCTCAAACCACACGGAAAATGAACAAAGAAAGTTTTAGGATGTAAATGTGTAAAACAACAAACAAACAAATGCAAAATGTAGAAATCTTGTAGATGGGTGATCAAATGTAAGACGGATACGTTTTGCTTCCACTGAATTACAACTTACTTTTTTTAAGAACACGATCATCAAAGAGATTTACGCCAATTAGTATTTTACATTCGTGTTCATTTTTTAGTTCAACTGTTCATTGAAATTCTTATACTATTAATACAGTTTGTAATTAAAAAATCATATTAAAATAGAGAACAGAAGCATTTTCGGTAGTCTCAGACTTTTGGACTGTATATGCAAACACACACACACAGACAGACAAACAACATACAGGAGACAAGCATGAACACACATCAATGACACACGCACACACACACACACACACACACACACACACACACACACACACACACGCACACACACACACAAACAAACGTAATGACGACACAAACAACATACATGAGACAAACATGAACACACACATCACAATAATGACACACACAACACAATCATAACTCTTGAGTCCAAGTGACAAACTTTTCAATTTTCAGTTTCTGTTTTTCTTGTTTGTTCTCGTCCTCCACTTGTACGATTACTTTACTTTCTATGCAAAAGCCAAGAGTGAGCAAGCGGACGTCAGATTCACTGCTAAAGCAGAATTAGACATTTACTGACCCCTCTTTCTTATTAATGTCGCAATTTGTGTTTGCATCATAAATGTCATACGGTCTTTGCTTTCCTAAAATAACTGCAGGCCAGACATTGTGCGTCGACAGCTATTCGTGCCTGTCACAAGAATCTGACTTTAGTTCTTCAATTAAACACTGCTTACACCAGCAAACATTAGATTTTCTTTTTTTGTAATGGATATGTTTGTGTAGTTCAACATGTAGAAACTCAGCCTTCATTTGCTGTACGTTGAGGAGCGAGAACACGTGTTCATCTTGGCAGATAACAAACCAGTTCATATTCATATTGTGCAATCTCAACCAATCAAATAAATACTCAGAAAACATCCTTTTTCTTCTTTTTTTGCACACATGACATTAGTTTCACTCACTCAAACCCAATCTCAGCTTTACAGTACAGCTTTAGAGAAAACTAAAATCTAAATCTAAATCTCAGTTTATTGTTTAAAATCCAATCTCTGCAGAGCTCAAATTAGAATAAAGTATATACGAATATGATATATTGCATATTACTTTAGTTCCAGCAATATTTGGACATTCAAGAGAAAGATAAAACAAAACATCACATACATATCAATAATAGTTTTTGTCAGAACTAAAATTTTTCTTTAAATCTGCTGGTGTTTCTGTGATTTTTTAGTGGATGTATAAAGTCAGTTATCTCCACCAAGCACAAATAAACAAATATTAACACAATTGTTTTAGCATTTTAACCTATCAACCGATTTTATTATTATTATTATTTTTTTAAATCTAACACACAACAACTTTCACTGCTTTGAGGCCTCTATGCTAATCAATATTTACTGTAAATTATTCACTATGAAAGTCAAATGCTTTCCACAAAAATAATCAGATTATTACCAGACAGACACATCAAATATGGAAATGCTGTTTAATTCTCAGCAAATATAAGTGTTAACTCTCTTATAAACACAACAGTCACTAATGAAACCTATAAAACTAACCTCTCCTATTAAACACACACACGCTTTCCAGTTAATTACCAGATCCTCAGAATTCATCTCAAATCCCATGTAGAAAGTGATATTATAATGTCCCAGTTCCACTTACCCGAAGTGAAAGATGTTTTTCTAATATTGAAGCGTCTGTGCAGCATTAATGTGCAGTGAATGGACGAGTGCAGATCTTCAGGATAATATTCACCTGCTGCTTACTAGAGCTGGTCTGAAGTGCACTGACCTGTAGGGGTCTGAAGGTATTCACCGACTCTGCTCCTCCTGCTGCCTGTCGAGTGTGTGTGTGTGTGTGTGTGTGTGTGTGTGTCAGGAGTTTCCCTGCTGTCCGGGTTCGGGTCGGTGTGTTACAGACTCAGACACTCAGTCAGTGTGTGTGTGTGTAGCCTACGTGTGGAGAGAGAATATAAGGCTCAACGATAGACCTAATGGCGCTGTCTCAAAACACAGCGAGCTGCCTAACTAGACAGCATTTTGAGGGAATATATCCGTGCACGCTCTCTCTCTCTCTCTCTCTCTCTCTCTCTCTCTCTCTCTCTCTCTCTCTCTCTCTCTCTCTCTCTCTCTCTCTCTCTCTCTCTCTCTCTCTCTCTCTCTCTCACACACACACACACCCGCGCGCATGTGCCCAACAATGTTGCACGCGTCTATAGATTCCGTGCATTAAACCATACTATAATAGCTACGCTGCACATTTATCGTGATCATTCTGTATTTTAAACGATTTAGATTAAATGTTCTCAAAATGCTTCAAATTTAACAACTAAAATGAATCGATATTTTTTTTTGGATCAGATTACTAAATATTCAAAAACATCGTTTTGCATTAAACACGTGGAAATGGCCACGCCGCCTGGTTAGGCAGCTCCGTGTGTGTTGCGACCCCGCCTCGGTTCCTCCTCCCACCGGGAACACCTCTGGAGCGCGTGGAGAAAGGCGAAAGAGCCGAAGAAATCAGCGCAGAATTATTATTTTCCATAACTTTTTTTTTTTTTATCTTTTTTTTTCATTTTCATTTATATAGTTTTTTATTTATTTATTTATTTATTTTATTATTGCATGTCATTAGAGTAGCCTAGTTTCTCTCACTTTCCCTTCTGCCTCGTGAAATCTACTGTAATCGCCATGACACAGCAATCATGGCGTTACAGTTTATTGCATGGTTGTTTCACAAGATCATAAGTTTAGATAATGTGTAATAAAGATGTGGAAACTGAAGGTCTGAGGTTTGAGTCTCTATAGCATCATCAGTCATATGACCGAGTGAGGTTATGAGTAAGCAATGGGCTGTGTGTCCATTTGTGTTTAATCAGCAAGATTATAATTAAACACGGATACCAACCTTACAGACCTTCCGTTTGAAAATATTATTGAGATATAGATTAGTTTTGACAGTTTAGACAGTTGTGTTTTTCTCTCTTGATTTACATCATTATCGGACCTGTGTAGCTCTCCAGTCTTCTGTCAGATTAGTGGGAATGGCTTGAAATTATTAGTTTGCTGGATGGAATATGATAACATAAGCTGAACATTATTAACAGTTAGCAAAAATATTAGTCCCCTACTGCCACCTTCTGGAAACTCATATTCTTCAAGATTCATAAATGGAAGTAAAGTAATGGCAAATGTTTTTGAAACAAAAAAGCTTGTTGAATTGCACGAATTGAAAAAAAAACATGCATTGCATTAACCAAAATTATTCAATTAAAATTTTCTCTGAGATTCATAAATAGGCTTGCCTTCTCTCAGAAAGAAAAAAAAAACATGAATTTCTTTCCTTTTTTGATAAGCAAATGGCCAGGGAATTGGTTTTGCACTTACAAGTGTTTTCATTTCACTTACCTAAAAATGTCACTTGCATTAAAATTATTAAGTGGTAACACTTTACAATAAGGTTCATTAGTTAACATTAGTTAATAACATGAACTAACATTGAGTAATACATTTGTTACTGTATTTATTAATCTTTGTTAATGTTAGTTAATAAAAATACAGCCGTTCATTGTTTGTTCATGTTAGTTCACAGTGCATTAAATTGAGTTATGTGAACTTGACAATTCCACATGACTTAATTTTTTCGATTTAGCTTGAAGTTTATTTACTTAATAATTTTAAGGCAACGGGTTTACTAATATTTTTTAAGTTAAGTCAACTGATCCCTTTTTACAGGGTCCTAAACATGTGAGGAAACAAACATAAACTGGCAAAAACACATGCGTAACAGTGCGAGTGGCCGCTCGATGCTGGAGCTGAATGCACATATAACGCACAGAATGCAAACGTGATGTCAGTGGAATGATGCGCCACATGTTTATTAACACTTTACAGAGAAAAACAATCACCACCGGGTCATGCAAAGCATTATCACTGCGCACAAAGAAAACACAACATGAACTGTGACGCCGGAATAAACAGATATTCAACTTAAACTCCTGAGATGTTAAACGTACAGTACAATACAATATGCAGAGATACTATAAACATGGCACTCATGAATATCTTGACAGGTTGAGAAGTGTTAAGTGATAAGCTAAAATATTCCACTGAAATCCCAGCAACCACTGCGTTGAAACTGACCAGTCCAAGCATTGATTATTGTAGGAAACTTGAATAGGAAAGTGCTTTATAAAGATCCCGAGGTATTGTTGAACGGCAACACTTTACAATAAGGTACATTAGTTAACATTAGTTAACTACATTAGTTAGCACGAACTAAGAATGAACTGCACTTATACAGCATTCATTAATCTTTGTTAATGTTAATTTCACCATTTACTAATACTTTATTAAAATCTTGTTAACATTAGTTAATGCACTTTGAACATGAACAAACAATGAACAGCTGTATTTTTTATTAACTAACGTTAACAAAGATTAACAAATACTGTAACAAATGTATTGCTAATGGTTAGTTCATGTTAGTTAATACTAATGTTAACTAATGAACCTTATTATAAAGTGTTACCTGTTGAACTAATGTCTTACTGGCTAATGCTTACAACACACCAACTTGTTACACACACACACACACACACACACACACACTACAGGGGATAAACAAGGGAAACTAGTCATAAATATTTGTCTCTGGGTAAAGAAACACTTTCACGATACAGCTAGAACATCGAGGGTTATAGACGACTTCGGCATTCTTCGGCCTCCTGTAACTGATCGCTTTAGATCCATCCCTCCTCAAATACATCCCAGTGTTTCGACTCCAAAATGTAGACGCCAACACTGAACATCACGCTAACCTTCGTTAGTAACACTCGGATAATTACAGCAGAGTTGGGAGGAGGGGTTAAATGTACAAGCTACATGGAGTTAACCTCAGGCCAGGATGAGTTTCTGTCATCGAGTCCCTGGCCACCATTTTGTCAACCATTGTGTTGTTAGTCAGAGAACAGGCTGGCGAAAGACTTTCGCAAGTTTCGGATGGTCTCCGCCTTAGTTTCGTCCTCGTTGCTGGAGCGGAAGGTGTCGCCAAAGGCGTTGAAGGCATTGGTCAAAGACTGGGATTTGCTGCAAAACAGCGGACAAAGCAGAAGCAAAATTAGATCATCTAACTTCAGGATTACGCATTCATTTGGGCCTCGTCCACACTAATATGCTTTGTTTTGAAAATGCATCTTTTTCTCTCCGTTTTGTCTTCCGCACACACTGAGACGCGTTTTTATTATTGAAAACGAAGCGGATACATTTGAAAACGCAGTTTTCGTGTTGTAGTGTGGACTGTCTAAACGATGATGTAAGTTTAGTCATGTGACGCATATTGTACCAATAGATATTGATGTTTATAGTATTGTGCCTGTTATCTGATATTCACTTTCACACTGTTGCTGAAATATGTTCCTTCACACACTCTTCATATCACAGTCCTGCACAGATGACAGAATACACTCGCATCTGCTGTCCTGTGGCGAAACATGAGCAGTTTAAGCGTTTTACACCAAACATATAATACGATCGATCGTATTACTGGGCGTAACACTGGACGATCAGTGGATGAGGAGATATTTTGCTAAATAAAATGATCCCGCCAGAAGAACTGCACGATAACTTTATTATTTATTGTTCCGTCTGTATCATCTCAGTGAGCTTCTGTGAGGGTTTACGCATGCGCAGTAAAGGTGAATTTAGCGTTTTCACGAAACGCCCATTAACGAAATTTGTGAAAATCGGCTTGGTTTTTTTTAAACGACAACGGCGTTTTTCAAATGTGTCCGGATTAATGTAGACGTAGCCCTAATTTCACTGAACACGAAAGTAAGGTGTTGAAGGTAGAGGAGCTCGATCCCGCTCATGGAGATTTACTTTCCTGCAGAGATTGCAACTCTGAACTGGGCCAATCGCAGGATTGGGGTTCAATGCAAAGAAGGAGCAGTGGCACAGGGGGGTGTCCTCCAACTCGCATATTATGGGCCCTATTTTAACGATCTAAGCGCATGGTTTAAAGCGCATCCACTTTTGCTAGTTTAACAACGGTAAAAATGATCGGTGCTCCCGGCGCATGGTCTAAAATGGTTGTCCCTATTCTCTTAATGAGTAATGGGTGTGTTTTGGGCGTAACGTGCAAAAAAACAATCAGTCTCATCTCCCATTCCCTTTAAAAGCCAGTTGCGCTTGCGCCTTGGCGGATTCGCTATTTACATGGTGGAATTGGCAAGTGAATAAATAAAGAGGTATATTTAAATAAATAAATAAAGAGGCGAAAAATAAAGAGGTACCATATGGACACACTTTGCAGCAAATGATCTCCAAGCACTGAAGCAATAGTGGAAGGATTCTTACTTCAAGAGAGGATGGGTTGACTTCTGCTGGGCTTCAGGCTGATCCTCCACAGGAGGCTGGGGTTGGGTGGGTTGTTCCGGGGCCGGAGTGGGAACAGGAGCAGGAGACTGGGAAGGAGTCGCTCTAACTGGGGCTGATGGTGCTTCAGATGTCTGAGGTCTGACTTGCTCTCTGAGCACTGGTTTAGGCTGGAGCTGGGGTTTAGCTGGTGAAGGGGGTTTAATGGGAACCTTGGCTGGGGATTGCTCTTGATCTGGCTGGGTCTGACCAGGACTCGGATCTGCGAGTTTTGGGATGGCCTTGGTGGGAGGTGGGGTTTGGGGCTTCGGCTGGATCTGAGGCTTGGAGTTCCTCCGAACTGGGGGCACTGGTTTTGGGGGAAGGGGTTTGGGGGGTAGTGGTTTTGGGGGCAGTTCGGTTGGCTTCCCTGGACTGGGTTCTGGTGCTGCTTGAGCCTGGGGTTTGGGCTGCTGGGTGGTGGGTGGTAGAGTTGGGGCAGGGCCTGGTTTGGGCACTGGTTCCTGGGCAGGGACTGGCTCAGGTGTAGGCTCTTGACTCTTAGGCTGTGGTTCTTGGGGTTTCACTGCCCCCCCTAGGTTCAGTACAAAACAGAGTCATCATATTATACATTTTTGTAAACACTGAAGCTTGCAAGATGGTTTTAAATCCAGCACCAGAAACTTTGCATGATTTATGATAAAGAATTAAGGCGCCCCCACGACTGGCCAAAGTAACCATACAAAGGATATTGCCCAAGGTAAGGAATAAGGATAGTCATGTCCACAAAGCAAAAGGAAATTGCTTTTAGTCCAAACAAGCAGAATGAAACAGACAGGGGTGTGTTTCCCGTATAACGCTGTAACTCGCTGCTACACTACTACAGTACGATGATACATCGTTGAAGAAATCCTCTCACTAGTCACGAGTGTTTCCTGAAACCATATTGTCGCAAATTGGTCATTCAATCACATTGGTTGATGACGTCACGCAGGTGGTGGAGTAATAACTACTTTTAATTAATCTGTTTGAGATGGAATTAATGCGAGATGTTTTACTATAAATTACGAAATGATGTTTTATTAACAAAGTTCGGGAGAAGCACGTTCAGATAATTAACACGGGTGGAGAGCACTCAGCAATCATGATTAAAACGCGTATATATAGACTCAGCAGTCTCACCTCATTTCTCTGACAGTTTAGCAGCGTCCCTCCACTACCCCTTCTCCACTCTTCTAGTCCTAAACCACTTTACATACAGGGGGGAGTACTCTGGGTTCGGGCCGAATTCCGAGCTCGGAGCCCTCCCCCCGGAAAGCACGCCAAATACGCATTATACTTTATTCCCTTTAATTGTATGTAAGTGTGAACTCGTGAACATGTCATCTGAGGAATATTTCTCATTTTTCTCAGTTATTTTGCTTTATTTCCAGATTCAATCATAGACTCGTTCTTACAGACTAGAGCTCGTTCACACATGCGCACTCTTCAAACACGACGCTTTAAATCTCTTGACAAACTAAAAGACGTAAATGACATTAGTATGTGTTCTAAATAAAAGATATAGATTGCACTGAATGTCAGCTTGCTTATTTTGCTCAAGATCAGGATTTATTGAGTCCACATGTCATGCAAAGAAACTCTGCTTCTAACCACAGCTCGAGATCTAGATCTGTCAAACACACAACTCTGCGATGCTGTTTGTGAATGTTCATTGGCGAACGATGCTTTCGGGAAACACACCCCAGGACGGTTAGTTTGCAGTATTATAGGTGAGGATGTGAAGAGTAAAAACGTACTCGGTTACTAATGTAACCTCAGTTCTCTCTAGAAGAGGGAACGAGTACTGCGTAATATCTTACGCTAGGGGAAAACCTCTTTTCCTCGAGATATTGAAGCCAAAAAATTATCCTTAATTTTTAATTATTGCAAAACGCGTTGCAGCAGCATACAGACTTAGGCAGGCGGCTCAGCGTGCCTATTGGCTGTCCTTCGGCAACTGCAGCAGCCTATCGAGAGCGGCCCTTTGGTGACGGTCCAATGGGGCCACTTCGCGCCCATTGTGTCACGCTCGCGCCCAAAGGGGCGTGGTCTAGCCCTATAAAGATAGCTCGATGGGCTGATTTCACTGGTTTTTCATCACCGAAACGAACCAGCGCGTAGCAGGCACGGCAAGATACGCAGTACTCATTCCCTCTTCTAGAGAGAACTGAGGTTACGTTAGTAACCGAGTACGTTCTCTTACGAGAGGTTCTCTCGTACTGCGTAATATCTTACGCTAGGGGAACACAATGCAAAACGCCGTGCATGCGGGGATCCAACACCAAGGTCCCAAGGGTAGGTGCCCTGGGCTCATATAGTGCATAATCACCATGAACTCAGAGAGTCCGAGAAGAGAGGCTAGAAGCATCATTCTAAATAATTTAGCCATAAGAAGGGCTATTTATTATAATAGTGCTACACACAGTTAGGGTGAAGAGAACTTCAGCCTGTACTGAGTGATAGTATGCGCATTATTTTTCTTCGGGAAAAAACTCACAGCCCGTTGAGCAGTGCTCAAGCGAGTGCAGTACTCTGCGCCGAACGACGGGGCAGGTGGTGCTTGACTTTAAACCAACAGCAATTTAGCTTGTAAGGCGGGAACTTCTCTGTATGGCGGCGGGCCCAGCCTGCCGCCATACAGATATCTTGTAAGGAGATCCCACTAGACCACGCCCACGATGAGGCCATGCCTCTGGTGGAATGTGCTCTAACACCCAAGGGGCGCTCCAGTCCCTTTGTAGTGTATGCCATTGCTATGGTATCAACTATCCATCTGGTTTCGAGGCGGCTAGGCCCTTAGTGCGGCCGCCGAATGAAACGAAAAGCTGCTCAGTCTGTCTGAAAACAGATGAGCGAGATACGTAGGCCTTTAACGCCCTAACTGGGCAAAGGAGGCCTGTGCTCTCCTCCTCATTATGAACCGGTAGGGCAGATAGGGAGATAACCTGGGCCCTAAACGGCGTGTTGAGGGATTTACGTACGTATCCGTGTCTTGGTTTGAGTATGATTTTTGAGTCGTGAGGCCCAAATTCCAGACACGTTGCGCTTATTGATAGCGCTTGCAGATCCCCTATGCGTTTTACTGACGCAAGAGCCAAGAGAAACACTGTCTTGAAAGAATGACCAGATCATCTTTCCACAGTGACAGGCCAGACACAGGTTTCGTAAACGCTGCTATGGCCGCCACGTAGACTTTGAGCGTGGATGGGGACCTGCCCTTATGCAGTAGCTCTTGAAGGAAGGAAAGTACTTTCGTTACCCCGCTGCTTGTAGGTGGAAAACCTCGGGTTTTGCACCAGTTAACACACACTGACCACTTGGAGGCATAGAGGCGTCTGGAAGACGGTGCTCTGGCCTGCGTGATGGTGTTTAGCACTCCCTCTGGGAGGTTTGCGGGTACCCGTTGATGGCCCATGCGTGCAGGGCCTATTTGTATCTGGAAATAAGCGTCCAGAGCGGGGCCACAAGAAGCACTGAGCATCCATTTTCCCTTATTCCTTCCAATACCTGAGGCAGGAGCGAGACGGGGGGAAAAGCATAGAGGGGGCAGCGGGGCCAGATGTGGGCCAGTACATCCCTGCTCTTGGAGAAAAACTTTGGACAGTGAGCGTTCTCTTGGGACGCAAACAGGTCTACCTGCGCTCTAACGAATGTCTCCCACAGCAGGAGGATCGTCTGCGGGTGCAGAGACCATTCTCCTGCTGGAACATTGTTCCTGGACAGTCTGTCTGGTCCCAAATTCAGGTGACCAGGCACATGTGCTGCTCTCAGAGAGCGCAGATTGTGCTGAGCCCAGACCAGGAGGCGTTCCGTCAGCCTGTAAAAGTTTCGGGATCTGACGCCGCCCTGGTGATTTATGTAGGCTACCACTGACATGTTGTCCGAGCAGACCAAGACGTGGTGACCTCTTATTCGGAGACAGAAGCGCCTCAGCGCATGATCGACTGCCATCATTTCTAGGCAGTTGATGTGTAGGAGCTTCTCTCGTTCTGACCATAGGCCGAAGATCGGTCTGCCTTCGTGCAGTGCTCCCCATCCCGAGGTGGAGGCGTCCGTGGACACCACCTGCACACTCAAGGAAGTCCCCAGGTTTACACCTGACTGGTACCAGTCGGTCGCCTTCCAAGGTTTCAGAGCTGCGACGCATTTCTGATTGACCCTGAGGCGAAACAGACCGGAGGCCCAAGCTCGAGACGGCACTCGTGCTTTCAGCCACCACTGCAGTGGGCGCATGCGAAGCAGACCCAGCTGGAGTACTGATGGTGATGAGGCCATGAGGCCCAGCATTTTCTGAAATCTCTTGGGCGGGACAATAGTGCCGCAGCGAAAGGATTTTGTGAAGCGCTGAATGTTCAGTATGCGCTCTGGCGATAATCACGCTGTCCTTGACAGTGAGTTCAGCTCTGTGCCCAGAAAGGATATTTCCTGGCTGGGTAACAGCGAGCTCTTCGCCAAATTGACTGTGAGACCAAGATTCTCGAGGTGTTCGAGTAATATGGTCCTGTGTTCTATGAGCTCTGAATGAGATCGAGCTAGAATCAGCCAATCGTCCAAATAGTTCAAAACTCGCATGCCCTGAAGTTTCAGGGGCGCGAGAGCCGCGTCCATGCACATCGTAAATATACGGGGTGCCAGGGACAGGCCGAACGGTAGGACTGTGTATTGATATGCCTGGCCCTCGAAGGCGAATCTCAAAAATCGCCTGTGACGTGACGCTATTTGTATCTGGAAATAAGCGTCCCTCAGATCTATCGACATAAACCAGTCCCCTTGGCAAATCTGCGCGAGGATTTTGCTGGTTGTGAGCATTCTGAACCGGCGTTTCATAAGCGCTCTGTTCAGTTGTCTTAGATCTAAAATGGGATCTAAGTCTTTCTTTGGTACCAGGAAATATCTGCTGTACAGACCCCCTTCGCTCTGAGCTTGAGATACGGGCTCTATCGCCCCTTTGGCTCAATAGTGTCGCTATTTCGGCTCGAAGTAGATGTGCTACTTCTGTTTTCACCGTGGATTCGAGGCACGCCGTGTAATGGCGGGGGCGTCGAGCGAAACTATAGCGAATCGCCTCTTTTTACAGTGTTCAGCACCCATTCTGATACCCCAGGAAGCTGTGCCCACGCTTTCGCGTGAATAGCTAGAGGTAGAATGAGATCTGGGCTCTGGCCGTGACATAGTGACGGCAAGGGAGCTCCGGCGTGCTGTAACGCAGACACTGTGTTTACAGTGTGTGAGGCGGGGGGCGCTCCGATCGCGGCGGGCAGCCTGGCCGCACTCAAATCCCTTATAGCAGTTTGCTGAAGGAGAGAGAGCGGGGCGAGCCCCGTGGGGCTTAACATGTCTGTGAGTGAATGTGGGCGCGGGACAGCGGGCACATTTCCTGCACTGGAAACACTGTCGGCCTGAGCTGACTGAATGTGTGTTGGTTTCGTTTTTACAGAAACCGTGGGACATGTGGTGTGTAGTGTTTGTGGGCACTGAGACGTGGGCACGTTCACTACATTTAGTGCACAATCGACATGAGGCGATTTTGTTTGTGCGAGCCCTGCATTTTTGCGGGCTGTGTTTGTGTGTAGAAATGAGCACTGGGTTGTGGGCATTTTTATTACACTCATAACACCATCGGCTGTGGCCGGAATACCAGAAAATACACTGCTTATGTGATTTATCTGGGTCACCATGGAAACGGCATTTGTGTGCAGGCAAGCGGGCCGTGGTACCGGCTTGCTTACTGCAAAATACACTGGAACAGTCGCATTTTCTGGAACTGAACGAGCAAAAAGTTTCGGTGGAAGTCTGGCCGTGGCGAGACTGAAACACCGTCGTTTTCCTAGGAGGCTAGGAAGACTTGCGTTTTACAGACACCGTGGTACATGCAGTGTGTAGTGTTTGTGGGCACTGGGTTGTGGGGCACATTCACTACATTTAATGCACAATTGACATGCGTCGATTTCATTTTTGCGAGCCCCGTACCGTGGCGGGCTGTGTTTGTGTGTAGAAATGAACACTGGGCTGTGGGCATTTTATTACACTCATAACACCATCGGCTGTGGCCGGAATACCAGAAAATACAATGCTTGTATGATTTTTCTTTCGCCGTGGAAACGGCATTTGTGACCAGGCAAGCGGGCCGTGGTACCGGCTTGTTTACTGCTAAATACACTGGAACAGTCGCATTTTCTGGAACTGAACGAGCGAAAAGTTTCGGTGGAAGTCTGGCCGCGGCGAGACTAAATTTGTATCTGCTGCGAGAGCCGGGATCAAACACGGGTCTCTCGCACGCAAGCTATGAGTTCCGCCACTGAGCCACAGGGGGGAACGACATTAGCTTGAGCAAATAAGAGAGCTTCATCACAGTTTTGTGTTTGTCGGCGTTTGTTTGCAGGTGTGCGTGTTATACAACAGGCTCATTGCTGCAATATTGACATTTTCAGCCGCTCAAACTAAGAGGAGCTGAGAAATGTTTGAGAAATGGAGTCCGGCCTCGGCGGGACTAAAACACACCCTTTCCTCATTTTGCCGGTGACGCACGCCCACGGGGGGCGGGGGCGGGGTAGCTTTCTTGTAACGTAAAGAAAGCTAGCGGCGCGGTCTTGATGCTGGCCCGTTTCCCTGACAACTCGCGGACAGAAGGGGGAGAGGTCCACAGAGCTCGCCCAATCCTCACTGTCCGACGCCAGGATAGAGCAGCTGGCCTTCTCTACAGATGCAGCTATCTCATCGTCATTTATGGCGGAAGCCGCGGCGCGTGGCGGCCGTTATCCGTCAGTGAGTGACTCGAGTGAAGCTGGTTAAGCTGGCGGGCGAACCGGCGAGCTTTCACGGGCTGGAGAAGGCTCGGGGACCCGCTGAGTACGGCGTTTTTACGGCGCGGCACTGTAGCGGGTGGAAGTGCAGTCTCGGAGAAGAATGCCAGGCGAGTCCTCAGAGTCACCATAGGCAATAGCTCGGAATGAGGGCAGCCGCCATCGGCGAGCGCGAGAGCTGCATGATCCTCTCCCAGGCAGGAAACGCACATCACATGGCGGTCCCCGTCGCTGAGTGGGGCTCGGCACGAGCCACAGGAGGATGGCATCTTTAAAAAGACGCGGCTCTTTTAGATGATAGACGTGTGAGTCGCGGGGCGAACACATACACACACACACACACACACAGAGCAGAGTAGAGGATATATAGTACGCCGGATAACGTAGCAGGAACGGCGGCTGAAGGCGGCGAGTTGAAGGCCAGCGACTTCAGTGCAGAGGCTCGTCCCGCAGAAAGCTGTCTCGACGGCGCGGCTTCTTCACTCATGATCCAGCGATGCAGAGCTTCGCTGAAGAGATGAAAAATCAGTGAAATCAGCCCATCGAGCTATCTTTATAGGGCTAGACCACGCCCCTTTGGGCGCGAGCGTGACACAATTGGCGCGAAGTGCCCGTCACCAAAAGGCCGCTCTCGATAGGCTGCTGCAGTTGCCGCAGGACAGCCAATAGGCACGCTGAGCCGCCTGCCTATGTCTGTATGCTGCTGCAACGCGTTTTGCAATAATTCAAAATTAAGGATAATTTTTTGGCTTCAATATCTCGAGGAAAAGAGGTTTTCCCCTAGCGTAAGATATTACGCAGTACGAGAGAACCTCTTGTAAGAGAACTGCAGGTTCACAACAACAGATCATGCACACAGAAGAGCCGAGACCCAGAGGAGGCATGCGCTGTCTTTAAAACAAAGACAGCTTTTCTTTTAGTTTTCACCCCCGGCCTTGATTGGGATGTTTTTTTCCTTGTATTGTTCCAGATATACTTTATTGTGTGTTTTATTCAAAATCTTGATACGTACCAAACATAAAGGACAACTGGGACACATGCAGGAAAATGGGAAATGTGGGAGATTATGTGTTCTCGCGTCTGAGAGATAATGATGATGACCTAGTTGTGAGTGAGGTGTCTCTTGTTTGTTTGAAGAAATGCTTGATTATGTTTCCCAATATCTCATTATGAATGAGAATACACTGGGATTCGACGCTTTTGAAAGTTTCGTGTTTTTCGTAAAGGGTATTTCAATTTGAAATGAGGTTCAGTAACACAGCACAGTAAGTCTGGAAAATGGGAACTTTATTACTTTGGACATGAGGGGGAAAGACTAGACCTGTATCAGACACAAATCACAGTTAAAACCCAAGTACTGGATTTAAAGAGGCAGTGGCATCAGCAAAGCCTAATCAACCCAAGCTAGTGGATATTAAGTCACACACTATGGGACGCCACATCAGCACATAGAGATAGAGATCTGACATTATTTCCAGTATGCTTGATGAGTACATTCATTGATTTCATTAGTTATACTTTTCACACACAAAAATATTTCTTTGGTAATGCATGCAAATGATCTTAAGATAACAGTTCTCATGCAATATAAGGACACATTTTCAACCCTGAACACAGATCACGTGTGTTATAGATACCATCTTGCATGTTGATAAAACAGTTAAAAACATCAATATACAGAACAGGCACTACACTGAAAACACCTCAGACGTCCCTCTTATACATATTCAGTCCAAGAACACCAAGCATTATGTTTTTAAAACTGGAAAAGCTCATTGTTGGTCAAATATATTGCATTAATAAATGTCAAGGCTAAATCTGTAGCACTATATTGGCTTACTTAATTGAACGTCTTTGCATAAAAAACACTGAATGGCTTAAAAGCGGTTCCTCGAAAATACCTCTAAGCAACACTATAAAACTGCATTGCCTTCATGACGCAGATCAGCGTTTAAACAGTCATAACAAAGATTATTGTAAGAGCTCTGCAAAGAAAGCAAATTTGCTTTCTTATTCGGGGTGAATGTCATAAAACATGGCCAGGTCACATTTCACGACAACATCGAAAGAAAAGAAAATATATTTTACAAAAAGAAAATGAAGCCAAGTTAATTATTTTGCATTGTGATATTATTTTCATGACAAATTCTCTTTATGTTCATGCATCTAGACAACTAACTTTTGAGTTTTTTTGGTATTTCCTATTATTCTCATTGTCATTAGATTCTCATTACAGTAATGAAATAATTTCTTTAGTGCATTACAATGTAAAGTGTTTTACAATCTTTAAAATAATCAGAAATATCAAATATGCTGTAATGCATTTTCTTCTAATTACAATTAAACGTGAAAATAATGCACACAAATGCAATGCAAAAAACCTCAATGGTTTTTAGGAAAGCTTTATTTCCATTATGCAAAATATAAGTTCTTATATAATCTTGTGATTTTGCGGTGAAATATGAACATGTCAGGTTTCTTGTGGTTGACTATTCCACTACAGTAGGTTATATATTGCTCATAAGGATATATAACATAAGCTGACAGTCAAGAGTTCACGGAGGACGGACTCATTCTCATTCTATTCTGAAACATTCCTGATGAATCCTAAAATTTACGGGCCTCGGATTCGAATGTAATGGCTATTCAGATTTAAGGAAATCCTTCAAATCTGTTAACAGTTCATCAGGCTGAACGTACATTAACCTTGAAAAAGCACATATAAAAAAAAACACCTTTAGAAATCATGCAGAAAATACTGAAACCGCAAATCTTATTTTGTTAAAAACACACATTTAAGATGTGAACACGAGGACATCACTCATGCAAAACCACAAACACTGCGTTTGAATAAAAACATCACATGTATAACACACACACACACACACACACACCTGAAAGCTAGACGACAAGGAACCACCCTTACTGAAATAAATCTTTCACAGTACATATTGAGCACACGGACAGCACAGCACTGGACTTTAGGCACAGTTAGAACAGTTCTTGACCCCTGAAACTACACGACTAACAGTGACACACACACACACACACACACACAGCCGTCAGAAGCAAACAACGACAGTGACCAGTACAGAGAAACGTCAGATTCCGAAGAGCACAAGCTCAAACTACGGCATCTGTCACTATCTGAACCTCAACAGCACCGGGGAACTGAGCTCTCGTGTTACTGGGGTTTATTTGGGATTGCGGCAGTGGAAATCATTTTGCCTGGACTTGTTTTGGTCCGACAGCAACTCCATTACAGTCGAGAATGTACTGTAAACAACCTTGTGGAGGAGGACGCTGGCCGAGGGTCTTGTTGGAGTCAGTCAGGCTTTCTTTTAAGGCAGCGCTCTGTGAACACACACACACACAGAGAAACCTTCTTCAGTCTTACTGGACATTCAAGATTACATTTTAAGTGCATTTCTGGTGATTCCACACCAGGGGGCAACACTGGACACATTTACAACACTGGACACATTCACAGGACTGGACACATTTACAACACTGGACACATTTACAACACTGAACACATTCACAACACTGGACACATTTACAACACTGGACACATTCACAGCACTGGACACATTCACAACACTGGACACATTCACAGCACTGGACACATTTACAACACTCGACACATTTACAACACTGGACACATTCACAACACTGGACACATTTACAACACTGAACACATTCACAACACTGGACACATTTACAACACTGGACACATTCACAGCACTGGACACATTCACAACACTGAACACATTCACAACACTGGACACATTCACAACACTGGACACATTCACAGCACTGGACACATTCACAACACTGGACACATTCACAGCACTGGACACATTTACAACACTGGACACATTCACAACACTGGACACATTTACAACACTGGACACATTCACAACACTCGACACATTTACAACACTGGACACATTCACAACACTGGACACATTCACAACACTGGACACATTCACAACACTGGACACATTCACAGCACTGGACACATTTACAACACTGGACACATTCACAACACTGGACACATTTACAACACTGGACACATTCACAGCACTGGACACATTTACAACACTGGACACATTAACAACACTGGACACATTCACAGCACTGGACACATTTACAACACTGGACACATTCACAGCACTGGACACATTTACAACACTGGACACATTCACAGCACTGGACACATTTACAACACTGGACACATTAACAACACTGGACACATACAAAACACTGGACACATTCACAACACTGGACACATTTAAAGAGACAGTCCACCTAAAAATTACAATTTGAATGTCATGTTTCTTTCTTCTGTGGAACACAAACAGAAGATATTTTGAAAATGTCTCTGTGTGTTTTAATGTTGTTTATGTGTCTATGGTGTTTTTAATATGCTTTAAGACAAACCGTGTAAATTCATAAGTCGACAGCATTGCTGAGCATTTTCTCCTTAAAGGCACAATATGTACAATTTTTTCGCCACAAGAGGGAGCAGTTTCCAACAATAACAAAGGCATAGGTTTAAGACGCAGTGATGAGCTGAATGATGGGACTTGCTGTCAAGCTGATGGATCTAAAAATGTTTATGGATGAGTGCAAACATTCGTGTTTATTAACATTACAGTGGTATGAAGCAGGTCGCGATTGCTAAAGAGACAGATATCACACGTGAGTCCCGCGGATATAAAGGAATAAGGAATTTAATTCTACCGATCTACCCGCAAGTGCTGGATTACACACACAGGTCAGTTTATTAGACGAATTAAACTTGTGAGGTAACGCAGCGCTGCTTCACTTGGTCTAACGTTACACTATCACACTAAACGGCATTTAAATGTGTGTTGAAAGTTATAATGTTATACTACGTGTTAGTTCGTTTGCTATACGAAACTAGCAGTAAGCTAGATCAACATTAGAATAACATACTGATCATATTCTAACATTTCATCCTGTTGAGCTAACGTTATATAACATTGATTTGTTTTATGTACATTTAGCTCACCTGTCTAATAAAGCTAAGTCGTGACTCGTGAAGCTCTGTCAAGTCCAAGTTAGTCGCGGACATGGAGCTCTCGGCATCTCAAAAACGCCACGCTGATATTGATCCTCATTTTAGTTCTCCTTGTTTGTCCCAAAGTCTGCTTGCCATGGTCTATGTTTAAAAAAGAAACAAGAACTGCGTGCCGCTAAACGTTACGCACTACGCAGTTGTCCACATCTGTCGCCATGGTTACGTCATGCCATGGCAGTCCGAGGCAGTGGCTCAGTGGTTCATGTAGGTTGTCTACAAACCAGAAGGTTGGTGGTTCAATTCCCGGTTCCACCTGACCAACTGTCGAGGTGTCCATGAGCAAGACGCCTAACCCCAGCTGCTCCCGACGAGCTGGATGGCGCCTTGCATGGCTGACACCGCCGTCGGAGTACGAATGAGTGAGTGAGTGAGTGAGTGAATGGGTGAATGTGAGGCTATATGTAAAGCGCTTTGGTGGCCATTAGGTCTGTGAAAGCGCTATATAAATGCAGGCCATTTACCATTACGAGCAGATATCCCAGCAAACAAATTTAGGTTCTGGGAACGTTAGTTTTTGGTTCCTAGAACTTTCCCTTAAGGTTAGGGGAACGTTCCCGGAACGTTCTCCTTACGTTATAAAAATGGAACCTAAAAATAACCTACATGGAACGTTCCTATAATGTTCTTGTTTGGTTGCCCAAAAAAATAACCTCATGGGACCATTCGGGAACGTTAGAGGAACGTTCTGTGTTTGCTGGGCTAGCGTGGATATCGCGTCATTGACAGGCGCATTTTTTTCCGGGGCGGCCACTTATTTAAAATTGGAATTTCTCTGAAATAAAAAATCTTTTGGGATATTGTAAGTACACAACTGCAGGAAATATATCACACTGTGCAAGTGATTTTTGGATATTTTATTACAAAATTCTTACATATTGTACCTTTAAAACTGCAGTGAACCAAAGACAGTCTCAAAAACATGGTTTGAAATCGCTGGTGTTTCTGACGTCACAAACTACCTTGTAACCAATCAGATCAACGTGTGATCGTCAACCAGTGGATCTCTGAGCTGAGTGAGTGAATGGAGGCGGGGCTCATTTGCATAATTATAGAAGCGCGCATACTAAACGAGGCAAGGGTGTCGAGTTACACTCAAGATATTTTAAGGCATGAAGACATTTTTTTCAAGGAAAAAAACTTAAAATTATAAACTACATTTAAGTTTAGAATTATTGATACAATTATTGACTACAGGGGGACTCTAATAGTTTGTTTTTGTTTTTATATTTTTGGTTTGCATGTTCATTTTTTAATGTTTTTGTAATTTCATTATGTGCTTTTGTCATCTTATTTAACTTTTTAAATATTGCTATTTAGGTTTTAGCTTCAGTTTTAGTTTTAAACTTAACTTAATAATTTTAGTGCTTGAATTGAAACTTTTTGCAGTTTATTGCCAAAGCAACATTTCTAATTTTCGTTTAGCTTCAGTTTTTCAACTAATATTTACGGTACACTTTATTTTATGTCAGTTTTATTTCAATTTAACACATATGTTTTTAATACTTACATGCAATAACCCTGGTCTGTTAAAATCCAGTATATGCAAACACACATGGTTTTGCTCAATGTGCAGTATGTTTGTTAATTGGAATATCATTTCTTGCACCAAACTGATAATTTCCATTGTATTAGTGTTATGAATCCTGAAATCCTCTCGATCACCACCAGAGGGCCTGAATATTAGTCTATTCCCTTCCAAACTACATTTCCCATGATCCCGTGCCTGGACTGATTCCCTGCACACCTGTTTCCTATTTCTGTGATTATTCAAGCACTGAACTAACACTGTTTTAACATTACTGAGCATTATTTGTCTTTCCGTTTCTCTGGTTTATGATTGTTTGCTGCCTCTGCCCTCATGCACTGTTATTATATTTATTTAAGTATTCATCGCTTGTTTGCCTGACGGTGGTGTTAATGTTAATAAAGCTGCAGATGGATCTAAACCCCAGTCCCTCTTCATCATCTATAGGGTTTCTGATGGTTGGGGTTTGGTGACGTACTTGTGCAGGTTGTACAGTGGTCGCAGGTGTGTGTGGAGAACGAGAGCTCGAGCGACTGGGTTCCTGGTTCATCTTGGCCAGAACGATGGCGGAGATCAGCTGACGGTCCTCAGGCTGGTGTTCACCAATGAGCTGCATCGAAGAGCCCACCACCTGCACACACACACACACACACACACACGACAGCCTTAATGCATTAAGAGGAGCAGCGGCGGTTCTCCACATTCAAGGGAATCCAAGACACAAAACAACAGTATTAAAGGGATAGTTCACCCATCATTTACTCTTCCTCATGTTGTTCCAAACCTGTTTGAGTTTCTTTCTTCTGCTGAACTTAAAGGAAGATATTTTTATGAACATATGAAGAATATAGGAACTATTTATTAAAAATAAAATAACTATACAAAGACAGTGAATAGGGTAAACTATTTACTAATAGAAATCACCAGTTGATTGATTGCATTAAAAATTGCAACAACAAAAAAATGTATTACATGTTTTCTGAAATGTTGTTTAAATATGCAAATTAGGCATTATAAAGTTAATTAAAAACCAATTTACACACATTTCCAGAAGAGAAATCTGAACATTGGATAAAGCATTTATTTAAATTCTTGTGTAGAAAAAAAGATTGCTGCAATTATTTATCACAACTTAAGATTCAACATTAGAATAACAAATAATGTGTTGTTTAAACTTAAAAAGGCGTGTGTTTGTGCTTGACTTGAAATATTAAGTTTAACTTTAAGTTTAGTTAAGTTGGACAAATTTTAAGTTGTTATAACTAAAAAGCACATTTTTTTTTACAGTGCAGTTCTCTTTTTATCACTCCATAAATAATAAAATACTGTCAACAGACAGAAAAAATACATTTACACTGTATAAATGTTATATAAATCAGGTGGATGATATATGAATTACCCATACGAATAAAGACATGAATAAAACTGTGTAAAGCTGCTGAAGTGGAGATTTCTGACTCAAAATCTACAGACGTGAAGAGATCAAGTACAATAAAATAAACACTTAAATGTGTGTTTTGGATGTTTTCTGTCCACTGGTCTGAAAGAAAACATGTTATGGAAGCAAAATTACTAAAATCTCCAAATGGACCAGTGTCTAAATGTTGCTCTTTATTTTTAATAATTTCTTCCACTTTTCCTGAGAGGACGGGGCGTGATGTTGGACAGGGAACAGGTAAGCATGTAAGTTGGACTCTCGCTTGTGTTATATTAATAAAACTCTTCTAATAAATGAAGTCTAACAGTTTACAGCTTTTGATGTGCTGTCAATGAGGATAGAAAACGGTTTCCATAGCAACATAGCCAAGTCATATCGCCAAGTCTCTCATGATGAAGCCAAGCATTTCCACCACAGAAATCAATGCTTTGACCATCATAGTTCATCATCTGACATGCAATTATTTTGACATTGACTTGTAGCCATAAGCAAATCTCTCTTCTATACTAAAGGAAGATTGATGTCTGTTTTCTTGTAGACAATGGTCTGATTCCAGAATCCTGTCAGGCGACACCGGGAAGACAATCGACCACATCCTTCCATCATGGAAATTCAAAATAATGTCTATTTAACCACATTAACCCTAAGGTTACTTCTAGTCAACAGAATGTGTTAAAGGGACCATCAAAATAAACAGAAATCCAAAACCGTTGGCGTTGAACTGAAACTCTCAGCTCACATGCAGTGATCTCGAGGTCGATAAATGAAAGCTCGCTCTCACCTCAGTGATATAATCCTTCCCGTCTTTCCCATGTATGGCTTTAACAGCACAAATGTCCAGACCTCCGAAGACATCGGCACAGGCGTCCACCCACAGCTTATATCTACAGGAGAGAAGATCACATATCTATCTATGATATCTACAGGAGAGAAGATCACTAGCTCTCCGTTTCACAATTCAATAATCTCTATCCTCTTATGTGCAATTCCATCATAGAGGTGTAACTCGGAGCTCAAGCCTCCTCCAAGGACAGCAAGCCATGTTAGTTTACTATTGACCTTCAAGGTTGAATATGCAGGCGAACTAGTGAAATGTACATTCATGCATATGGCGAATGCTTATATCCAAAGCGACTTGCATTGCATTCAAAATACAACATTTCTTTTTTTATCAGCCTTTCAAACACATGCAAGCGCCACAACCGACTACACAACGGAACAAAGCTCACTGTCCGTCTGTGAGTTATTCTCCAAGATCTTTTCATTGATTGCAAACCTGGTGGAGTCTGTGAAAGCCTGTCTGTCTGTCTCTGTGTGTGTGTGTGTGTGTGTGTGTGTGGTGTACTCACTTGTCAGTCATGGCCACTTGCTCCAGCATGGCAGAGCCGGTGTTTGACTTCCAGTTGCCAGAGATAGATGTTCTCCTGTGAATTATAATCATTACTCACACCACATTCAGTGTACGTTAGATCTAGCCTACCATTATCACAGCAACGACTAATGTATGACTTCAGAAGATTTTACACAACATGTACATACTGTTATTATGACATTTTCATGATAATTTTGCATTCTTTTTGAAGCTTGAAGGCTCAAGACAAAAAAAGTAAATGATACATCTAGTCCTGGCAACAGTGATTCCAATGCCTGTCCCGAACTGTAATGGACAAACTTCACGAATAACCAGGTATGCTTGAGCATTCTGTCCTTTTTAGGCTCACATCTTGTAACAATGTTTAGATGCCTTTGGTCGGTGTTCAGTTCATATTTAATTCGATCCACACCAGAGTTCATGTGGAAGCGGATTGAGATCCAGAGCAATCGCACCAGAGTTCGTTTTGATGAAACCAAACCTTCCTAGAGTCAACACACCCTAAACGCACCTGTAGTTGCCAACCATATGGAGATCGTACTGTACATCCATGATTAAAAAGCTACAAAAACATGTAGATCAAATGAAGCGGTTTTCTCCTTCCGTTTTTTGGTCTCGACAAGCTTGCCTATTCGGACAGTAATTGTTTCTCATGGGGTCGTAAGGTATTTTCAACATTTACAGGGTTAGTCGGTGATATTATTGCCGTCTGAATCCAGAATGTCAGTGTTTTTCTCCCTCCACCCGCGTACAAATCCCCGGCCGAATCTCCTACTGTTTTCTGACAAACACCAAGCTCTGAATCCACATCTCTGGGTCTTACAGGAAGAGATCACTTCAAAACTCACTGTTTAAATCCTTTTTGAGCTCTGACGAACACCGTACATACGATAACTGTCGCGCTTCACTGTAATCTGCATGCATTTTAAAGATGTACACTTTTATTACTGAAATGCTGGAAAGTATCGGCAAGAACAATATTTCACCTCAGCGAACAAAAAGGAGTAAGAGAAAAAAGCACGTAAACATTTGAAATGGGCCGTTATTGTGACAGCGATATATATGATACAATTTTAAATGTATTTTTACAGACGTCCACATGAGAAACAATATCTGAACAGGGCGTATGATTGTCTACCGGGTCAAGCTGGCCTGAGCATCAGTTCACGGGCCGGGAGAATGTGATCGTGGACTTACATGTAGGCTTTGTAATCCGAGCCGATCTTCTGGACCCTGATGTCATACTTGGCGTGGATGAAAGGCTCAGTGGTTGTGTATGTCTGAGTGATGGCCACGACACTCGCGATGTCCTGGAAGTCACTGTGATTGTCAACTTTCACCTGCCAGGGTTCAAATGTTATTAATGTCAAGTCAAGTCAGCTTTATTTATACAGCACTTTTTACAGCACAGAGTTTTTCAAAGCAGCTTTACAGAGATAACAGGAAAATAATGCAACAAAGTTTGTTTCCCGAAGAAAAAAGCGTCGCAGTCCAGCTTCACTTACTTAAGTGATGGTTCATTTTTGTTGTAAAAAAGTTATTAATTTAGTTCATTTATATATAGCCGCTCTGGAGAAAACTGCGATGTCATCGTCCAGCTATAGTGTGATTATTGAAATGTTCTGTTCATGTATTCTCTAGTGTCTGTATTTGATAGCTGAATGCAGGAACAGTGCTTGCTTATTCAGCCCGGCTTCCAGAGATGAAATATGGACTTGTTGTGTGTTTGAGAAAGGTTTTCAACGTGTGAAAACACACAGGGGTCATTGAAGCCAAAAGTTTAAGGGAACATTTCTTTGTTAAAGTCTCATTTTCCAGCCAGACTAAAGTGTAGCTCTCCTTGAGAGAAAGAACGCATTATCTTGATGTTTTGAGAGGACTCTCCTGTTTACAGTTAGAGCCTGGCCGAATCCAACCTTGGGAAAGCTGTGTGTCGGTGTGTGTGTGTGTGTTAGTCTTCTTGGTTGCAGGTTAAGGAACCACTGGCATTATTGGAGATTGACTGAGTTGTTGTTCTGGATAAGTTGGCGCCCAGCAACCCAGATCTGAGACCTGGAAGGTCACGACGTGCCTCACTTCAGGGTCCGAGTGTCAGCCTAATCCATGGAGATATGCTTCCGTCTATCTGTGTATGTGTGGAACATTACTGTGTTTATCTATTTCTTAGCCAATCAGAAACTGCAACCTGAAGCAAGGACTAAGCTTAGACATGTGTGTGTGTGTTTAGGGTATAACTGATGCAGTGGCGTGCACAGACCTCCTCAGGGGCAGGGGCAGAGGGACCAAAAAGGGCACTCATTTTTTTTTTAATTTAATTTAACAGTACCTCCATTTTATTCTCTCTTTTCAGCCAACTTGTGAGAGGGATGCTTCCTTTGGCTGCATCATAGAGTTCCTTGATTTTTTATTTATTTTTTATTTTATTTTATTTTTCCTTGGCATTCTAAGAAAATATGTTGATACAATTATTAGAATGCATAACACATCAAATGAAAAAAGGGAAATTATGATAATATTACTAAATATTATTTACTTTACCAAACAAAAGGAGGTAATTATGGAAAATTAATTTTTAGTTTTGTTGATGTTGTAAATTTAATATATGTATTATATGTATGAAAGACAGTGTTAGCTATCATGAATCAGTAACACTTTACAAAAAAGGTTTCATTAGTTAAATTAGTAAACATTAGCTAATAATGAACTGCACTACAACATTTATTAATCTTAGTTAATATTAATTTCAGCATTTACTAAAACATTAAAAATCAAAAGTCGTATTTGTTATCATTAGTTAATGCACTGACTGTGACATAACATGAATAAACAATGAACAGTTGTATTATTAACTAAGATATACAGTAACAAATGTGTTGGTCATGGTTAGTTCAGGTTAGTTCATACATGAGTGAACAAATGAACCTTATTGTAAAGCGTTACTATGAAATCAAAGATATAAGTTCCTTACAATTTAGAGTTGGACATGGACTTAATATTTCATTTAACTAGATGTATTTCCTCTTGCACTTTTATTCCTTGGATAAAAACGAATGACATTGTCACTCAAAATGCGTCTGAAATCAAATACTTTTATTATAGTTAAGAATAACTCGCATGCTGCCGCAACTTTTAGAGTAGCATGGTGATCGTAGGATAAATGTAATTTTCCGTATTAGCTTTATTAACGTTACCTGCTGCTCGTTTGAAGTCTCGCGCGAACTGCTGCATAGTGCGTACCAGAACCGTTAAATACGAGGCGCTGCAAAGGAAACTCCGCCTACCACTTCTCCGCCAATTTTTTTTTTTATATATAATATTTGTTTGTATTATTATTGTTAGTGGCAAGGGTGTGTAAGTGTATTGTTATAACATTTATAATAATTATTATTATTATTTACAATTATCAGAAAAGGGCACAATACATTTTGAGACAAAAGGGGCAGGGGCTTGAGCCCTTAATGTCCCCAATAAGCCAAAAGCCAATGAGCTGAAAGATGAAACCGTATTACAAAAGAGACATTAATGGAAGCC
>CM060601.1:8793099-8865599 GCA_030578255.1 Tiaroga cobitis
TTCGGTTCCAAAAGAGCCAAGCGAAACGAAGTGTGAACACAATTAAATGGAATTGAAATTAAAATTGTATATCAAGTATTCAATTCCAAGCGTGTTTCCGATTCCCCAATAACCTTTTCAGCCATAGTAGTTTTAGGCATTTAGCTGGAGTATATTTAGTTATTGATTTTCTAATGTATTAAAGGACATTTAAGAATCAATTCTGTAAGACACAGGTGATTCCCTCTATGACACAACTACATTCTGAAGTCTTATATGAAGCCACCTGAAATATTTCTTTTCATGTGTTCAGCCTCACACACTACTGTATATTCAGCTTCACACACTATATAACAACTGATGCTCTTCCCATTAGTGATGCGAGCTGAGGTAACTGGGGAGAAGATCTTACCCGGAGATATAGACGGCATGGGAAAAGTTCAATATGACATCAAAGTGATGAAGGTGAGCTAAAATATTGATGATCATATAAATGTTCTGCTGGGAATTATAATGATCCGACATAGCATGCTTTTCCTGGGACAGATTGGACTGATGTCAAAATCAGGAGTGTGTTTCCCGAAAGCATCGTTCCAACGAACATTTGCCAACAGCATCGCAGAGTTGTGTGTTTGACAGATCTAGATCTCGAGCTGTGGTTAGAAGCAGAGTTTCCAGTTTGCATGACATGTGGACTCAATAAATCCTGATCTTGAGCAAAATAAGCAAGCTGAAATTCAGTGCAATCTATATATTTTATTTAGAACACATACTAATGTCATAAATGTACGTCTTTTAGTTTGTCAAGAGATTTAAAGCGTCGTGTTTGAAGAGTTTGGAGAGATGTGTGAACGAGCTCTAGTGTGTAAGAACGAGTCTATGATTGAATCTGGAAATAAAGCAAAATAACTAAGAAAAATTAGATATATTCCTCAGATGACATGTTCGTAATTTATAGTAAAAAACATCTTGCATTAATTCGATCTCAAACACGTTAATTAAAAGTATTAATACTCCAACACCTGCGTGACGTCATTAACCAAAGTGGTTGAACGATCAATTTGCGACACTAATGCTGCGTTCCAGGCAGGTTTTTGAGCACGTAAATCACGACTCACGACTTTGCAGCATTCCAGGCCAGTTACGCCAAACTACCTGAGCGCAAGGATTGTGGTAGCTAGATATAAACAAACCAGCATGGTGGACCGGAGGAAAAACGGCGCATAAGGCAAGATAAGCTGTTATACCTTTTATTTTACTTTATTTGTATATTAGGAAATGTATTTGGTATTAATTTATCCTTGCACTCAATGGACTGAAAACTAGTTAACGTTACTATATTGTCCTAAAGTGTATTCTCACCTTGTACCGCCTACAGAAACACTGCATCCATATGGGCTGCCATTGTTGTTTTGTATGGTTTCGCGGGCTATGTGACGTCAGAGCTCGTAACTGGGTGTAGGCCTACATCGATCTAGTGCGAGTTCACGGGTGGGAAGTCACGGGTTTGACTGCCGTTCCAGTAGACTTTCACGGGTATAAGTTTGGAAAAACACGGGTTACAGGTTGCCTGGAACGCGGCATAAGGTTTCGGGAAACAGTCGTGACTAGCTAGATGATTTCTTCAACGATGCATCATAGTGAAGCAGAGAGTTACGGCGTTATACGGTAAACACCCCCCTGAATAGTCCATGATTAAAATGGAGTTACAATATTTTTAGGTTTCTTGTCGACACAGACATATACACTAGGCTACATGAACGTGTGACATGTGCTTTGGAATCACGGTTCGTGAAGCTTCGAAACCTTTATTTTTGTGCTGAAATCACGTGACTTTGGCGGTTTGATACACGCTCTGATCACTGGTTCGAAACAAAGGATTCGAAGTCCACGGAGCGTGTTTCTGTTGCGTCCGACACTATGACTCTATTTTAAATATAATCATTTTTAAATAATGGATCTGCAGACCCAAAACACAATACACTGCTATACAATACCAACAATGGTTTTACAAAATAATGGTTTTGCAGGTGTTCAAAGGTTCTTCTGACAGAATAAAGAAAATCAAGCATGCCTCTACAAGTGAGATGTGTTCAATGTGTGGGATCAGACTGGATCACAGCCAGTATCTGCTGTCAGGTAAACACAAAGATCAGTCATGAAAGTCTAGATGGTGCAGATAATTTTGTGATTGTTAACTGTCACTTGGCCCTCTTTTTTTATTGCCTTTTTTCGTATCACATATTTTAGTAATCATTATAAACTAGATATCATTCGAAAGCTTACAAACTCAGAAATGTATCCTGTGAAAACCATTTTGAGATTGGATGTTGCCTTACTATGGAAATGGTACTTTAAATAATTTTAGCAGGCTCCTCCCCTAGTAGGTGGAGTCAGGTTACAAAATTATTTTAACTACTTTATAATCTAAACTTTTCTAATCTTGACACAACCCATATCGTTGGAAAGGTCCGAGTCTCATTTATTTACTGCTTGATGACCCAAGACTCGCTGTATGCGGCTTGCCGTCGGCTGCGTGACATGTTCCCTGGTTTGCTTTAATGTGTTTTACAGGGTGTCCGCGGGTCCTTAAAAAGTCTTAAAAAGTCTTAAATTAGATTTTGAAAATTTATGGCCTTAAAAAGTCTTATTTTTACTTATGAAAGGTCTTAAATTTTCGATGGCAATTTGAGTTAGACATATCTAAATGTTTTCCAAATGAAAACTATCTAATTAGCGTACTTTTTTATTTATTATTCGTTCTTTGTGGATTTGCTCGTTCACTTGACATTGCGCGTCACATTCGCGCCAGCATTACGTCTGTCTCCTGCACGCGGAACAGAAGGAGAGGAGAAGAAAGCTGGTTAATTTCAGTTCAATTGTAAGTTCATTCTTTATGTGCGTAGTGGTGTGCGATGTGTATTGTCTATTATGATATTGTAATCATTGTTTTACTTTAACGTTAACTATGTACGAGGGCGCACTGCGAGCTGACATCGCATTTGTCTCTCATGCTTGCTTTCACTGCGTGATGTGTCAGTGCAGTTATAGGTATGTTCACTAATAGACGTATAAAGTTTTTGTATTTTATATATCATATGTTGTTATCATACAATATTACATCAGCAAGAGGGCTGTTTTCCCGTGCACAATAGCAAATATGATATTTATTTATATGATATATATTTATTAACAGTTAAATTAACATTGTTACATTTTATAAACAATATTGTTTGTTTTCCCTTTATTTCGCTGACGAGAATTTCAAAATGAAACCGTAGCAGAGTCTCAATGCAAAAGACAGCGATGATTTCTTGACTGAAATCCGCGTTTTGAACGAATCATTTTAGCGATTCAATGAACAATCACTTGCAGTTCCTGAATGAATCAGCCGTTTGAACAAATCGGTTGAATGAATGAATGACTCCCTGAGACAGTGACTTGCCGCCACCTACTGGCGGTTTTAGTTTCACATTTAAACCCTGTAATTAAAATGTTACAATTAGAAATCAGTTCATATTTAAATATTGAATTAAGAATTGAAAGAATTGAATATATCATAGCTTTATTCATGCAATTGTAAATGGAGTATAAATATATTAATGCCAGTTCTGATGCTGCTTCTGTGTCTCCTCTGCACTGCAAAGATGGATTTTGATTTAATGATTTAATTTAACTGGTAACAGTGGTATTGTGTTATTATTCTAATATAATTTAATTTGAATGTTAGAATTTGACATAAAAGGTAATGCATACATCTAAGTAAAAAAAAAAAAAGTCCATATATGGGTGAAAATGCCCCCGGAACTCAATTTAAGGTTGCAAATATTGCCCTTTAATAAAAAATGTTAATTTCTTTCACTGCTGTGAACTGACCACTGCATAGAATATGAAAAATATTAATATCTTCGTGAGTCAGCTGTCAACAACAGGCCTAAACCAGCCATGGTACCAGTACACAAACACAATCAGTAAAATATCATCTAATTATCATCAACAAAACTTTGAAAATATTGAGACATATTTTTGTCAATATTGCGCACCCCTAATGTAAGGTATTAATTTTGATTTCTTCAGGTCTTAAAAAGGTCTTAAAAAGCCTTAAATTTGACTTTAAAAAGTGTGCAGATACCCTGGTTTTATGACTTTTATATATCAACATGTCCAGTGGTTAAAGTGGGATTTGGCAGGTGGGGGAACCCTCAAATTTTGTGTAGGTGCAACAGGGAAAAAGGACTCACCGTGGGACAGCATATTGAGTATAGTGGTATAGCAATACTTTTTGGGTCAAGAGTGTCGCTGTGGCACCAAGCATCACTTATTTACTTGATATTTTAATGGTTTTATTTTGGTCCATCTACACTGATATGATATGAGAAATGTTTTATTTCTATGACCTACATATGTGCAATTTAAGACTTTTGAAGGCCAAAAAAAAAAGGATAATAATAGCTTCAAAACCATGTCAGTGGGCATTAGATTATTTTGTCAATACCTGCTCTCTCCTCATCTACATCTTTCCTTTTCTCTCAGTCTCCTAATCCTTCCATATTTCTTCCCCTCCTAAAGCTGAACTTTGACTGATAGTCTTTTCATTTTCGTCTGTGTCAGTGAAGAAAGTAAACATAGGCTTTAACTGATATTTATGTTTTATGAATCATTTTCTTAAACAAGTTAATTTACTCAAGGCTACCAGGTCAGTACTGCCACCTTCTACAAGCTTTGGAATTTGGAAAGTAATTTTAAATAATACAAATTATAGGCTATTAGCGCAGTTGGTGGAATAGGCTTTATGCCGAGCGTCACATGACCAAGCCGGAAAACAGATCACATCGCTTCCGATTCAGGTCTTTTGTATGTGCAGTGCTTCATGACATTTTTTGCAGTTTTACTCAAGATAACTTAAAAGGAGCAAGCAAAAATGAGCATAACCAATGTCCCTCGCATGTGCAGATTGATATTTAAAAGTTTTTTTAATTTTTCTTCTTCACACTAACGTTTAGATATTTAAATAGCATAAAACACCAATAACAAAGTGAACAAAGTAGGTTAGCTGATTACCTTAAAAATCCATAGATATCGTAGTTAGTTCTTACGGCCGTTAACACTTTCTCTGACAAGCGGATGCAATGAGACCCGTTTTCCGGTTTGGTCATGTGACGCTCGGCATAAAGCCTATTGGCAGACGTTCCCTCATCATGCGCTGTGCAAACGCGTCAAAGCATTCTCAGGTATAAATATGCAGCATTAATGCACGTAGGTGATTTTGAATGAATATTTAATGTCGATATACAATGGTTACATAATGTTAAAACTAATCCTGCTATTGATCTCTTTGTAAGACCCGAACAGTGGCTTGGGAAAACAAATGTCAGGCGAAATACATCGAACCTAAAACTAACTTTACCGCGCTCAACCACCGTGAAAGCATTTCACGCATTTGTAATCGCTCGCGTTCAGCGGGGAGGAAGGGTGGTCGGTCGGTCGGTCGGCCCATGTCGGGACCAGCGAGATTCTTTGAGATTAATGAATCTATTTATTTATTAATTTATCTGAGGTGCCAGAACGCAGTTCCGGACCGTTCCGTCCCACTTTAACCCCTGATATGTCAGGCCGCTCCAGCTATACAACGCTGCAAAGGTAAATCGAGTTCAGAGAGATCCACATTAAAGAGTTTTTAGCGGGACTCTTCAATGATTTAACAGGAATTAGGAAACACTGACTAACATTATGAGTGGACCTCAGGGAATATAAAACAAAAATGAAATATACAATATGTTTGCTGTCCCTTAGGAGAGTTCATGTATGATGAGGGAATCTCCATTACAATGTGCGGCCTCATTATGCGCTGGGACAGTCTCTCCTTAATGGAGAAGAACAACATCAAATACAGATATCAGAAGGGCTGTGACTGCAAGGTAAGAACACATTTATTTAGAGATGCACTAAATATCGGCCACCATATCAGAATCGGCCGATATATGTTCATTTTTATGTTATAGTTATCGGCCCAATAAAAAGAATTGGCCGACATATTAAATAATGTATTATTTCCTTCAGCTGAAACACTTCAGATGTGCACTGTTCAAAATGATGGTTTTGAGTTGCATGAAATATGATTAAAATCAATTCAAAAAAGGAAAATACAGTAAAGTGCAACACAAGTCTGTCATATCGGCTACATAAATTCCAGTCAACATGCCAATTGCACGCTCCCTCAATACTTGCAACATCTGTGGCATTGTGCTCTGTGATAAAACTGCACATTTTAGAGTAGCCTTTTATTATGGCCAGCCTAAGGCACACCTGTGCAATAATCCGCATCATGGCAGCACGTAATGCTCTAAGACTTGAAAGTGCACACTGAGAAAATTGTCAGATTGACAAAATGTCAGATTGGAAGAGATTCGTAGAGGAATCGAGACAGACAGCAGAACATCAATGGACTTTGTCAAACTGTACAATATACATCTAAGTTAAGACTAGTCATGATTGATAGTGTATTACTGGACAATCTGTGTCTGTTTACACTAATTTATGAAATATAAGGCACACACATCAAACAAGCATTAATGTATATTCATCATACTGTCTAATCAGCATCTTGATATGCCACACCTGTGAGGTGGATGGATTATCTCGGCAAAGGAGAAGTGATCACTAACACAGATTTAGACAGATTTGTGAACAATATTTGAGAGAAATAGGCCTTTTGTGTACATAGAAAAAGTCTTAGATCTTTGAGTTCAGCTCATGAAAAATGGGGGCAAAAACAAAACTGTTGCATTTATAATTTTGTTCAGTGTAAAACAATTGGATCATATACAGTAAAAAATATTGGGTTATTTTTTTTCACTAAACCGTTGGGTTACACATATTGGGTCACTATGTTGGGTTATCTTCCAAAAATGTTGGGTGTTTCAAATCGTTGGGTAATTTCTAGTAATAACCCAATGCATTGGGTTAAAATAACCCACAGTTGAGAAGGTGCTATACCACCCCATAGGTGGGTTACTCATTGGGTTATTTTTAACCCAACATTTTAAGTGAGCAGTTAAACAGGTTCTAGAATACTAAGAGAACCACCCATTCACTAATTCATTTCAATGTCCAAACGTGAAGGTCTGAGTGTACAAAAACATAAATGAAAGTATATATTATATTGTACTGTAATATATTAATCTGCAGATCTCCAGCTGCACTGATCAGCCCTGTCAGCCCAGCTCTAAGAGCGAGTGTGTGTTTGTCGACTGGTTTTCCTCATGGTCAAAGTTCGCCTGTATCAGAAACAGCGACGGCTCCTGCAGCTGGTACACAGGAACGGCCAAAAACCACACACACACACAAGCCTGACGTCTGCAAACCATACACAGACACACACACACTCTGAGTCTGAGTGGAAAACAAACTGCTTGATGCTGATCGACTCTGAACACAAGCAAGGCCTTTAACCTCCTGCAACCAGCCAGAATACTTCGCATAATTGCATTGGATTATTAGCATGTCATATTACTGTAATGCTTTCATATGACGACACATTGTTTCTTTTAGGTCATTTGATTTTCTATCTAAAAAGAAATGAAGAGCAAAAAAAAACAAACAGAAATTCAGCATTTAGCATTTAAAAAAAAGGGTTTATGGACAAAAACGACGTTTTCAACTGATCTGTACTGCCTAAAGAAATCAGGAAGATTCTGCATGAGCCTTTCCTACATTTACACTTCTAAATTAATCTTTAGCATGTTACAATTTATCTGCATAATTTTGGCTTGCTGCAGTTTTATGAGGTATTTTTAACAAGTAATAAAACGTTTTCAAAACGTAAACATTAAATAAAAATGTGCAGGAATTTAGGAAGCTGCCAACTGTGTCTATATCTCTCTATTATGAAGCAACGCTCATGTTTTGCAATAGTTGTTGTGGTTCGCAGTAAATCATGCGGATTGCGAAACTGTTCATTTAAGCAAGAGATGCAGCTGCTTTAGCTTAGATTAGTTTAGTTTAGTTTAGTTAACGGACAGTCAACAAATTCACACAAATCACTGTTTCCATAGATATGCAATTAACTATTAAAGAGTTCTGTGTGTGATAAGCATCTGTGTGTATTTAATGGGAAATGTATAGCATGTTGATACATTTGTATGTTGTTAGTGGCAATGTCTTTAATGAAATGCATTTATCTAGTATTGCTTTCCACTTTTGTGTTCTGATGAGCTTAAAGTTAAAAACTGAAAAAAAAAATCATTTTAAGAAATTTTGTAACAAACTGGTCGAACAGTCATTGGGGACTCTTGTGCACAGCCGACCACTGAGAGTCAACAGCAAATGAATAACAACAGGGAACCGGAAACAACAGGAAATGATGTCATATCAAGATGTCACGAGAAACCACACAAACAACTTAGTTTGCTTTCACAATGCAGAAATCATCTCTTCAAGATTGTAAAATGATGATTTATAGTGAAACGCTTTGAGTTTATGAAGGAGCAACGCAAAACAAAAGCAGGTAACGTCTGGCTTTAGTTTGAGATAATCTTGATTTTCATGCACTAAAAAGTATAAATACTTTAAGAGTGTGAACTTAATGTAATGTTTTCAAATGTTTAACATGTTAATTGCAATAAAGGTTAAATTTGCATAATATTAAATGCAATTGGATGAACTTCTGTTAAAGTGCTAAATCTTTATATCATAATTACTTCTTGTGAAATATGGTTAAAGTTCCTGCTGAACGTACTAACAAGCATTTATGGTAAAATATACTTCAATGTTATTTCTATTAAACTTGTATGGCATGCATTTAAAGATATTTGTTACTACACATTTGTAACGACGAAGTTGCACTTAGTACATTTAAAATATGCACTCAAAAAATGCTGGGTTGTTTTGGGTCAAATATGGACAGACTCAAACATTGGGTTAAAAAATGTAATAATAAAAAAGTAACCCAATGGCTGGGTTGTCCATATTTGACACAACATTGGGTTAAAACAACCCATTTTTAAATGCTATATCAAATAACACACTACAGTTAAAATTATTATCAAGTACTCCACATGTGCTTCAGTATGTTAGTCAACACGTCAGAATAAGTGCACTTCTTTAAAGCACAAAAAAAGATTAAAGTACATTAGTAATCATTATGTTTTTATAAAGTAAAACTCTGTAACACTTTATTTTTGACAGTGACTATTGCATATGTTACATGTAGTAGTAATGACAGTAAATTACGCGTAATTACATGCAACTAACCATAAACCAAACTGTACCATACAGTAACTGGCCTTAGATTTCATTAAAATTTTATATTTGAAGTTCACTACAAGTGCAAAGTCAGTACTATTAAGCACACTACTTTTACAGAAGGGTGTATTTTCTGTAACCAGGACATAATAACATAACTTATCTAAATTTATAATACATTTTTTTGCCAAACCATATAGAGTTAAAAACCAAATAAACTAATATATAGTATACAAAATAACCAAAGCGCCATATATTATTATTATTTATTTATTTATTTATTTATTTTTTGTGCGTGTTATATTTAGAAGAGAAGCGCTGAGTGTTTCCTGCATGTTGACGGTCTCAGAGCTGAAGTGAATGAAAGCGAGGTGGTTCTGATCTTACCATGTCCCTGTAGTTCGAGTAGAACGTCTGATCAACGAGAGGGAATTTATCCGCTCCCAGTTTATTGTAGGTGCTGATCAGCTGAGCGAACTGGAACAAAACACAGAATCCGTTTGGGTGAAAATGATGGCAAATAACATGCAAACCATTTTTGAGATTTTTATTAAATGCGTTGAGTAATCCTCACGAAAGTGATTTCAAACGGACTTCTGAGGCAGCGTTACGGTTTAATGATCTCCAATAAAACAGAGCGAGCTAAGCAAATACTACAATAGTTATTTATCTATATAGTTTTTTTTTTTTTTGGTTCAAATAGAGATCATGATTCTCCCAAGATACTGAACAGACAATTAAATAAAATACCAGATTCTGAAAAAATATTAATTGCTGCAGTCTATTTGAAAATGTTTAATTAATTAGAATGAATGTATAAAAAATTGGTTTGAGTGAATGATTCAATGACTTACTCATAAAGACTTCACTTGTTTCATTGCAAGCAGGGTACCTCCATGTTACAGAATCTAACAAGTGTAGACGGCGAGGACCAGCCGGCCGCTGCACAAATGTCTTCAATTGATACACCACTGGACCAGGCCCACGAAGAAGCCATGCCTCTTGTGGACTGGGCTCCAGCGCCTATGGGACACTCCTGGCCCACCGAGGCGTATGCCAGGGAAACTGCGTCCACTATCCACCTCGATAGTCTCTGCTTCGTGACCGGTGACCCCTTGGTGCGACCGCCGAAGCACACAGAGCTGCTCCGACTGCCTGAACTGTGCAGAATGCTCCAGGTGGACTTTAAGAGCTCTGGCGGGATGGAGCAAGTTAGCCTCCCCGTCGTTCTCTGAGGGGGGAAGTGCTGATAACATGATCACCTGCGCTCTGAACGGAGTTGAGTGCACTTTGGGTACGTAGCCGTGTCTCGGCTTGAGGGTAACTCTGGAATCACCAACCCCAAACTACAGGCAGGACGAACTTATGGAGAGCGCCTGCAAATCGCCCACTCGCTTAACTGATGCCAGGGCCAACAGGAGAGCAGTTTTCAGCGAAAATGGCTTGAGGTCAGCCAACTGAAGCAGCTCAAATGGGGGACCCCTCAGGGCCCCAAGGACCGTGGAGAGGACCCATACCGGCATAGAAGGGGGCCAAGGGATGTTCATCCTCCTGGCCCCTTAGAGGAAGCGAACCACAAGGTCACTTTTCCCTAGTGATTGGCCAGCCATGGGAGCATGGGAGCACTTTGAGCGTGGAGGGGGAGCGTCCCGCGTCCAAAAGCTCTTGCAGAAAGGAGAGTACCACTGATACTTCGCATGACTGGGGGTCGGGGTCTCTAGCTGTGCACCAGCTGGTGAACACTGACCACTTCAGAGCATAGAGACGCCTAGTAGACGGTGCTCTAGCCTCAGTGACAGTATTCAAGACACTCTCTGGGAGGTCCCAGGATACCCGTTGAGGGGCCACACATGGAGGGCCCGTAAGTCGGGGCGAGGGTGCCAAATAGTCCCGTTCTTCTGCGTGAGGAGATCTTTCCTCATTGGTGCAGGCCAGGCGGCTGTGTTCAGCATCTGCGCCAGCTCTGGGAACCATACCTGGGTCTTCCAGAGGGAGGCTATTAGGAGGACTGAGCATCCGCTTTCCCTGATCCGCTCGATGACCTGAGGAATCATAGAGACAGGAGGAAACGCATAAAGCGGGTGTCTGGGCCAGGAATAGGCCAGTGCGTCCCTGTTCTTTGAAAAGAACTTTGTGCAGTGAGTGTTGCTTTCTGAGGCAAAGAGGTCGACCTCTGCCCTGCCAAACACACTCTAGATCAGACGGACCGTCTGTGGGTTGACAGACAGTAAGTCCGCACCCAGATTTTTGATGCCCGGGACGTGAGCAGCTCTCAGAGAGCGCAGGTTGGCTTGTGCCCAAAGGAGGAGGTTTCTGGCCATGACATGCAGGTTGCCTGATCTGAGGCCGCCCTGGTGATTTATGTAGGACACCACCGACATGTTATCCGTGCGGACCAAGACGTGGTGTCCTCTCAGGTCTGGCAGAAACACTTTTAGGGCTAAATAGAATGCTCTTATTTCGAGGCAGTTGATATGTAAGCTCTTCTCCGGGCTCGACCAGAGCTTGACCTAGGTTGGAGGCGTCCATGGAAATTGCCTTCCTCCTGGAGGCCACACCTATGGTCACGCCTGACTGGTACCAGTTCGGCGCTTTCCAGGGAGCCAGTGCTCTGCCCTGGTTCACCGTGATTTGGAGGAGTCCTGAGCGCCACGCATGGGCTGGCACATGGCGTTTCAGCCAGTGCTGTAAGGGGCGCATATGCAGTAATCCCAGGTGGAGTACTGACGATCCCAAGAGGCTCTGAAACTTCTTGAGGTTCGTGCACACACCTGCCCTTAAGGAGGCTACTAGCCGTTGGATAGAGAGAGCGCACTCTGGCGTGAGCTGGGCTCTCATCTGTGTCGAGTTGATAACGGTGCCCAGAAAGGTTACGTTCTGGCTGGGTGACAGTCTGCTTTTGGGAAAATTGATCCTGAGCTCAAGGTATTCCAAATGACTGAGGAGCCAGGATCTGTGTGTCAATAATTCGGTCTTTGAGAGACAGACAGAACGGTAGGACCGTGTATTGATAAGCCAGCCCCTCGAAGGCGAATCTCAAGTATGGCCTGTGGCTGAATATGAGAATAGGCATCTTTCAGATCCACTGTGAAAAACCAATCCCTGGGCGTACTTGCGAGGATTTGTTTGAAGTTAGCATTCTGAATGGCCGTCTCCTGAGGGCTCTGTTCAGATGGCTCAGGTCTAAAATGGGTCTGGTGCCGCCATCCTTCTTTGGTACGAGGAAATAGCGACTGTAAATCCGCGATTGGCTCAGCGAGGGGGGAACTTTCTCTATTGTCCCTTTTGCTAGCAGATTTTGCATTCGGTGCAAATTCGGTGCGAAGCACGTGCGTCACGCTGCTTCTCACCGAAGTCTCAACGACCGCCTGAAATCGCGGGGGTCTGCGAGCGAATTGGAGAGAGTAACCTCGCTTTATATTGCTCATTACCCAATTTGACACGTTGGGGATGGCTCGCCAGGCCTGGGCCCATGTGGCTAGGGTTGGAATGAAAATTGGGGGTGGGCCGCCTAGCATAGGGCGACTTATTACCCTTGTGTTGTGTTTTGTGCACAGACTTTCTGCTGGGCTGGCTTGACAGGCCTCAGCCCGACTGGACAGAGATATAACAACTGGGGATGGGCCGCCTAGCGAAGGGGGACCGGTTACCCGATGTTGTGTGTTTGAAACGTACTCTTTTTGTGCTTTATTTGGGTCGCTGTAAAAACAGCGTTTGTTTGTAGGAGCGCGTGCAGTGCGACGGGCCCATTGACTAAAATAGAAGAATCTCCAGCTGCCTGAGCTAAACAGGGAGATCTAAGTGATCTTTTTTCGAGACTCAGACCCTCTCTCTTCCCTCCTGCTGCTTGGAAGTCTTCGGAATTCAGGGTCCAACACAAGCCTGGGTCAGGGGCGCTGGCACTGCGGGTGCGGATGGCGCCTAGCCGGCCGCGAGCGACGGATGGTCTCAGCCGCAGGGCGGGGCTGAGAGACCCGAGGCGCTGGCTTAGCTAGCTCCGGTGTTTATATCCGAACTATAAACTTTTATCTTTTACCTTTTAAGGAAAAACACAGTTGAATAAAAGCACACTCACGGCCCACGGTTTGTCACAGAGGTTGTAGATGGACTCGAGTGAGTTGACGCTCGGGATCCCGGCGTACTGTAATCCGATGATCATGTTCCTGAAGTCTTCATTCTGAGCCATGCTGTACGCGTGCTGTCGGACCAGGACGAAATCAGGCTTGAAGGACCTGTGAGAATAATAACACAGACACAGCAAAACCTGTGAGAATAATAACATAGATACAGCAACACACACACACACTCACACATGCACGCACCCATTGGATTTTGGCTTGCTTACTTGGGGACATTAAATTTAACATTTAATTTAATATTCAACAATATTATTGATCTCCTGCATTGACACCATTATATGAGAACTGAGCTGAGCTGGACGATGACATCACTGTTTACTCCAGAGCGGCTATATATAAATGAACTAAATTAATAACTTTTTTACAACAAAAATGAAACATCACTGAACTTACTTAAGCTGGACTGTGACGCTCTTTTATTCTAGAAACAAACTTTGCATTATTCTCCTGTTATCTCTGTGAAGCTGCTTTTAAACACTCAGTAGCCTATTATAAAAAGCGCTATATAAATAAAGGTGACTTGACGCACTCTCTCTCTCTCTCTCACACACACACACACACACACACACACTCATCTACAGAGTCCAGTCAGTGTGAGTAGTCTGTATTTCTCACACACACCCACGGTCTGTATTTATGGTAAGTTTTGTTTCGGCTTCCTGTATTTTAGCGGAATCACACGTGGTCGTCGTGACAGTAAGTTAAATCACTTCAGTTCAGATCTTACTGTCACAATCTCGGCTTTCATCACTCGAAGTCACTGAGATTTCAGCTGTGGACTTTTAGGTTACCAGCGTATGTAACAAAAAAATGAATTATTTTTTTAAAAAGAGCATTACATTTTTGGTCTATTTACTTGCAAGAGAAAGATATAAATCTTAAAACTTAAAGTTAACATCTTTAAAACCTAATTTTCAGCTTAGTGTGTCTCAGGTAAACTGGTCGAACAGGTAAGGAGAGTTAAGCGTGGATCTATATATTTAATAATAAGTTATAAACCAAACATGAACACAGCTTACCGAACCACTCTGGTCCCGTTCCTTATGACCTGCATGTCGACACTGCATGTGCCGTTCGCATGAGCCACGAGGTTGAGCTCGGAGAATTCGGCCTGAAAATATATATAAAACATGATAAATCTGCAGTTATAATTATGACAAGGGTCTCAAATGCTATGCAAATGTTTAGCATTCAGAATCTGCCCAGTCAAACTGAGATCATAGGATTAAGATTATTATATGTACAAAACACCTGAAAAATTAAGGACAACAGGAGTTCATGCCTGTGCTGTGTGCTGCTTCTGTGAAGATCTTTCTGAACAATATCAAAGTTTTCATCATGATTTCATCATTCTTGTTCATCTGTGTTTAGTGTGTAATGTTGCTGTTTGATCATGAACAAGCTCCAGTTCTTCTCTATATCAGTGACAGTGTTTCTGAACTCCTGAAACGCCTCCATTGTAGTCTTGAGTTTCTTCCGGGAACGAACACGTCACAATATTCCTCATTATAATAATTCATACGCAGAATAAAGGGGCGGGGCCTGGTTGAGTTAGTTAGTAGTGTGTTAAACTGGCGGTTATGGAAAGGGGCGTGACATTTCCCAAACACACTTGAAGCGCTCGACCAATCACAACACACTGCTCCAGCCAATCAGAGCACAGTGTGCTTTTACAGAAGGAGGGGCTTCATAGAGACAGGAAGTAAACAGAGCGTTACTGACAGACTGGGAAGAGAGGAGCCGCAACAATGGAGAATATGGGGAAGTAATCAACATTCAAGCAGGAAAACCTGTTCTAGTAGAGTCTGAAACAACAAGACTTTGTAAAAGACCCTTTTTAAAGTTTAATAAGTGCACATAAATCTAACAGCTCCATGTCTTTTCATATTTATCTGACAGCATCGATGGGGAACACAGGCAAACATATTTCTTCTCCAACAGTTTTTCTTAGCAAACATCATTCAGAATTTCTGGAAAAAAGTCCCTATGGTTTTGCGAACTAAACTAGATTTCTAATGATGTATATTGCATAATTGAAGAGACAGATTAATGCCCTGATGATCACATTGCTCACTTTGATGAAAGCTTGTGATCAACAGCAAGTGGGAGTGAATCGTGTGTGAATCCTCATCTTTGTTAACATTCATGTTATGTAATGCAAGCTTAATTCTGAGGTTTAAACACAGACGCAATAAAACTGGCTATGCAAAGCAATCTCATATTTTATATGCATAAAGTTCATTGGTAATAAAACGTCCACTTAGTTGTGGGCTTTCTGTGTCTTAATTGGAAGGGTTTGTGATTGACAGACTGTAAGTTAATGAAATCAACCTCAGCTCTATTACCTACATGTTCTTGATCAATAACCAATCCCTCTATGACTCTTCTCTTCTGCTCGGGTTAAAAGGCCATCCAGACAATTACTGTATTGGCACAATTCAGATCAATACTATTGGCTTCCAATCAGCAACTTGTGGTCCGGAATATCAATGAGACGGCGTGTCATAAAATGCTCAGGAAACCTTTTCATTTCGTGACTAAAGGCAATTTAAAATGACTGCAGAAAGACAATAGACCAGTCAGCCTTCACTTATGAAGACGCGGTGGGCATTTCTAGCTCATGCAACCACTGAAACATAATAAATATAACTTCTACTGTAACGGTGTTTGTGTTTGCAGTGAGAACAGATAAATCACTGAGAGGAAATGTAGTGCATGACAACTAGCTAGGATGCAGTGTTAGAGACTTGTTTGTGTGCATGTAACATAAAAATCAACGAAAAAGTGGTTGAAAACAACCAAATCAATATTTAAACCTCATCCTTCCCTCGCACTTTGTGACACATCTTTCCCTCGCAGGTCAAAATGACCCGAACCCCCTAAAATTATACTTTTTATTTATTTTTGTCCAGAAAGCTTATTTTATTTCATTTTGATAATATTTTTTTCTATTTTTAATGCAATTTTTTGGGAGATTTTTTTGTTATTTTTTATTTACCTTTCAATGACTAGATTTTATCAATAAATAATAAATAAATAGCAATTTAAGCACATTCCTTACATTCTTTCAACTTAAGTTCAAAATAACTCACAATTTCATGTTTAACCCTTTTAATTCCGCTTAAAATATCATACATTGGCAGTCTTTGCCGACCTCTTGTGGAAAATATTAATATAACATGATATTTCATGACTCTAGATGGGCTTATAGCTCTATACGGAGCAGAGGAGCTGTTCAGCTGGTTCCTAAAGCCAGTTTCTCTTCAATGTGCATTCACATACACATGTAGACAATCATTTTTTGGAAAAATTTTAGTTTGAATTTTGAGCATTTTTAGGGTTTTCTATGTGTACTGCAGCATTCCTCCCATTCCATTCATTCCTAAGGGGCTCAGATTGCGACGGCCACGAGGGAAGGATTTTGTTACTTTTTAAAATTTCAACCACAAAAATCCATTCATTTTTTGTGTGTATTTGTGGTTCAATTGCAACAAAAGTCCTGGGGTCTTGGACCCTCTGATGAACACTCAATTTCAAAATGAGCCGAGGGAAGTTAAATGGTTTGTGTGATCACGCAGAGAATAGCAAACAGGTCTAAAGCTGTAATAAATGCTTTACCTGTTCAACTTTTACGTCATAATCTCCCTGGACCTTCTTCCCACGAAAAATCTTTGCCCTGAAATACAAAAAAAACAAAACAAAAGTATAATTTCATGCATGCTTGTAGTGTTAAGTCAGTTTCTGCATTAACAATCCAACATCATTTCCATCCCTTCAGCTTTAATGCCTGAAAACTCAGACAAACACACTGCATACTTGCAGATCTGCGGCTGAAAGAGACATGCAAACAGACGCTGTTCTGTCACTGGATGCGTTTGATAAGTCTCTTTGACTCTCTTGTGTTTGGTTGCTAAATGAGCGGTTAGAGAGAAAGCAATCTGACTGCACAGCAGGGTCGAGAACACTGGAGAAAATAGATAAAAGAAGGAAAGATGGCTGATATCTGGCTGAATCAGTGTCTTTTACTCTCTTTATATGCAGAACAAGTGATACAGAGTCTCAACATCAACATCTCTTTCCAAGCATGTGTCCTTGCTTTTGCAACTTTCAAGCTCATAATGCAATTTTGCATAGCCTACAGTTAATGCGAAGAAATAACATGTTAACAAAATCTCACTGCAGAATGTCCCCAAGCTAACACATCTGAGTCCTTTAGATGATGGTTTATATAATGCTGCCATCTAAAGGAAGGACATTATTATGTCATGTAATATTGAACTTCCTTTAGATGGCAGCATCTCCAATGCACATTTTTTTGTGCACAAAACAACTAAAGAAGAGAAGTAAAGCTGTTAAATGTGCAGTGCCAGTGAAGCCGCATGCACCGGGGGGCAAAACACATTTCAAACACAAAACTGAAGCAGATTGGGAACAATCCCATGCAAAAACAGCTGTGAGAATTTTTCCATATAATGACTGTGTACAGCGTATATTTCTTAGTGAATTTTTTTTCTTCAGTGCATTAAAAGGGGAATGGGAGTGATGCAGTTTCTCTTCGAGGTGATATAGTCCAGCATTACTACATTTCAAAATACAGGACAATTAGTGGTGTTTGCAAGGGCATGACGTATCACTGTTTCTAGTGCTATCACCTGGTTAATAATACAACACCTGAACAACAAATCAGAAGTAACCTTCATAACACCCTAACAACGGCAGAGAAAAACACGTAGCAACAGCCACCCACAGACAAGCACTCAACACCATCTTATGTGCTCTTCTGTGTGTCAGCGGAAGCATCTGTGAGGGAATAAAGAAATAAAGTGCCAGCTGTCAGTTAGAGCTAGAAAATGTGTCATGAAATGCAGAATAATTCCTGGAGCTGCACCTTATTTTTCAACGCGAAAGCTATTTTGTACAGCTAAAAATAACTGGAAGTGAATGACACCGGAAGCCAGACACATTCAATTTCAAAATGGCAGCACTAAAATGAATGTGGAATGGATCGGATAATGTAATGAACAAGAGCTCTGCCAAATAAAAGAACACAAGCAGTCATAAAGTGCGGTGATCCTGAAGGACGATGGCCGTTCTCACGCACTAATAAAGCAGCAGTTCTGGTTGGGCATCAGGACAGAGCTCATATACTGTATGCAGTATATGTGATGGAGTTCCTCAGTCCGTCTCCATCAGCTACAGCAGGCAGTCGGCACAGTCAAACATGTTGGGTCATTTCTAGTAATAACCCATCTGTTGGGCTAAATACATATGTTGTACACTTGTGGATTTTGAATTTATGTAAACAATTATGTATATTTAAATTCAATTCTAGACTCCCCAAAATGTAGTTTGTAATTTAAATATATATTTGTTGAGACATATTTATTGTTTTGTACAAATAAACAATCTGTATTTGTGTCACGGACCAAGCAGTAAAGGCAAGGCACAAGGTCAAGGATTTGCAAAAAAAATTGGCTTTATTTAGCCTACAAATCAAACAAAGTTTCAAATCATTGAAAAACAAAGTAACAACAGACTTAATCAAAGTGGGTCTCAACTAAACTGAGGTCAACATAACAGAACCACAACATAAGTCTGAACGTAACAAAACTGACCTCCTGAATGACACAAAATGGGGGTATATATACACACAGGCTAGCCTACACCAAACACAAAAGGGGGGAAAACTTAATTGACTACAATTAAAAAGACCCAAAATAAACCCAACCACCAACCATAAGAATATACTGTACAAATAAACACTACTGAAACCCAATGTTAACCTAACAAACAAAATATCCACATGCTGCTGTGCTATTAAAAACTTTGTAGTTCAGAGTCCCTCTGCCCACTACCAGGAGTTGGTTCCTTCCACTTCCTGTGGTGGAATATAAAAGGTGCTCTCAACTCCAACACACCTTTTGGCAGATGACTCGGCAGCCGCATGTGGAGAAACAAAAGACAGGTATAAATCCCTAAACAATTCTTCTCAAGTGAATACTATTAACCCAAAATGCCTGCACTCAGTTTGGGAACTAGCATCATTTTGAAAGGAATAAAAATATCTAGAAAAAAATGTGTTTGTGATTTATTTGCAAAGAAAAATAAATGCATTACCGCCACTTTAGGTGTTGGCGGTTGGTAGAACCGCCACATACTCCCCCTCCTCTGGCAACTCGCTGGGACAGCGGGAGAGGTAGTCAGCCGTAGCATTCTGCTTGCCTGGGATGTAATGTACTTCAAACTTATAAGGTTGCATGGCCAGGTACCAACGGGTTATTCGACTGTTGGTATCCTTCATCCTGTCCAGCCACTTCAGGGCTTTATGGTCCACCTCAAGGGTAAATTCCCTCCCCAAGAGGTAATATTTGAGAGAGTCCAAAGCCCATTTGATTGCTAGACATTCCTTCTCCACTGTAGAATAACGCACCTCCCTTGGGTACAGTTTTCTACTCACATATGCCACTGGCTGACGGAACCCTTCAGGGCCTTGAAGTAGCACAGCACCAAGCCCACGGTCTGAAGCGTCAGTCTGCAGAATGAATGGTTGTTTGAAGTCTGGGCAGTACAACACGGGATCGCTGCTAAGTGCCTGCTGGATGTCTCTGTAGGCTGTTTCGGCCTCTTCTGTCCAACAGAGCTGATTGGGTTTTTTGGGACTGGTCATATCTGTAAGCACAGCTGCTCTTGCAGAGTAGTTAGGTATGAATTTGTGGTACCAACCTGACATACCGATAAAGGACTTGAGCTGAGTTCTGGTTTGTGGGAGTGGGCAAGACTGGATGGCCCGAACCTTCTGCACCTGTGGTTTGATGAGCCCTCCTCCAATGACATGGCCCAGGTACTCAGTTTCTGCTTTGGCAAAGGTACATTTGGCAGCATTCACTGTGAGCCCTGCAGCCTGGAGGCACTTGAAGACAACTTTAAGATGTTTCAGATGTTCTTCCCAGGTGTTACTATAGACCACAATGTCATCCAGGTAGGCCAAGGCAAAATCTGACATGCCACCCAGAACTCTATCCACAAGCCTCTGGAAAGTAGCCGGGCCCCCATGCACCCCAAAAGGCATAACTGTAAAATTATAGAGTCCCCAGGGGGTTTTGAAAGCTGTTAACTCACGGCATGACTGGGCTAACGGGACCTGCCAGTAGCCTTTACACAGATCAATGGTAGTGAGGTACTTTGCCTTGCCTAAGTGTTCAATCAGGTCATCAATGCGGGGTGTTGGATAGGAGTCAAATTTGGAAATGGAATTCAGATATCTGAAATCAATGCAAAACCTGATTGTGCCATCCTTTTTAGGCACCAAAACAACAGGATTGCACCACTCACTTTTTGAAGGTTCGATGATTCCAAGAGACAGCATCAGATTAATTTCTTTTTCCAGTGGGCCCAGCATGCGCTCAGGAATCCTGTAACTCAAACGTCTAACAGGGGCATCTTTCTTCAACACAATGTCATGCTCTACCAGTGTTGTATGACCAGGGTTTTCCTGAAAGACTTCTGGTATAAAAAGAGACCTCACCTGTGACTGCTGAACTTCTGTGAGGTGATCCAGATTAGGCACTGACGGGGCAGGCACTGGCAAGTACTGCTCTTCCACCTCCTCATCCCCCACACTCCGGATAAGCATCACGTTAGGTCTCCCCACAGGATTTCCCTCCAGTCTAGGAATCCATTCCTTCAGCAGGTTGATGTGCAGGATCCTTGGACGGCTCCGACCCGGAGTGGAGATTTCATATGTGGTAGGGCTGATCTTTCTAATTACCTCATAAGGCCCTTGCCATTTAGCCAGAAGCTTGCTCTCCTGAGTGGGCAACATCACCAGTACCTTCTGACCAGCCTCAAAACTCCTTTCTTTCGCCAAGCGATCATACCAAGCCTTTTGCTTGAACTGGGAAGCTGCCATGTGCTCCTGTGCCAGCGTAGCCATTTTCTCCAGTTTCTCTCTCATCTGAAGAACATAAGAAACAACATTAAGGGGTTCTTCTTCAATGGAGGGTCCCTCCCACATTTCTTTCAGGAGGGTCAAAGGCCCCCTCACCTCATGACCAAATAGCAGCTCGAATGGTGAAAACCCAGTGGAAGCTTGTGGCACTTCTCTGTAGGCGAACAAAAGTCCCAATCAGAGCCAGTCTCATCAATAAACTTACAGAGCATCTGTTTGAGTGTCTGATTAAACCGCTCCGTCAGCCCATCAGTTTGTGGATGATAAGGTGTCGTTCTCAACCCTTTGATTCCGAGCAACTGATACACATCCTTCAGCAGCTTAGACATAAAGTTGGTGCCTTGGTCGGTGAGTATCTCTTTGGGAAACCCAACCCTTGAAAAGAACTGAACCAGGCACGATGCTACCGCCTTTGCCTTAACTGACTTCAGGGGAAACACTTCTGGGTACTTTGTAGCATAATCCGTAACGACAAGCATAAATCTGTTCCCAGACTTACTCCTCTCCACTGGGCCAACAACATCCATTCCTAGACGTTCAAATGGTGTATTGATCACTGGTAGAGGCTGGAGGGGAGCTCTGGTTGGACGTTTTGTTGTTGTTTGCTGGCACTGAGGACAACTCCGGCAGAACTGGGCTACATCTTTATGTAAACCAGGCCAATGAAAATAGCGGTGGATACGAGCTGTTGTTTTGTGCTTCCCCAGGTGGCCTGCCCAGGGAATGGAGTGACCTAAAGCAAGTACTGATTGTCTAGCTACTTTAGGAACCACTAGCTGGTTTCTTAATCGGTGTTGATAGTAAAGGAGACCGTTCTGTAGGATATAGCCTTCAAACCCATGCTCCAAATCAGTTCTCCCTTCATTTGCCTTTGCTCTCTGGATATAGTCAGCTAAACCAGCATCTTCTTGCTGCAGTTGCACCATGTTGACCGGTAATTGGAAACCCATTGTCAGCTCAGGGGTTGACCTCACAGGGGTTTTTTCCGCTGTGTGATAGAACTTTTCTTGCCGTCTTTGCCTGCGAGACTTGCGAGACTTCCCTGGCTCGGCCTCAACCTCGGCATCATAAAAAGGCAGAGAACATAACGTGCAATCGGTCTCACCTGGATGGGATGTAAATGCCCGTGCCTGAGCCCGGGTCAAGGCCATGCTGCAGGTGGAACTCTGCTGTATCAGGTCAAGAAGCACTGGTAAATCATGACCTAACACAACTGGGAAAGGCAGGTTATCAGTGACACCAACCTTTAGGAGGTAAGTCTGCCCTTGCACTTTGACGTACACATCCGCCGTTGGATAAGGTTTCTCATCCCCATGGACACAACAAATTGGGACGGTCTCAATGGTACAGACAGCCTGGGGGGGAATGTAACGTCGATGTACTAGTGTTTGATTACTTCCAGTGTCAATAAGTGCCCTCAGGTTCCGACCATTAATTTCAACCAATGTGTCTTTAAGGGATTGCCTCACCTGCGGCCCAGGCTCACATTTCTTCCGGGGTGCATAGCACATCTGTGTAAGTTTTACTGGATTCTGTGGACAAACTGGCTTTGTATGCCCCTCTTGTCCGCATAAATAACAAACCACTGTATTAAAACTTTTACCGGAGCCATGAGCAAGTGGCCGATTCTCCTTCACAAGCGGCTTACTTATTGGTGATTGTGGGCGTTGCTGAGCCAAGACGGGTTTCTGAAAATCCTTTGAAGCCTTCCAGGACTTGCAAACCCAGGAAGGATTTTTACGGCGTGCGGCTACAAACACATCTGCTAATGAAGCAGCCTCTGCCGCAGTCCGTGGGTCATGCTCTTTGATCCAAACCTGCAACTCAGGGGACAGCATACGCAAGTATTGTTCAAGAATAATAATTTCACCAATCTCATCAACAGTTTTGTCTCTTGGTTGAACCCATTTCCCATAAAGCTCCTTAAGTCTTACATACAGCTCTTTTGGGGTCTCCTCAGGTTCCACATTAAGAGATCTAAATCTCTGCCGATATGATTCAGGGTTAATATCATATTTCTTGAGAATGGCACATTTAACTTTATCATAATCCAGAGACTCATCAAAATCCATGTGTACATAGGCACTTCTTGCCTTACCCGTCAGCAATGGAATAAGTCGAAAGCCCCAATCTTCTTTTGGCCACTGACAGGCCACTGCTATCCTTTCAAAGGTAATAAGAAAATGTTCAATATCATCTGCATCAGTTAATTTTTGAAGCTTAGGTTCTTTAAAGAAGCGTGAATGAGACTGACCATACTGAGAGTCACCCTGCTGGAACGCTATTGGTGGATAAGCTGCCGGAGATGGTGAACTAACCTGCGCTCCATTACCCTGGCTATCCTGCTGAGGAGAGGGTGATCCAGAAGCAGCTGGGGTCCTTGCTTGAACTTCTAATTGCAGAAGACCAAACTGGTGTTGAAGTGCCTTGAACCTCTTCTCTTGCCTGGTTGCTTCCTGCTCCCATCTGGCCTCATGGGCTTGCTGCTGCCCCATGTGAGTACGAACGATGCTTACCAGGTCAGCAATGGTTGGTTCTGCCACATCTTTATCCTCCATGCCAGTGCCTCCACCAATAGCTCCACCTACATCTGCCTCATCGTCTGTTTGATCTTCAATTTCCGCTGGTAGTCCTTGACCGCCTCCAGCTCTTTTACTTCCTCTTCCTCGTGGCATTCCAGCAAAGAAGGGGGGGTATAGAGAAGCCAAAAAAAAAAAAAAAAAAAATCCAAACTCCTTGTGTCCTGTACTGAATGACCCCACCGCTGCCACCACTTGTCACGGACCAAGCAGTAAAGGCAAGGCACAAGGTCAAGGATTTGCAAAAAAAATTGGCTTTATTTAGCCTACAAATCAAACAAAGTTTCAAATCATTGAAAAACAAAGTAACAACAGACTTAATCAAAGTGGGTCTCAACTAAACTGAGGTCAACATAACAGAACCACAACATAAGTCTGAACGTAACAAAACTGACCTCCTGAATGACACAAAATGGGGGTATATATACACACAGGCTAGCCTACACCAAACACAAAAGGGGGGAAAACTTAATTGACTACAATTAAAAAGACCCAAAATAAACCCAACCACCAACCATAAGAATATACTGTACAAACAAACACTACTGAAACCCAATGTTAACCTAACAAACAAAATATCCACATGCTGCTGTGCTATTAAAAACTTTGTAGTTCAGAGTCCCTCTGCCCACTACCAGGAGTTGGTTCCTTCCACTTCCTGTGGTGGAATATAAAAGGTGCTCTCAACTCCAACACACCTTTTGGCAGATGACTCGGCAGCCGCATGTGGAGAAACAAAAGACAGGTATAAATCCCTAAACAATTCTTCTCAAGTGAATACTATTAACCCAAAATGCCTGCACTCAGATTGGGAACTAGCATCATTTTGAAAGGAATAAAAATATCTAGAAAAAAATGTGTTTGTGATTTATTTGCAAAGAAAAATAAATGCATTACCGCCACTTTAGGTGTTGGCGGTTGGTAGAACCGCCACAATTTGAAAACAAAGTGTATTTTATTTAATAAAACAATGTCATAAATAAAAAATAAATAGTTAACTTAACCGTTGGGTTACTTTTAACCCAATGCATTGGGTTAAAATAACCCACAGTTGGGAAGGTGCTATACCACCCTCATAGTTGGGTTACCCGTTGGGTTATTTTTAACCCAACATTATTAAGTGAGTGGCAACATTCACTGCGGCATCAGGCAAACAGATCAACACACTGAAATCAACACACTGAAATCAAAATACTAAAATCAACACACAACACACTGAAATCAACACACTGAAATCAAAATACTAAAATCAACACACAACACACTGAAATCAACAAACTGAAATCAACATACTGAAAGAAACCAAAGGCAAGTATACTTTGAGCAACATATAAAGATCTATAGGTTTCACTAATGCTGACTGTCCCAGCAAACAGAAATGTGTTCTGAGATCGTTCTACCAATGTTCCCATTAAGTTGTAAAACATGATTTCTGAATGTTCTATGAACGTTCAAAGCATCCAGTTTTTTAAATGTGAAAATTATTATTCTTTTTTCTCGGTTATGTGAAAGTTAAGGGAACTCAACATTACATTGTATCATTCTGCAAACATAATTTAAATGTTATACTTTTGAATGTTCTCTGAAACAAGTAGTAACATTTAAAAAATGTTAGACGAACATCCAACTAGAACATTCAGAAAAAAAAGGTTTTATAAACAATATAGGCTAATGTTTTGAGAACATCATCAAAGACCAGATTACTGTGAACAAATACTCTATGAAGATTACTGGAAGAGCGTTTGTTTATTATTTTGAGAAACTCCAATAAGCTCAAATAATTTGATCAGATATTACTATTTAATGTTTATTTTAACGACAAGGCTATATTGCTCAGGAACGCTGAATAAATTGGTGCATTTGTTGCTACAGATCTGACAGATTCCTCAGATCATGTCTTGTTGAGGACAGGTGTGCTGGTACTATATTAGCTAATATATAATAATATATCACACTGATGACTTTCACCATACGCACTATAAAATAGGCGAAACATTGTGAGTTTTATATGGACAAATGATCTTTAGAAATGCTAAAAATATTGTTACTATTTGATCTCATTTAGATATTCATTTCTATATCCTCATAACTAGATTTGTCAGTCCACCCAAATTAACGACTAAACTAATGGATCATAATCTTTCCACAGAAGGATGTTCTTGTAGAGTCGTATGACTCGAGAATGAGGAGTGAGCAGTGCAAGCTCTGACGGCCATTATGAATCACTCAAGTTAAGGTTCACACTGACGTGGACGCTCGATGCCGCACTCAAGGAGTCCTGCTGAACATTTTGTAATTAAGTCATCATTTTTCTGCAGGCTAGCAGAGGAGAACTGAAAGAAGAAATGGAAAGGAAAGGTTGTCACATCTTCGTTTTGGTCCATTGCCAGTTCAGCAGATTTGCAGGATCTCAGCTCATTGCCGTACTGAAATATTTTTGGATTATTCTTTCCAGAGTGCCAGTGATTAAAGAGCACAGTCGAGCAGAACCAGCGTGATATGAACACACATGGATTATCTTTAACTGACTGATAGTAAGAGGAACTCTTACGTAGGTCACTGGCTGAATCACTCCTCTGGTTATATAGTGTTGTGAAGATGAAGCAGTCTTTGGTCCAGGGTCAGAAATGAAAAAGCTCTGCAAAGTTTCAAAGTCCCTCCAAATCATAAGAGGCGGGACATTTTCCCAAATATGCTCAAAGTGCTCGACCAATCACAACACACCGCTCCAGCCGACCAATCAGAGCACAGTGTGCTTTTCAGAAGGAGGGGCTTCATAGAGACAGGAAGTAAACAGAGCGTTACTGACAGACTGGGAAAAGAGGAGCCGCAACAATGGAGAATATGAGGAAAATAATCAACATTCAAGCAGGAAAACCTGTTCTAGTAGAGCACAAAAACAACATAAGACTGTACAAGTGTCTAGCTGTTACTATACTGCATATTTTAGCACAGCTAAGTCAATGTATTAAGGACGTTTTATGATTAAACGTATGCAATGTGTAGAAAATCTAGTGATTTGACTTAGAAACCCTGCAGGAATATAGACAGTGTCGAGCTTGTTTCAAGCTCCAGGACGTCCCTTAGCAAAAAGGGCACATTTTCCCTCCCAGTTTCCACCCTCTGAATCAGGAAAGTGATTTCATGCCCTCCTCTGCGTCACTGTAGCTTACCAACCGCAGATACAAGAGGGAGACTAATCAGCGTCGCCTGCTTTGATCCTGCTATCATCTGTGTGTATGAATGAGAGGAGGGAAGAGTCCTAGTGAGCCGTGAATCGCATCTGTGCTCTGGGGGAAGCGTCAATATTACTGATTATGAGCCCCATCATTATGGCTATTAACTCTATATAGATGAGTCTGTCATGAGGCTTTCATTTGGAAAAAACAACACAATCACAGTGACTTATTATAAAACATAGGCCACATACACACTGCAGCTAAATTCGGTTTTCACAAAAAAGTCTACACTTGTGTACACAGTGTCAATGGAACTGAACTAACAATTAGTTGTTAATGAGATATTTTAACACATAGGCGACACGTCTCTCTTCTATAGATAGGCATTTGTAACACATTTTTTCATGCTTTGGTAAATCTTAATAATGACATAAAGTTGAAACTTTGGCATATTAAGTCTTGATTCTGACTTTATGACAAGTTTTACGAGATAAAGTCAAAATTATGAGATTAAAAAAAATTTAAATTGAGATTTTAAGTCAAGTCATCTTTATTTATATAGTGCTTTATACAATACAGCTTTCCAGTGATAACAGGAAAATGATTCAATGATGCAAACAGAGTTCATTTCGGCATCATTCATTCGGGTTCATTTCTGGAAGCTTCTCTTTCAGTAGCTTAGTCGGTGTAGGGACTAACATTGATTTTGATCATTTAACAAGTTTAGACAATTCTTCCTCTCCTTTAGCAAAGAATGAATGGAGTTGTTCCTCGGGGGTCTATAGCACAATGTCTGATGCAATACTGTAGTAGACAGTTGCATGATTATCATTTTCTCTAATAGTATCAATCATGCAAGAAAAGACATTCATAAAGTCATTACTGCTGTGCTATTTGGAAATGTCTGAAGTTGAAGCTTTATTTCTCGTTAATTTAGCCACTGTATCAAATAAATAGCTAGGGTTGTGTTTGTTCTCTTCTAAGAGTAAGCACTTTGAAAAGCAAGCAGATCTAGCAGTTTTTAAGGCCTTTCTGTATGCAGTAACACTGTCTTTCCACGAAATGCGAAACACCTCTAGTTTTGTTTTCTACCAGCTGCACTTCAATTTCTACATTTTCTACATACCAAGACGAAAAAGTCAAAATTGAGATATAAAGTCGAAACTATGCCTTAACAAATTTAAACCTCATAAATATGACTTATGGCCAGATTTACTAAACAGAGCAAATTAGCGTGAGAGCACAACTCCAAAAAAGTATGTGAAAAAAGCGTGATCTACTGACTATTAATTAGCACATTAATGAACAGTTACAGCCGGATCATTTCCATAATGACCAACACAATCTACTTAGTGCAACGCAAACTAGCATCTGTTTTAAGACATGCTTATTTTGAGCGGTAAATAATGGTGCAAATACCAGTAAATTGATGATTGCAAACCTTAGTAAATTACCTTGCATGAATAATTTAAATAGTCTCCTCTCATAAATTTTGAAAGGGAAACTCCTACAAATGCATAAGCACTCAGATCAGCCACAAAAACAATCCTGTCTACGCTTTTCACTCTGATTTTTCACTGCGTGTCTTTAGTAAATCCTGACAGTATGGGCCAAAAGAAGTTTTGCTCAAGCTGTTAGTAAATCTGGCCCTTAGAATGTCATAATTGCATCTATTTATGTCTGAATTATGATTTACAAAAGCATGATTTTTTTTTCTTATGTGGTGGAAATGGACTTCCATACTCTTCTGTATGTGTGCGGTGCAAGAAATCACAGGGAAAGAGTTTGAGACTTGACTCATTCGGGTTGTCAGTTCTTGTTATAAAAAATAGCGAACAGAACAAGCCCATAATAAACTAAAATAAATCACTTTATATTGAAATTAAGACCAAGATATCATGACCCGCACCTACCCATTTTAATAACTTCATGAAAGTTTTTGAGCCTAACCCATACAACAAACCCAAAATTGCGTATAATAAGACCTTTAAACAATATGGGACTTTTCTTCTGTTTTATTCCATTATGCGAAAAATGTGTACAGCAGTTTAATCGTTTAGTAAAACAACAGCACGCTTCTCCTCAACAAGCCGTTTCAGAACATTTACATCCATAATACAAACAACATTGTTACAAGCTTGAAAATAATGAGAGCGGTGTTTTCACAACTGCATGTGCAATAGTAATAATAATGCATCAATGAGACATTTCTTAATTGAGTATTGTTCTGAAACAACACACCAATGCAAAGCCAACCCATTGATTCTGTTAAAGCTACTCCATTAGTTCTGTGTTTTTATGTTTTATTCATTTCGATCAATGTAGAGTATACAATTGCTCTGAGCAGCTTAAGTGCAGTCGAGTCAGTGCCTTCAGAAAGTACATCCAGTAATAGGAAGCCAGTCGATGCTGTCGACAGCCAGTGTGTCTTCAGTTCCCCAGCCAACAAGCATTCAGATCTTAAACAGAGCTCAGAACAAGAGCACAACATGCACTGTCTGTCTCGAACCAGCACAGAATCTCTAATGAAAGGTTTAGGACAGTGTTATTAAAGGTGAAACATTCAACAGTAAAGAGTTTCTTCAGCACAGACTTGATCCAATTATGAGACCAGCGAGAGTCTTCTTTATGCTCAGCTTCTGTTCAGCGCTCAGCCCGTGGTCATGAGGAGAGTGCTAATGAATCCTACACTTCATGCCACCGTGTGTGTGTGTGTGTGTGTGTAATGTAGGGGAGAGCGGGGAACAACCTGACGCTTTTTGACTTTCTCAGTTTGAGTAAACCTATTTGGGTTCAGAGTATTTATTTTTTCCCACATGTCTAGTACAGTTATGTGATTTTGTTTCATTCACCAACACACACACACAGATCCTTCACCGTCACACACAGAGATCCTTCACCAATTACAGTGTTTACTTTTTTCTTGATTTACCCCGAAAGAATGGAAGTGAATTGTGACAACATGCTCCACAGTACATTGTAACATGACCATATGAGAGATTAAAATGTTATCTGATCTAATGAAAAAATTTACAAGACCAACTAAATATTTTGTCAATAAATACAAATATTAACTTTTTCATATAAAATAATGGCATTTTTTAATAATTAAAACTATTTTTTGAGTTTGACAACAAACACACCGGAAAACACAGCTATACAGAATAAATTAAAATAATAATTAATAATTTCTGAACATTGACTCTCAGGGCCCTATCTTGCACCCAGCGCAATTGACTTTGTACACCGACGCATGTATCCGTATTTTGCACCCGTGCACAGCGGACTTTTCCCTCCACAGACGCACGCCGGCAAACTAGGAATGAACGTCTCCCTGAGAAAGGGAACGAGACGATGCGCCAACGACGCTTTGGAAACAGCGTGAATGCGTCTGAAGCATCTATGTCAACTAGTCCAATGGAAGGAATGAACGTCACGGGCGGGTGACGTCATGACCAGGAAGTGATAAAAGAGCATCCGGTGCAAACCGGCATTAGCTTCAAAAATTGCCGAGGCAAGCCGATCACAGGGATGCAGGAATTATGGCAGGGTGACGCATCGTCTCGTTTCCTTTCTCAGGGAACTATTACAGTCGTAACCTGAGACGTTCCCTTTCGAGGGAACTCGCGATGCGTCTACGACGCTTTGGGAACGAGAATACCCAAATCGACAGACTTTCAAATGCCTGAGTGTCAGCCTGTTGTCACACTGCACCAAGCACCTGGGACCCTGGGGCAGCATCCAGGTCCAAGCTGTAAAAAACTCACGAATGTGAGCGGTGAGGACCAGCCCGCCGCATCACAAACGTCTTGGAGAGAACTCCAGATAATAAAGCTTAGAAGCCATACTCCTAGTGGAATGAGCCCTGACCACCAAATGGTTGGCCAGATGACTCACAAGCAAGAAGAATAGTCTCGACTATCTATTTGCTCAATAGGTTGGATATTCTCGACAGAGAAGTCCGATGAACATAAGTGTCCAGTGCTCGCACTGGGCACAAGAGGTCTTCCTGGTCCGATAAACGGGGGAGGACAGAAACCTGCAGCACAATAGGCCTCAGAATAATGGTAGGCACCTTAGTACCATAACCATGTTTGGGGTAAGACCGAAAAGGCCTGAAGGTCTCGACTCTTAGAGGGACGAAATAGCTAGCAGAAAATAATCTTAAAAGAAAGGAACTTCTCTGAGACCAAATCTAAGGGCTCAAAGGGAGCCCCAGATAGGCCTTCTAGAACTATTGCAAGGTCCCAAGCCGCCACCCTAGTGCAAGTTGCAGGCCTCAGCCTCAAAGTGCCACGAAGGAAACGAGTGATCAGGGGGTCTCGACCCAAAAATGTACCACCCACCAGGGCGTGGAAAGCCGCAATGGCCGCCACGTATACCTTAAGCGTGGAAGGACATAGACCTGATACACAGCGTTCTTGCAGAAACTCGAATACTGTGTTTACTGAACAGTTAACCGGATCCCACTGACGCTGGTAACACCAAGAAGTGAAAAACTCTCAAAATAGTGAATACAGTTTCCTTGTAGCGGGAGCTCTGGAGCTTAGAATGGTCTCAACAACCTCGGTTGAGAGACCACTCTCTATGAGTTGTGCCCCCTCAGAGGCTAAACCCACAGCTTCCAAATCCCCTGCCGGGGGTACAATGTTGCATCCCCTGCCTGAGACGGAAGGTCTCTCCTGATCGGGACCTCCAAGGGAGGGCCGTCGAAGAGAAGAATTAGGCCCGCAAACCAAATTCGGCTCGGCCAGGGTGGTACTACTTTTTAGCAATAGGCTTATTGCATCCTGGCAAATTCACTCCAGAACTCCTGGGAGCAGAGCAACAGGGGGAAATGCGTACAGACGTAGCCTCGGCCACGTCTGCACCATAGCATCCAGCCCCGAGGGGGCTGGTTGAATGAGGGAGAACCAGAGTGGACAGTGCGTCGTATGCTGAGACGTGAACAGATCCACTTCTGCCTGGCCGTAAAACTCCCATATTTGCTCCACCGCCTCAGGGTGGAGTCCCCTGGCCTCAGCCCCTGCCTCGACAGGGTGTCTGCTCCAATCTTCTGGCCCCCTGGAATATACACTGCCCTAAGAGAGCGTATTTTCCTGAGGGACCAAAATAAGAGGCCACCAACGTGTTGTCTGTGGGACAAGAACCAGAGTTACCTCCATATAACCAAGGCGCGGGGATACTGCCGCATGATCTTGATTATACAGAGTGGGTTTCCCCTCAGGGAGAACCCTCTGGTCCTGAGCCACCACTGCAAAGGTCTCACGTACAGCAGGCCAAAGGGTATCACATTGGACGCTGCTGCCCTGAGGCCTAACAGTCACTGTTCCAGAGCAACACATGATGGCCCCTCGGGTCTGGGAGGAGATGTTTCAATGCATTGAAGATGACCATCTCCAGGCAATTCATGTGCCAAGAGAGATGATGACACCTCCACAAGCCCTGAGCTGAGCGGCCTTCCAATACCGCTCCCCAGCTGGTGAGGGAAGCATCTGTCGAGATAGCAACTCGATGGCAAAGAGCTCCCCACACCGGAACCTGGGACAAGAACCAGTGTTTCCTCCATATAACCAAGGCGCGGGGATACTGCCGCGTTATCTTGATTATACAGAGTGGGTTTCCCCTCGGGGAGAACCCTCTGGTACTGAGCCACCACTGCAAAGGTCTCACGTACAGCAGGCCAAAGGGTAACACAATGGACGCTGCTGCCCTGAGGCCTAACAGTCTCTCGAACTGTTTCACAGTGTGTGACTGGCCTAGCTTTAGCTCTTTTGTGGCAGTAAGGATAGCAGCTACACGAGCAGGCGACAGAACGGCTCGCATCGTCACTGAATCCCAGACCACTCCAAGAAAAGTGGTCATCTGTACTGGAGAAAGCACACTCTTCTTGGCATTGAGCCTCAACCCCAACCTTCGCATATAAGCGAGGACGACATCTCGATGCCGAACTGCTAACTGTTCTGATTCCGCTAGAATCAGCCAGTCGTCTATGCAATTCAGAATTCGCATGCACTGCAGCCTGGTGGGGCCAGAGCTGCATCTACGCGCTTCGTGAATGTGCGGGGTGATAGAGCTAGACCGAAAGGAAGTGCCTGATACTGGTGTTCTTTTCCCCTGAAAGAAACCCTCAGGAACCTCCTGTGCTGAGGGAGGATGGAGATATGGAAGTATGCGTCTTCAGATCTATCGTGACAAACCAGTCCTCGGATCTGATTTGAGTCACGATCTGTTTGAGTGTCAGCATTGGACTTGAGTTCCAGCACCGAACACAGACGAAGATCTAGTATATGACGCAGTTCTCCATCCTTTTTTGGAACAATGAGATATCAACTGTAAAGACCGACCGCATGTCGAGTGAGTACACCTGCTCTATAGCTTTTCTTTGCTAACAGGGCCTTTACCTCTTGCTCCATGCACTAACGTGAGCAACACCCTGTTGTAACCTGGAGGACGAGAACCAAATCTGCCTCTTATTACTAACTGCAGGACCCATAGAGATATATTTGACAGTAGCTTCCGCGCTGCCAGAAAATCTACCAAGGGAACCAGCCCCTTGAGGCTGGTCTCTGGTGTAATTGAGACAGCCAGTTAGGGGACCTGAAGCATACTGGCAGGAACCACCCGGACTGACTGTTTTCGAACCCCCCTCAGAGGGCGCGAGTCCGGCGCAATGTCGAGTTGACGCTGCGCCAGAAGCTCGCTGGAGACCGAAGCACCAAGGGTGGCGGGGTTGGCAGAACGGTCCCCTGAGCTCAATTCTTGCACCACTCCTATTCAACCTGTATATGCTCCCAATGAGCCAAATAATGAGAAAGAACCGAATCTCTTACCACAGCTATGCAGACGACACACAGCTCTACTTAGCCCTATCGCCTAACGACTACAGCCCCATTGACTCCCTGTGCCAATGCATTGATGAAGTAAACAGTTGGATGTGCCAAAACTTTCTTCAGTTAAACAAAGACAAAACTGAAGTCATTGTGTTTGGAAACAAAGAGGAAGTTCTTAAGGTGAATGCATACCTTGACGCTAGGGGTCTAACAACTAAAAATCAAGTCAGGAATCTTGGTGTATCTCTAGAGTCAGACCTTAGTTTCAGTAGTCATGTCAAAGCAATAACTAAATCAGCATACTATCATCTGAAAAATGTTGCAAGAATTAGATGCTTTGTGTCAAGTCAAGACTTAGAGAAACTTGTGCATGCTTTCATCACCAGCAGGGTGGATTACTGTAATGGACTCCTCACTGGCCTTCCTAAAAAGACCATAAGACAGTTGCAGCTCATACAGAACGCTGCTGCCAGGATTCTGAGTAGAACCAGAAAATATGAACATATCACACCAGTCCTCAAGTCTTTACACTGGCTCCCAGTTACATTTAGGATTGACTTTAAAGTATTATTACAGGTATATAAATCATTCAATGGGTTAGGACCTCAATATATTGCAGATATGCTCACTGAATATAAACCCAACAGATCACTCAGATCATTAGGATCACATCAGCTAGAAATACCAAGGGTTCACTCTAAGCACGGAGAGTCTGCTTTTAGCTATTATGCCAGCCGCAGCTGGAACCAGCTTCCAGAGGAGATCAGATGTGCTCCTACAGTAGTCACATTCAAATCCAGACTCAAAACACATCTGTTTAGCTATGCATTTACTGAATGAGCACTGTGCCACTGTTCGTCCGACTGTCTTTACTGTACTTTATTTTGTTTTTTAATCTAAACTGTTTTAATTATTCCTATTTGTTTTGATTATTTTAATTTCTTTATTCTAAACTGTTTTAATTATGGTTATTTCTTTTTATTTATTTATTTATTTATATTTTTTATTTTTTATTTTTATTTCTTCTATGTAAAGCACTTTGAATTACCATTGTGTATGAAATGTGCTATATAAATAAACTTGCCTTGCCTTGCCTTGCCTTGCCTGAGAGCACCGAGATGGAAAGGGCACCGTATAATGAGGTGTACACCATTCCACCCCAGTTGGGGCTGCCCTCACCGGTCTGATGCCGGTGGCGCCAAGACCTTTTCTTTTGATCCGAAGCCTTCTCAGTGTGAAGAACGGTCCTCGGATCCGGCTTCAGGTTTGAAGGCTTTGGCTGTTGTGTTGCGTATGAGACGGCTGGAGCTGCTCACGCCCAGCAGCCCCAGGGGGTTGGACAAAGTGAGGGAGAGATTCTCTTGCATCTTTCTCCATGATTTCCATCAAAATGAGCCAGAGGTGTCTCACAGTGACCACAAGGGCTGCCATAGACCGCCCAATTGCTCAGGCGGTCTCCTTAGTATCCCTGAGAGATAAATCTGTGGCCCGACGAAGTTCTCAAACCCCATCGGGCCAAACTCCCTCATTTCTGTCCAAATACCCCAGCAGGTCAGCCTGATATGCTTGTAGCACTGCTATTGTGTGCAAGCAGGCTCCTGCTAGACCCACTGCCGAAAAATAATTTTCCCACTAGATTAAAAATAGTTTTCTTTAATGGTTTAGTGAGAGAAACCGACACCTTCAGGGGCCATACTGAACCGGGAGACAGAAAGCTCGCAAGCGTCTGTTCTACCCGGGGTATTGCCCCATAGCCATACTCTCTTAACCCCCTAATATCTGAATATACATGAACTTGGGGGCTAAAAGACAAAATGGGTAAGGCTTTTTCCATGATCTAGACAGCTCGCTGTGCAGATCGGTAAAAAATGGAAGGCCCCCATGATGGAGGTGAAAAAATGAGGCAAGAAAGCTCGTTTAATTTATTTTTAGGACGACCGCCCCCTTATTTCTGCTGGCCATTAAATATTTAATTTATTTAAAGAGATGGCAAATCCACTTCCCCCATGATTGTGTCACTTTCAATGCCCAGCACATCTACCTCCTCGGAGGAAGAGCACTGAAGCATTGTGTTTATATATATATATATATATATATATATATATATATATATATATATATCAGACAGACAACAGTAAATATAACAGACAGTTTGACACAGATCGCTTGCTACGACAACAGAAGCTAATGCCGGTTTGCACCGGATGCTCTTTTATTACTTCCTGGTCATGATGTCACCCGCCCGTGACGTTCATTCCTTCCATTGGACTAGATGACATAGATGCTTCAGACGCATTCACGCTGGGAGCATTCCCAAAGCGTCGTTGACGCATCGCGAGTTCCCTCGAAAGGGAACTTGCGCTCCCTGGGCGGTTCAGCGCAAAAAAGGAGGCGCGTTCCGGCGCAAACAATCCCTGGTGCTATTTTGCAGTTCCAGAAAACAATTGCGCCACTGACCAGAAAAAAAACCTAGTCTAAAGTCAGTGGTGCTTTGCGCGTAGATTCAGATGCTATTTTAAGCGCGCATGCTTGCCCATAATACAGAGTGTGAACAACGCGCATACACCGTATATGATTCTACACAGATGCATTTCACTTTTTGCAAATTATACATTATTATAAGGAAAAATATTAAAACACGAGGGAAATCATTGTTGTGTCCATGACGATGGGAAAAATAGGCATAAAGCTTACACATTTACCCAAATTATTATATGCATGTTTAACCGAAGCTAATTTGGGTGGGTTTGTCCCATCCCCAATGTCACTTCTCTTTCTTTTACAGCTCTGACGAGAACATCGATCTCCTCGGCTGTGAACCGATTCTGAAGCGCGCCTGGTAAATGCGCCGTTATAATAGTATTGCACCATCGAACAAGCGCACCTCATTCATCATGCTCTGAAAGGGAATGTGATATGACGCTCTTATTGGTTTGTTTCCCGTTACGCCCAAACCACACCTATGAATAATGAAGCTACTTCAGACCAACCCCTTTTAGATTTGCGCCGAGCGCAAGAGTCATTTATCCTCCCGCTGGTTACATAGCAACAGCGCCGAGGTCCGCCCACAAAGTTACTTGCGCTTTGCAATTGACACTTGCATTTTAGATCGTTAAAATAGGGCCCTCTGTCTTTATTCACCTTTTCCTCATGGTTTCTCAATAGAATTCATAATAGAATAGAATAGAATAGAATAGAATGGAATACTGTCAGTCCGTTTCTTCCTTAATAACACGCAAAGCTTTGTTGCTTTGGCTTTTTTTTAAATGTTTTTCCCTCTCACAACACAATATATGAACAAACTGGCACTTGAAACGTGTTACGTAATAAGTAATAAACAACAAACCATTAAATTATTGAACATTAATAGCCTACGTAACCTCAGTTCTCTCTAGAAGAGGGAACGGGTACTGCGAGATATTGAAGCCAAAAATTATCCTTAATTTTGAATTAATGTAAAACGCGTTGCGGCAGCAAGCAGACATAGGCAAGACGGCTCGCGTGCCTATTGGCTGTCCTGCGGCAACTGCAGCAGCCTACCGAGAGAGGCCCTTGGTGACGTCAGATCCAATGGGGGCGCTTCGCGCCCACTACGTCATCTCCCGCCAAAGCGGGCGTGGCCTTGGCCTATAAACATAGCTCGATGGGCTGATATAATCTGGTTTTTCCTTGCCGAAGCGAACCAGAGCGTGTTGCAGGCACGGCAAAGATGCGCAGTCCTCGTTCCCTCTTCTAGAGAGATTCTCTCGTACTGCGTAATATCTTACACTAGGGGAACACAGTGTAAAACGCCGTGCGTGCTGGGATCCAACACCAAAGTCCCTAGGGCAGGTGCCTGGGGCTCATATAGTGCATAATCACCAGGGACTCACAAAGAGTCTGAGAAGAGAGGCTAGAAGTGTCATTCCCAATAAGTTATCGTCCTAAAGGGAGCTTATCACATCAACAGTGTTCCACACAGTCAGGGTGAAAATGTTCGGCCTGAACTGGGTAACGATTATAGACAGTAAAAGAAATGGACAGAGCGATCTCATTGGAACTCAGTTGAGACAGTTGAAGCCCACTTTTAGCGATTTTTGAGCACTTCCGTTCCTGACGCGCAGACTCAGACCGACTCAAACTAAGCTTGATGACGTGAGCAACCTGTCTGACAGATGTAAATCTTCTAGTAGCTGTGCGTGAAAACTGCCAACGTTAATCTTGCAGAGACGGTGAGCTTGAGCAAAGAGTTCTTTGGCGTGAGTGAGCAGGAGTAAGTATTCCGTTGCTTTTATGGACTCATTATCTATGGGCTTCTCCCTTGACGGGACTTCCCCCCGATTGCCTGCGAGCTTCTCCTCCTGTCTGTACGGTAATTTCTGTACAGCGCGACAGAGAGTCGAGTGGTTATGATGCAATCGTTAGCCTATTTTTACCAAAACTGTTTCTACGGGGCCATAATGTAACATAGAAGGTAATGGAGCCCTTTATACATTGTCGTGTTTCTTTAGAAATAAATAATGGACAAATGGAGTCTTTAAACGCCTCAGATGTAAAGTTATTCGCTGTCAAAGTGACGCCAAAATGAATGGGAGTCAATGGAAATGCTAACGCAAGTGAAGTTCTGCTACAAGATGGCGGCACCCGGCCGACTTCAACTTCCGGTCGATGGATTACCCCCTTGGTAACGATATGGGTCTTACTTTTGCCCATGGAGTTATTTTATCGATCAGCGAGCGGTGCTCAAACGGTTGTAGTATTCTGAGCCGAAGCAACGGGGCAGACAATACTGATTTTTAGACCGAAAGTAGTTTAGCCTGTAAGGCGGGAACCTCTAGGTTATAAAACCTTATAAATGTAGACGGGGAGGCCCAGCCTGCCGCCATACAGATATCCTGCAAGGTAATCCTGCTAGACCAAGCCCACGACGAGGCCATGCCTCTTGTGGGGTGCGCTCTAACACCTAAAGGACACTTCAAGCCTTTAGACGTGTATGCCAGCGCTATGGCATCAACTATCCATCTGGATAGGCTCTGTTTCGATGTGGCTAGTCCCTTAGCACGTCCGCTGAACGAAACGAAGAGCTGCTCAGTCTGTCTGAAAAAAGACGAGCGAGACACATAAGCTCTTAATACCCTGACTGGGCAAAGGAAGCTTGCGTCCTTTTCCTCGTTGTAAACCGGCAGGGCAGACAGGGAAATAACCTGAGCCCTGAACGATGTGTTGAGGGATTTAGGCACGTATCCGTGTCTTGGTTTGAGAATGACTTTCGAGTCATTTGGCCCAAATTCCATACACGTTGCGCTTCCTGAGAGCGCTTGTAAATCCCCCATGCGCTTCACTGAAGCAAGAGCCATAAGAAACACTGTCTTGAACGACAGATGTTTCATGTCTGACAAATGGATTGGCTCGAACAAGGCACCTTTCATGGCTTCCAAAACCGTGGAAAGGTCCCACATGGGGACTGAGGGGGGTCTGGGAGATTCAGTCTCTTAGCTCCCTTAAGGAAGCGGATGACCAGATCGTTCTTCCCCAGTGACTGGCCAGTCGCGGGTTTTGTAAATGCTGCTATGGCCGCCACATAAACTTTAAGCGTGGATGGGGTTCTGCCCTTATCCAGTAGCTCTTGAAGGAAGGAGACAACTTCCATAACCCCGCAGTCTAGGGGTGAAAAGCCTCGAGCTTTGCACCAGCCAGAAAACACAGACCATTTTGAGGAATAGAGTCGTCTAGTAGACGGCGCTCTAGCCTGCGTGATCATGTTTAACACTCCCTCCGGGAGGTTTGCGGGTACCCGTTGATGGCCCATGCGTGCAGGGACCACAGCTCCGGGCGAGGATGCCAAATCGAGCCCTTGGCCTGAGAGAGGAGGTCTTTCCTCGTCGGTATTGGCCATGGGGCAGTGCTTGTCAGCTACATCAGAACTGGGAACCAAGCCTGTTTTTTCAAGAGCGGAGCCACTAGTAGCACTGAGCATCCGTTTTCCCTGATTCGTTCCAATACCTGAGGCAGGAGCGAGACGGGGGGAAAAGCATAGAGTGGGCAGCGGGGCCAGACGTGGCCCAGTGCATCCCTGCTCTTGGAGAAAAACTTCGGACAGTGAGCATTTTCTTGGGACGCAAACAGACCCAACTGGAGTACTGATGATGCTGAGGCCATGAGACCCAGCATTTTCTGAAACCTTTTGAGCAGGACTATAGTGCCGCAGCGGAAGGATTTTGTGATGCGCTGAATGTTCAGTCTGCGCTCTGGTGACAGTGGAGTCCAGTTCTGTGCCCAGAAAAGATATTCTCTGACTGGGAGACAGCGAACTTTTCGCCCAATTGACTTTGAGACCTAGATTCTAGAGATGTTCGAGTAATATGGTCCTGTGTTCTGTGAGCTCTGAGTGTGATCGAGCTAGAATCAGCCAATTGTCCAAGTAGTTCAAAACTCGCATGCCCCGAAGTTTCAGGGGTGCGAGAGCCACGTCCATGCACATCGTAAATGTATGGGGTGCTAGGGACAGGCCGAACGGTAGGACTGTGTATTGATATGCCTGGCCCTCGAAGGCGAATCTCAAGAATCGCCTGTGACGTGACGCTATTTGTATTTGGAAATACGCGTCCTTCAGATCTATTGTCTTGGTTTATGTCATATCTATCTGGACGCAATCAGCGTATTCAATTAAAAGGTTTTCGATCAAGAACATCTACAGTCACCACTGGTGTTCCCCACGGTTCTGTCTTGGGCCCGCTTCTTTTTATTATCTATATGCTCCCTCTTGGTTATATTTTAAGGAAATACGGGATTAATTTTCACTGTTATGCGGATGACACCCAACTTTACCTGCCAAACCCACTGGTTCTTTTCCACCACCATCTTTATCCAGCTGTTTAGCTGAAATTAAAGATTGGCTTTCAGCCAACTTCTTGAAGGTAAATGGCAACAAAACTGAGGCTTTACTTGTTGGAACTAGATCTGTTTTGTCTAAAACTAATTGTCTTTCTTTGAACATTGACAATAGTGCAATCGGTCCTTCTTCACAGGTTAAAAGTTTGGATGTCATCATGGATAGCACACTATCCTTTGAAGCTCAAACTTAATAATATCACTCGGATTGCATACTTGCACTTGCATAATATTAACCATCTCCGTCCCTTTCCAAAGCGCAAGGAACGCGGAGCGCTCCGAGTCCGGCATCTCAGATAACGTCAGCCATAGGTGTCTCTTAGCAACGGTGAGAGAAGCCATGTTCCGCCCAATGGCCTGTGCAGCGGATTTCGCGGCGCGAAGAGCCAGGTCCGTAGCGCTCCTCAAATCCGGCACGCTGATAGCTTCCGGTCCTTCCTCATCCAGTTTTCGGAGAAGGTCGGCTTGGGGTCCACAGAGCTCGCCCAATCCTCACTGTCCGACGCCAGGATAGAGCAGCTGGCCTCCTCTACAGATGCAGCTATCTCGTCGTCATTAATGGTGGAAGCGGCGGCGGACGGCGGCCGTTGTGCGTCGGTGAGCGACTCAAGTGAAGCTGGCGGGCGAACCGGCGAGCTTTCACAGGCTGGAGAAGGCTCGGGGACCCGCTGAGTACGGCGCTTTTTACGGCGCGGCATTATAGCGGGTGGAAGTGCAGACTCGAGAGAAAAATGCCAGGCGAGTTCTCAGAGTCAACATGGGCAATAGCTCGCAATGATGGCAGCCGCCGTCAGCGAGCGCGAGAGCTGCATTATCCTTACCCAGGCAGGAAACGCAGATGAAATGGCGATCCCAGTCGCTGAGTGCGGCTCGGCACGAGCCACAGGAACGAGGCATCTTTAAAAAGACGCTGCTCTTTTAGATAGAGAGAATGTGAGTCGCAGCGGCGAACACACACTCGGCAGAGTAAAAGGAAATAAACGCCAGAAAGCGTAGCAGGTATGGCGACTGAAGTCCAGCAGCTTCAGATGCAAAGGCTCATCCCGCAGAAAGCTTTTCTCAGACGGCACGGCTTCTTCACTCGGGATCCAGCGATGCGTGAGCTTCGCTGAAGAGATGAAAAATCAAATTATATCAGCCCATCGAGCTATATTTATAGAAGCGCCCCCATTGGATCTGACGTCACCAAGGGTCTCTCTCGATAGGCTGCTGCAGTAAGGATAATTTTTGGCTTTAATATCTCGTGGAAAAGAGGTTTTCCCCTAGCGTAAGATATTACGCAGTACAAGAGAACCTCTCGTAAGAGAACCCAAGGTGGTATTGTATGACATCTCAACTCTTAATTTTCAATAATTCAATAGTTTGTAAGTAGATATATTAATATACCTATCCACTTGAACTGTCAAAATCTGCTTTTTATATTAAAATTAACTGATAATCACCATGATAATACAGGTGGTACAGTATAAAGCCATATGATGAATCACCGTAAGCTAATAAACATGGTACTCGCAAATAGACGGTCAAAACACCATCAGCGCAACACACATGACTCAACAATAATGCAGTAAACATTAAATAGACATTATCAAGAATAAGGAGAAACAAAAATATTTCCTTAAAATATAATCGTATGTGATGCCACACAGGGACTTCACCAAAAATGATATTGTAATCATTATGTGCTTTGAAAAACATAACTCTTGACTTTATTTCATGGTAAATTCATGATGTGAACATGATGTTTACAGTCTGCTTTCTTTACCAGAGATTCAGCATCTTGCTTTGAAACGGTCCAAGCCATATTGCTATTTACCCAAGCCTAACCATTACTAATGGCAGAAGGTCATTTTAGATCTATAGTAAAATATGTTTCTACGCAGTCACTGCAGAGAGAGAGAGAGAGAGAGAGAGAGAGAGAGAGAGAGAGAGAGAGAGAGTGAGAGAATGTATTCATCTGTGTCTCTACCACGCTTCTCAGCAGCATCTCTACAATAGTGTTGGGTTAGTGTCGGGTGTGCGTGTGTGTGTGTGGACGAGCTCTCTTTTAGATGGGCAGGACTCACACGACTGACTGACTGGGCTTGAAATGTGCTGTATCTCAGAGTTAGACACATGATGGTTAATTCAAGTCTAAAGGCCTTCAGTTTGATGTACATAACCATGTTTCTTACACACTGCCGTTGTGCATTTGTGTGATTGATAAGTGACGTCTGTACTGGAACACTTATCAAATCAAAGCTGCAACACAAGCCTGGTTACAGGAGCTTTAGTAAAACTTTATAGCTCTAATTTGCATGTTAGGCACGTTATTTCACTTTTTTCATGTTCATTTAATAGTATAATACAGTAGCATGAGGTGCTTCTCTTTATTTTACTCCAGTGTAAATGCATGTTCCGTTTGACATTTACACAATTAAAGCAACAAGCAGCCAATAATATATGTGCATATTTAATCCAGTCAATCACAGCAAGTGCCCGGTAACCTCTGACCTGCCTCTGCCGCTGTTAGACAGGGTTATTTGAGAAAAACAAGTGGTTTATACATTATTCAGTCTTATATTTTTGATTTTTATGTTTTGTTTTGTTTTTGTACCTCCTCAGAGAAACCCCTGGAAGATATTAGACGATTTATCTTCCTTCAGCTGCTTATTTAAACGTATTTCTGTGACGTTTCTGTTTCTACACTGGCAATATAAAATGACTTCAGAATACATATCACACCCATGAGCATCTGATCTGATCTGAGAGCTGTGGGATTTCAGTCGTGACTACAGTCGATGCAGGAGATCAGTCGGACGGTCCTGATGGCAGGTTTCTCTCTGGCTCTTGGTTCCCGTGGCTACGGTCTCCATGGTGATTCCTCAATAGCGACTCTATGTGATGGCCACCCATCGGATGTGGAGGTCATATGTGCACCTTACTGTGAGCTCAGGTCATCATGCAGTGACTTCAGATGGTGCTCTTAACATTTGCTGCCACATTATCCAACACATGTACATCTATAAATCACAGAGACCATTCAAACTGCGTTTATAAACAAACAATCAGTGAATGCGTTCAGCAACAATTGTGTTCAATAGTATTACACACTATAATCCTGAGGAGAGATCGGCCAATGAGGGTATTGAAGAGCTCAGCCATTCCAATGAAGCACCGCAAATTATGCTGCATATTTATATATTTGTGTAAATATAATTTTTTTATCAATTCATGTTCATGTTTGTTTGATTTAGCTCTGGTGTTGCCACAGTCTGAAGTAGTTTTTTTAAATACCCTTTTGAACACTTCAAATCAAAGGTTGTAATGTAATTTCTCTCAGAAACGGATGTTTTTGTTCAAGTCTTGAAAAAACTAGGCTGCTATTTTTGCAGACTTTGATCCTATCTCTGCTTGTTTGCTTCAGGCAATTTGTAAAGATAAAATGGAGCAATAGGACTGCATATCATTTGTTCATATTTTGAGAATATGTTCCAGATATCTAGCAGAAAAACAGACAGTAGCACCTTTTTTTTCTTAGTTGTGAAACACGTCGCTTCTAGATGTACCAAGAACATTCAGTGAGATTCAAACCTGCGGTCTTTTAATAATAATAATAATAATAATACGTTTTATTTATATAGCGTACACTTTACATATTATTGACAGTTACAAATATAAAATCAGGATAACAACATTCAGGCAGAGAGACAGTTACGTACAAAAGAAAAAAAAGTAAGGCATGCATTGATCAGAAATGTAAAGTATACAATTAGTTACCATAGCGTAGTGTAAATAAATGAGTCTTGAGATCAGTTTAAAAGGTCTGGAGGGAAGAGACAGCACGAAGGTGTTGTGTTTAAGTTGTGTCATACTGTGTTGTATGAACTACAGCAACACGGACAAATAGAAACGCCTTCGATCAGCAGAACAGTGACCTGTTAACCTCCAGCGATGACTGTCTGTTTAAACACCTCATAAATCATTGTTTCGCAGACCAGAGACAGGCTTGTCATGACAAGCGTGGTTTGGTCACAAGAGAGGCATCAAGATGGAAAACTGCTGGCAGTGCAACTGATGCTTAATGGACATTAATGCAGCCATAAATGTTTTACTCAATAGTTTCTATGCATGCACTACCAAGCAATCACATTATTACTGCATGGCACAAGCTGATTGGCCTCTGCTGATCCTGCAGCCAATGAGATTACTTGCTCAGCATTTAAAACAGTTTGGTTCAGTGTTTGCTGTAAGCTGGTCCTGCAGGACTATCATAGTTCATCTGAACTCCTCCACCTCCCCAGCTCCACCTGCCCAGATCTGTCCTCTGAACCCTCCACCTCCCCAGCTCCACCTTCCCAGATCTGTCCTCTAAACCCCTCTACTTCCCCAGCTCCACCTGCCCAGATCTGTCCTCTAAACCCCTCCACCTCCCCAGCTCCACCTGCCCAGATCTGTCATCTGAACCCTCCACCTTCCCAGCTCCACCTTTCCAGATCTGTTCTCTAAACCCCTCCACTTCCCCAGCTCCACCTGCCCAGATCTGTCCTCTAAACCCCTCCACCTCCCCAGCTCCACCTGCCCAGATCTGTCTTCTGAACCCTCCACCTCCCCAGCTCCACCTGCTCAGATCTGTCCTCTCATCCCCTCCACCTCCACCTACCCAGATCTATCCTCTGAACCCCCCACCTCCCCGGCTCCACCTGCCCAGATCTGTCCTCTAAACCCTCCACCTCCCCAGCTCCACCTGCCCAGATCTGTCCTCTGAACCCTCCACCTCCCCAGCTGCACCTTCCAAGATCTGTCCTCTACACCCTCCACCTCCCCAGCTCCACCTGCCCAGATCTGTCCTCTGAACCCTCTACCTCCCCAGCTCCACCTTCCCAGATCTGTCCTCTAAACCCCTCCACTTACCCAGCTCCACCTGCCAAGATCTGTCCTCTGAACCCCCACCTCCCCAGCTCCACCTGCCCAGATCTGTCCTCTAAACCCCATCCACCTCCCCAGCTCCACCTGCCCAAATATGTCCTCTAAACCCCATCCACCTCCCCAGCTCCACCTGCACAGATCTGTCCTCTAAATCCCCCCCACCTCCCCAGCTCCCCCTGCCCAGATCTGTCCTCTGAATCCTCCACCTCCCCAGCTCCACCTGCCCAGATCTGTCCTCTGAATCCTCCACCTCCCCAGCTCCACCTGCACAGATCTGTCCTCTAAACCCCTCCCACCTCCCCAGCTCCACCTTCCCAGATCTGTCCTCTAAACCCCTCCCACCTCTCCTGCTCCACCTGCCCAGATCTGTCCTCTGAACGCTCCACCTGCCCAGATCTGTCCTCTGAATCCTCCACCTCCCCAGCTCCACCTGCCCAGATCTGTCCTCTGAACCCTCCACCTCCCCAGCTCCACCTGCCCAGATCTGTCCTCTAAACCCCTCCACCTCCCCAGCTCCACCTGCACAGATCTGTCCTCTAAACCCCTCCCACCTCCCCAGCTCCACCTGCCCAGATCTGTCCTCTGAACGTTCCACCTGCCCAGATCTATCCTCTGAACCCTCCACCTCCCCAGCTCCACTTGCCCAGATCTGTCCTCTGAATCCTCCACCTCCCCAGCTCCACCTGCCCAGATCTGTCCTCTAAACCCCTCCACCTCCCCAGCTCCACCTGCCCAGATCTGTCCTCTAAACCCCTCCACCTCCCCAGCTCCACCTGCCCAGATCTTACATGCTCACAGAAGTGTGTCTTTGTATCTATTAAAAGTACCGAGTCCATACTTGCTCTGCAGCAGCAGCGTAGCAGATCTAGTCCTCTAATAACCAACACATTAACATTGCCATATTCAATAACATGCTAAAAATATTTCTAGAGTTATTATCATTAAATTATTATAAGCAGTTAAAATGTTGCTCTTTTGTGCATATAATTACATTAATGCATATTTATCTGTCACGTTGGGTCTGTTTAGTTGGTTCTTTGAATTTAGGGTATGTTTACACAACAACCATGTACTAAAAACAGAAGAGTTTTTCCTTCATTTCCTTCATTGTCAAAGCGATCCCCCTTCACACGGATCTGTGAAAACGACTAAACACGTTGTATTCTGCTGCCAGGCCAGTAGATGGCGATGTCACAGTGTAAAAAAAACACTACGCGCCTATAGACTGAACACGTAATACGCATGTCACCGTTTTCACAGATTTGTGTTTTTGTAGTTTACACAGAGACGATAACCGTATTGTTTTCAAAAACTTGCACTTTGAAACCTGTTTTCAAAAGTTTGCATTTTCAGGCCCCCCAAACGCTGTTGTCGTGTAAATGAATGGCCAAAACACATAAAAAAGTCTTTCTTTTTTAGTTGTGTTGCGTAAACGGCCCCTAAGTTTCCTTGCTTGTTTTGTCCCTGTTCATTTATTACCTCGGTTACTCATTCGTTCATTAATTAGGCTCACCTGTTTCACATTTTCTATGTGTATAGCACTTATTTGTCCGTTGTTGTATTTTGATGGTTTGGTTCGCTCTTCTCAAGTGCCCCGGCGTCTTGTTATATTGAGTTTGATTTGATTTCTGTATCCTTACCTCGCCTCGCCTCTGCTTCACTGAACCTAACCCTGACTTTATCTTTACATTTTCATTAAAAGATGTAGAATCTAATGAATTACTGGCAAATGAGCTCCAAAAATTTTGCATGCTCTTGGCACACACATAAGAACATTTTCACAGCTTCTGCCTTTATCAATCAATCCGAATTTCTTCCTTAAATTTGACACAGGGTAAAATCCATGATATTTAGGATCAAATCCGATCATACCTCCCTTTTATAAATGAGGACCCTGGGGTCACTTGTTTTTTATACTTATTGGCCTCATGTTCAACAACCTTTGGTGATCTTGATCATTCAGAGAGCTGATGGAGGCACTTTATTTTACAGCCCTGTTCTGCATACATATGTACTTATTATGGCACTTACAATAATGGGTTATAACTAGGCACTAACCTTGAACCTATCCTTAAACCTAACCTTAACCCATGCAGTTACCTTATACCCTTTCTTGGGTAACTACGCTGTAAGTACACATACTGTAAAATAAAATGCACCCTGGCAGACCAAACCACGAAGATATGGGCCAAACGGGTCCATAACCCAACCCTAATGACACTTAGAGATACACTGTAATGTGATATGCTTATTTTTCATGGGGAAATTTCAGTGACAGTTGAACCAGTCAGGCCTGTGTTATTTGAAGATAGTGTTCTGTCTTTTTTTATTTCTGGCATGCATAGCCCTCAGAGACTGTTATAGGTAAAATGTAATTGTGCTACGGGAGTCTAAGAAAAGAGGACAATTATCATGACAGAAAGAAAGCTCAGGCACACTCTAATCAAATCACAGCATATTGAAATCCTACTGACAATCCAATTGTGGCATAAGTAAGCATATCCATCCCATGTCTGTAACAGAAATGTGAATTAGATCAACGCTCCACCAATCCTGAGTTTCGAGAGGCTCAGACTGGCAGCTTTAATGCTAAAATACTCTATGACATGACATTCAGCTTGTTGCAGTCTATAAACATTGATTTGGTTCTTTTTAATGGTTAAACATTCACTGATTCAATGATCAGCAGTGATATGTGGCTACCTTTAGTTGTATATCACTGTTGGAGCTTCTGCCTGCATCGATCAGGATCTCTTTCAGGATTTATGACGTAACTGAGACCAGACTTTCTGCTATCCTAAGAGTTCAGTGAGCAGACAACTTTGAGTAAACCATTCATCACTAGACTTCACCCAAATAGTGTACCAGTTTGACCGACAAATTGGCAGACTATGGGAGTGTTTGGAAAACCTATTTGAAAACAGTCATTATGTTGACTTGACAAAGCTTTTTATTTTTTTATTCTCACACTAAACTGTTTCAAGATTCAGTTCTAGAGCCTTCAAGCTTGGTACAGTCCAATATTTGGGATTGCTGTAGTTTTTTGTAGTGGATAATCAAATTAAATCCCAGTCCACCCATCTATCCATAATGCTTCAAGACCTTAACAACCAACGACCTTAACAACCAACCAGAACACCCAAGCAACATCATAGAAACCAGGCAGAACACCTTAGCAACATCCAAGAAACCAGACAGAACACCCTAGCAACATCCTAGAAACCAGGCAGAACACACTAGCGACATCCTAGAAACCAGGCAGAACACACTAGCGACATCCTAGAAACCAGGCAGAACACATGCCTGGTAGCAACATCCTAGAAACCAGGCAGAACACATGCCTGGTAGCAACATCATAGAAACCAGGCATAACACCTTAGCAACATCCTAGAAACCAGGCAGAACACCCTAGCAACATCCTAGAAACCAGGCAGAACACATAGCAACACCCTAGAAACCAGGCAGAACACCCTAACAACATCCTAGAAACCAGACAGAACACATAGCATCATCCTAGAAACCAGGGATAACACCCTAGCAACATCCTAGAAACCAGGCAGAACACATAGCAACATCCTAAACCAGGCATAACACCCTAGCAACATCCTAGAAACCAGGCAGAACACCTTAAAAACATCCTTGAACATCCGGAGCATCCGCCTAGTAACCCAGAAACTTTGGATTTCATCATCTCACCCTTAAAACTCATTCTTTTCTCACTTTCTTTCTTTCTGGAACTCGTATGAATGTGTGCGTGCATGTGTTTGTGTTAGATAGATAGTTTTATGTGTTAGAATAATCAATAAAGTCTTTCTAAGTCTTGTGTTATGTGCTTACGTATTTAACGTCTTAAACTGCTGATCTCAGTTGCCTTGCTAATAAATAGTGTTTTCACTTTAGTCTAGATTTATATCCGCTGCAGAGCTGATAGTTATGGCCCGTTCAAGTGAACGCTGGACGAGTCATTTGCTTGGACGTAAAATATATGATTCTTTAAAATTCCCTATAATTAATTAATAATTCCTTTTGAGCTAAATTGACCTGTTACCTTTATACCTTTACCAAATCAGACTGATGTATACACAATTAAAATCAATTAATTGCTTTATATTGAGTCCTATTTAGTGGTCAGTGTCTATTGTTTTCTATTTGACTCTGTGAAGGCATTTTTGGCAGGAAACACATTTCGCTGTGATGGAAAGAATGGGTTGCAAAAGCCTATGAATCAAAAGTCTGTTGGCTGGAATATTAGCAAAAAGCTAGCAGCTGCCCAGTGACTTTGCAGTCCTCTGGAGGGTAAGAGTTACGGACATTATACAAAGACACGATCTATTAAATACTAGCCCTGCGGATCCGTTATAGAGCGTGACAGCATGAGCTGCTATTAGCTCTCCAGTCAAAGAGCAAATCCTTCCATCTATACGGCAGAAGGACTCCACACTTCCCCAGCAGTTAAAGACAATTATTAGCTTTGAATGACGACAAAAAAAAAAAAAGAAAATATCATGTCTTGTATCATCATTATAGTGGCATATGTATATATAGGAAAGTTTATATTTCAGTAATTGTTTTACGGTTTAAATTCAGATGCACAGACTATCATAACAGGAGTGTGTGTTTATTAAACTTACCTTATAATATGGTTCATAATGGTGGAAATGTTCATTATTTACTTTCAGTCAAATCCTTAGGTGCAATACTGTATCTACACAGAAATTTACTTTAAAAAAAAAGAAAGAAAAAAAGCGAACTTTACATAAAATATGAATGGCTGTATATTAGCAGATACCCACAGGTCATCAAAGCAGTTCAACTCACCAGCAAATAATGAAGGGAAAAGACCAAAAGACCCTCTTGTGTGTCGAACTTACTTCAAAGTAGATCAAACGATGCCTTACTAAAAGCCTTACTTCACAAATGTCTACTTAGAACTTCAAACGGCTCGGGTAGAAGTACCCGACGCCCCCTCAACGGGACTCTCCCGCCCCCTCAGATCATACTGATAAAATATGCTATTTAAAAATCACATTTTCTTATTTTTGTGAATATTAAGCTAAATTAATAATATTTTAGTTAACACTTTCACACGTAAGTTTAAAATATTCCATCTGACCCCCCAGCGTGAGTTTTACAAGGCTACCGTTATTTAGAACCTGTCACTTTAATGTTTCCATGGTGACGCGTCATTGCTTGTCACGCGACAGAGCGCAACCACAACACAGCGCTGAATGAATGATGATCTGCTTTTATGTAATTTTTTCTTTTTTATTCAAAATATTCACACATGTATTAGCTATAGCATGAAACACTGATAGTCCGATTGTCAAATATGTGCAAGTGGATGTGTTTTGTCGTTTAAACACCTTTATAACGATCGCGTTAGTAAAGCTGCATGTGCGATGGGCGGCACCATGTTGGTTTGTGCCACAGTTCAGAGAATCGGATCTGTTGGATTTACAACACGTCAATTTCAATGGAAAGGATTATTATTGCCGCTTCCATAGACATTAGTGTGTATTTTGAAAACTCTAAATCATTGTATTCCTACTTACATTCGCAAATGGATTAAAAAGAAAGAACCCACAACACCTGCTGCTACTTCTTCTGGCTCATCTGAGCTTCAAATAAGCAGTGTGGACTCTGACAATACAGCCCCGCTAACGGCCCTGCCAGTCACTCAGCCCACCAAAAGCAAGGACTCGCCGGCGCCATCATAGTATAGTGTACCAGAGGACCTCGGTAAAAACAAGACAGTCCAGGTCTGTTTAAAGCAGTTCCCAAAGAAACAACAACATAAAAACGACTGTAAACGGTCATTTTCGGCAAATTGGTACAATGATAGGGAATGGCTAGAATATTCAGAGCAAGCAGATTCGGCATTTTGTTTTCCCTGTCGGAAATTTGGCGGGAGTGACTCTGTGTTTACAAGTACTAGTTTTTGCAACTGGAAGCATGCGACAGATAAAGCGAAAGGATTTTACAGACATGCTAACTGTAAAGAGCATCTGGCTTGCATGGCTATTTGAAAAAGAGCAGCAATTGCGATGTTCCACAGGAAAAGAGATTTCAACCCTATTTAATTCAGATCAGCTTTCTCGAAACCGCCTTTATGTGTCTTCAATAATTGACATTATTGAATTCCTGGTATCAACGAACTGCCATTGAGGGGTACCATTGATTCAGTTGACGACAGAGGTGATGCGGGCAGTGGACTGTTCCTGTCTCTATTTGATTACACGCTGAGAAAAAACAAAGAGCTAGCGCAGGCCTTCAGTACAATTCCAAAAAAAATGCTACGTACACATCACACGATGTTCAAAATGATTTAATTGAACTGAAGAGTACTATCATGACAGAGAACATTGTTAAAGATGTTGGGGAGTCATGGTTTACAATTAAAGTGGATGGAACCAAGGACCCGACGGGCAATGAGAATGTCGCTGTTGTTCTTCGATATGTTGACCAGACCTGCACAGTGAAAGAGAGGCTGTTGTCAGTATTGACCACAGACAAGTGTGATGCCCTGTCACTCACAAACATCGTACTTGAGGAGCTGTCAAATGTTGGTCTCGATACAAATAAAATATGAAGTCAATGTTATGACGGGGCCAGCGTTACGCCTGGAAGAGAAGGAGGCATGCAGAAACATATTCAAAACAAATTAAACAGAGAAGTGCCCTACATTCATTGTTTTAATCATCAATTACATTTGGTTATACACTCCCCTAAATGATCATTAGGAACACCTGTTCAATTTCTCATTAATGCAATTATCTCATGGCAGTTGCATCAATGCATTTAGGGGTGTGGTCCTGGTCAAGACAATCTCCTGAACTCCAAACTGAATGTCAGAATGGGAAAGAAAGGTGATTTAAGCAATTTTGAGCGTGGCATGGTTGTTGGTGCCAGATGGACCGGTCTGAGTATTTCACAATCTGCTCAGTTACTGGGATTTTCACGCACAACCATTTCTAGGGTTTACAAAGAATGGTGTGAAAAGTGAAAAACATCCAGTATGCGGCAGTCCTGTGGGCAAAAATGCCTTGTTGATACAAGAGGTCAGAGGAGAATGGGCCGACTGATTCAAGCTGATAGAAGAGCAACTTTGACTGAAATAACCACTCGTTACAACCGAGGTATGCAGCAAAGCATTTGAGGAGCCACAACACGCACAACCTTGAGGCGGATGGGCTACAACAGCAGAAGACCCCACCAGGTACCACTCATCTCCACTACAAATAGGAAAAAGAGGCTACAATTTGCAAGACCTCACCAAAATTGGACAGTTGAAGAATGGGAAAATGTTGCCAGGTCTGATGAGTCTCGATTTCTGTTGAGACATTCAGATGGTAGAGTCAGAATTTGGCATAAACAGAATGAGAACATGGATCCATCATGCCTTGTTACCACTGTGCAGGCTGGTGGTGGTGGTGTAATGGTGTGGGGGATGTTTTCTTGGCACACTTTAGGCCCCTTAGTGCCAATTGGGCATCGTTTAAATGCCACGGCCTACCTGAGCATTGTTTCTGACCATGTCCATCCCTTTATGGCCACCATGTACCCATCCTCTGATGGCTACTTCCAGCAGGATAATGCACCATGTCACAAAGCTTGAATCATTTCAAATTGGTTTCTTAAACATGACAATGAGTTCACTGAACTAAAATGGCCCCCACAGTCACCAGATCTCAACCCAATAGAGCATCTTCATGCCCTGGGTGTACTTCCCACAAATCTCCATCAACTACAAGATGCTAACCTATCAAAATGGGCCAACATTTATAAAGAATTCTTTCAGCACCTTGTTGAATCAATGCCACGTAGAATTAAGGCAGTTCTGAAGGCGAAAGGGGGTCAAACACAGTATTAGTATGGTGTTCCTAAATATCCTTTAGGTGAGTGTAGTGCATGCAGTTTAATCCGAGAGCGCTGTTGAAGATTTTTTTGCCATTTGCAATGCACTGTACAAATTTCTGCAAAAGCCCACTGTAGCTGCACAGTATAAGGGAGAGAAGGATCAACGATGGACTGGACACCTCGAGACGGTGTCCGTGGTGCTGAAATCGCACGACACCCTTGTGGATTTTCTGAATGGAATCGCAACCACAAGAAAAGGTGCTGACACAAAAGTTGAAGCTGTTGGACTTCACAAGGCCATCACAGAACCGACTTTCAAATTTCTTGTCTGTGTGATGTACAAAGTTTTGTGCCTGATCGATCCACCGAATAGGATGCTGCAAGCTGAACAAACGGATCTAAATACGGCAATTCGGCTCATTGGCAGCGCTTCTTCTTGCATTGAAAGTCTACGATCAGATGCAGAGTTTGCAAAACTGTGGGCTGAAAGTATAGGTGCAGATGATGCGGCAAACGTAATGGCAACTACATGGCAGCTTTGGATGCACTGAACCCTGGTAGTGAGAACTTTTTGAATGCGGGGAAAGTGCAACTACTATTGGATTTAACGAACACCGAAATAGTGGAGTCTCAGTTCACTGTTGCACGTCAGTTTTGGCAAACACTGTCCACAGGCCAGGACGAGAAAGTGACATTGGTCAAACTTCTTTCAAAGTACTCCAACGTTTTCCAAGCCATGCCAGTGGTGCTGACTGCTTTAAAACACGCACTAACGTTTGGGGCATCGACTGCTATGTGCGAGAGCTCTTTCTCAACGCTTAAGAATGTATTTTCTGAGCACAAACGCAGCATGTTGCATAGACGAAAAGCACATCTGATCCAGCTGGCATTTGAAAATGACCTAAGTAGAAAATTCAGAGACGAATGGAAAGAGTTACTGCTGAGGAGGTTTCACTCATCGAAGAGAAGATTGCAGCTCTACTGAGACTACAGGTAGCCTACGATCTAATATTTTGCTTGTGATTTAAAATGTTTGATAATTAGTCGCAGACAGTTGTTTCTATTACAGTGCTAAAAATCAGATGTACAATAACATCACGATGTCCATGTAACAATGAGGCAAGGACGAAACGGGGAGAGAATCCACATGCAAGCACTACTTTAATGAAACAAACAGGTAATCCAAGGCAAACAACATAACATGGAACTCAGGACAGGAACAAAGAACTGGAAACAGCTACAAGCAACAGCTACAAGCTACAGCTACTAGTGATGTTACATATGACACTGAAGCTTCAAAGCGTGTATTGAGTTCGCAGCGAAATTTCTCATGAAGCTCCATGTCGGAGCGCGTATTGTTTTCAGAGAAACACGTGATTAACGAAAAACAAAGCCTCACTTTCTTCGAGAAAGCTGATCTGAATTAACTAGGGTTGAAATCTCTTTTCCTGTGGTACATCGCAATTGCTGCTCTTTCCAAATAGACATGCAAGCCAGATGCTCTTTACAGTTAGCATGTTAGCAAAGTCCAGGTCTGTTTCAAGCTGTTTCCAAAAAAAACAACAACATAAAAACGACTGTAAACGGTCATTTTCGGCAAATTGGTACAATGATAGGGAATGGCTAGAATATTCAGAGCAAGCAGATTCGGCATATTGTTTTCCCAAGTCTGTAAAATCCTTTCGCTTTATCTGTCGCATGCTTCCAGTTACAAAAACCAGTACTTGTAAACACAGAGACAGTAGGCCCAACGTACAGTCAGAGCCGGCGCCAGCTACAAGCTACAGCTACAAGCAACAGCTACAAGCTACAGATACAAGCTACAGCTACAAGCTACAAGCAACAGCTACAAGCAACAGCTACAAGCTACAAGCAACAGCTACAAGCTACAAGCAACAGCTACAAGCAACAGCTACAAGCTACAAGCTACAAGCAACAGCTACAAGCTACAAGCAACAGCTACAAGCAACAGCTACAAGCTACAAGCAACAGCTACAAGCTACAAGCAACAGCTACAAGCAACAACTACAAGCTACAAGCAATAGCTACAAGCTACAAGCAACAGCTACAAGCTACAGCTACTAGTAATGTTACATATGACACTGAAGCTTCAAAGCGTGTATCGAGTTCGCAGCGAAATTTCTCATGAAGCTCCGTGTCGGAGCGCATATTGTTTTCAGAGAAACACGTGATCAACGAAAAACGAAGCCTCACTTTCTTTGAGAAAGCTGATCTGAATTAAATAGGGTTGAAATCTCTTTTCCTGTGGAACATCGCAATTGCTGCTCTTTCCAAATAGACATGCAAGCCAGATGCTCTTTCCAGTTAGCATGTTAGCAAAGTCCAGGTCTGTTTAAAGCAGTTTCAATAGAAACGACAACATAAAAACGACTGTAAACGTTCATTTTCGGCAAATTGGTACAATGATAGGGAATGGCTAGAATATTCAGAGCAAGCAGATTCTGCATTTTGTTTTCCCATGTCTGTAAAATCCTTTCGCTTTATCTGTCGCATGCTTTCAGTTACAAAAACCAGTACTTGTAAACACAGAGACAGTAGGCCCAACGTACAGTCAGAGCATGCGCCAGCTACAAGCTACAGCTACAAGCTACGAGCTACAAGATACAGCTACAAGCAACAGCTACAAGGAACAGCTACAAGCTACAGCTACAAGCTACACGCTACAGCTACAAGCTACAGCTACAAGCTACAAGCTACAGCTACAAGCTACAGCTACAAGCTACAGCTACAAGCTACAGCTACAAGCTACGAGCTACAAGATACAGCTACAAGCAACAGCTACAAGGAACAGCTACAAGCTACAAGCTACAGCTACAAGCTACAGCTACAAGAAACAGCTACAAGCTACAAGTTACAAGCAACAGCTACAAGCAACAACGGCCGATCAACAACAACTGGAGCACAGAGGTTTAAATACACAGGCAAACAAGCTAAACAAGATAACAAGGGGGCGGAAGCATGGCACAGAATGATGCTCAAGAAACATTTATGACTATTATCAATGATGAAAAGTTCTGAAAGTTCAGAAGAACAGTGTTTATTTTAAATTAAAATCTTTTAGTTTATCTTTACTGTCATTTTGGATCAATTTAATGCATCTTTGCTGGTCAAATTATCGATTTCTTTGAAACAAAATCATAATGGTGCCAAACTTTTGAATGGCAGTGTACTTGATAAGTTATAGGCTACTTACATGATTACAATAGAGTTGGAGTACAGTAGATCTAGTTCAAAACTTAAATGTATAATTTCTGTGTCAGCCCTCCAATCTAACATTATAATGTCATATCTGTTGGGTAACTTGTGAATACAGCAAAAACACAATGACATTCTTGAAGACAAGAGCTGAACCCATATGTTGAACCTTGTTCTTGGATGAGAAGTTGAGTTGTGGGAAAATTATGTTTTAAAAGTTGTATTTTATAAAAAATTAAAGGCCGAAATATTGACTGGAGCAAAACCTGTGAGAATCAGCAGATATTTCTCACTGATAGCCTTTTGTGAACAGTTTATTATACCAGTCACATTGAAATATTGAATTTTGTAACAGAGACTTTTTTTTTTTGCAAGGATCAATACTTTTCTTCAATTTCTTTCCAGTTGACTTGCATGAGGATTGAGACAGGCAGGATTTCCCTGAGTGCCGCATCAATGATGTGTGAGATCGTTTTACAAATAGTTTGTTTTGAAATGCCAAGACTGTCTTCATTTATTCTCTCTCTCTCTCTCTCTCTCTCTCTCTCTCTCTCTCTCTCTCTCTCTCTCTCTCTCTCTCTAGTTTCATCTCAGAATAAATCCATAGTGAACATACATTTCATATCATCAGCTCAGCTGTCGGACAACTATCGGAACTAAAGGAATTCGTCAAGGAGCCAACAATATTCGTCATATGCATTCAGATGTTTAATGATAATCCTCACTTGTGCGAGGTTTTCCACTCCCCAGTTTATGCAAGAGTGTGTATAATCAGAGTAACACTGGTGAAATCTGACGCAGACGCTCTTTACATGACTTAGACCGCATGTTGAGAAAGGTTACTGTCACTCATTCCCGTTCCAGAGAGCCGGATCTCTGCCGGAACACGAGTCACGCGAGTCCGGGACAAATGAGGCTGTACCAGATGATAAAACAGAAAGCTTTTGAAATTCATAGAATTTGGAAACATATTGTGATTCTAAAAAGTGATTCTGAACTGAAACGAGTTGTCAGTAATTCAGTCTCAGGTTTGTAACTAATTTGCATAATGGCAACCTCTGGTCCTGATTGGCTGAGCAGCGTCTCTTAGCTCCGCCCTCAAACACTGTAGTGTATCTGAGACTGGAAGAGTTCGGTTCGTGTTGTTCGTGTCGAGAAGACGCTGTTTTCTGCTGACAAAGCAAATCCACTTTGATGAGATTGATACGGTAAAACCCAACGCCATCGTTACTGTTCGTATCACTGTGATCAAGAGCTGAGATTCAGATATGATAATGAGCGTTTGCTTTCTGACCAATCACAGCAGAGCAGCTCTCAGAGAGGCGGGGCTTAGAGAGACTGAATCCTCGATGGAAGCGTTTCAGACACTGAGAGAAAAGAGCTGATGCTGCAGTGGAGATTATGAGGACATTACAGTGTTTTTGACCTTGGATGAATGTAAACCTGTCGGAGGAGACGCCAAAACAACATTAGGAACATTAAAACTAGCATTATAGGGGCACTTTAATAGGACATAATAAAAAAACATAATCTTTATCATTTTACCATGTTTTATCATGTTTTCTATGGGTTTTATAACTTAACATGTGAAGAGTACTGTACTTTTTTTTTAGGAATTAGTTACTTTTTTCATTGCACACATACACTCTTAAAAAAAGGTAATTTTTGGGAGCATTTATGATTCCATGAAGATCCTTTAAAATCCATGGAACATTTTCATTCCACAAAAGGTTCTTTATAGTGGAAAAGGATCTTTAGATTTTTAAAATAGTTCTTATCATCACTAAGAGAAATGGTTCTTTTAAGAACCGATCAAAGGCTCTTTGGGAACCAGAAATGGTTCTTTATGGCTTTAGGAACCTGTATTCTTTAGAGTATAGGATGATTATGCCACATTTTTTTCTTCGATTTGTCTCCAGCCGTTGATTCTGACTGAGTTTAGAGCCGTAGTTACTCATTCTCTGAACATTCATCAAACACACATGTATATTTTATGATTATTTGATAACCATTTAATTTCTGCCAGCTTCTGAGAAGGAATGAAAATCAAATGTCCAACATTAGATAGCATGTGTCCATTCCTGACAGTAATGACAGATATTTATATTTAATGCACCAGATGGGAAGAAATCATAAGTTTGATAATGCACTATTACTGTTGCTCATTGTTAGTTTTTATGTGTGTTGTTGTGGAATGATGGAGCTGCTACTGAGTTACTAAATATATATTACATTATTGTGAATCAAACACTTTTTTTTCTAAAACATATTCTGTTATTTCTAATGTTCATTTACAGAGAAGCATTATTTTGCAGCAAAATGCACAAACACACAATCAGCATGTTTTTATCACACACACACACACACACACACACACACACACACACACACACACACACACACACACACACACACACACACACACACAGCTGTGTTTTTGTGATATATGAGGACATTCCATAGGCGTAATGACTTTTATACTGGACAAACTGTATATTCTATCCCCCTACACTGCCCCTATCCCTAAACCTACCCATCACAGGAGACATGCTGCATTTTTACATAAAAAAAACATTGTTTTTTATGTTTTTTAAGCTATTTGAAATATGAGGACTCATGCAATGTCCTCATATATCACGTGTAAGTTGTAATACCAGTGTAATATGCATGTCATTATACACATTTGTGTCCTCATATATCACAAAAACAAAAGCACACACACAAGCCTCAGTGTGTTTGTCAGCAGAAATGCTTTGTGGATCTGTACACTTTCGTGTGACTAAAAATAAAGCAGCAGCTCAGTGTGGAAAGAGGATTGTGCATTATTCTTTATTCTTTCTACAATCCATTGTGCATCAAGATTCTGCATTGAAATTATTTGCATAGACAAATTCATCTAATTTTAGCATAGTTCTGTATGTCTCACAGCATGTCAATCATTTTGCCATTGAGAGGTGAAGAAATCCTATATTTGCATTACCGTGATATTGTGTGTGTGTGTGTGTGTGTGTGTGTGTGTGTGTGTGTGTGTGTGTGTGTGTGTGTGCGCGTGTGTGTGTGTGTGTGTGTGTGTGTGTGTGTATGTGTGTGTGTCCGGACCGGAAAGACTTCAGGTTGTTTGTGTATTAAAGTGCACAGTGTGGGTTTGGTTATTGCAGCTCGTCTTCTTCAGATATAGGAAAAGCTGTGAGTTCCTTCCACATCATACGAATGACTGGCCATGCAAGCTAACTGATGCATTCTGGGTATTATTTGGTCCGATGGCACGAGGGCGAGAGCACAACAAACAGCGTGATACAGAGATGATGAGAACTCACACAGGCCCTGATCCATCAAACATGAAGATTATTAATCAGCTGGTATTGTACAGTACCAGAGTTGTAGATTTACTTTTAGTTAGCGCTCCTCAAGCTGGTTTTGCTTCAGAGAAAAGAAACATTGGACAAACTGTTTATGAGTAACAAAAATGTTTTTAAATTCACCATATAATCAAAATGGACAATTATTGTTTTTTTTATTGAATATTGCAGTGTTTATTATACATGATTTATGAATGAATGAAGACGTCAAAAATGCATTTTTTCGAATGCATTCTTTAAGAAATGCATTCTTACCTAGAAGTATGGTTTTGTATTTTTTATTGTTTGAAAAAGATGAAGTGACATGAGGTTATAGATGATAACATCATTTACTGTTCAAATAAAGAAAGTTTTACAGAAATTTTGACTTATTTGAACTAAAATTTAGACATTACTGAATGCATGATTTCTATGATACACTGCAAAAAAGGATTTTCTTCTGCACAAATATAAAACATTCTTAAGTCAAGATGTCTGAAGATATATAAGTGTATAAGTATAAAACAAGAACAAATATCTGTCAGAAAAATAATCTTGTTTTCCCTTTGAAGTAAGTTTATTTTTAGACACTACTGGCATATATTTGTTCTTGCTTTAATCATGAACTCACTTTATATATAACTTATATACTTATATATCTTCAGACATTTTGCTTCTCCAGTAAATGTATTTTGATTTAATAATTTTTTATATTTGTGCTGGAAAACAAGACAGAAACACTGAGGAAGAACATCAGTTTTTTTGCAGAGTGACATTTGAAATATATTTTTGTGCTAATAGATTTTGAAGACACAAATAATATATGTGGGAATTTAAAATGGACACTTGACAATGTTTCTCTTTGCTGGAATGTAAAAATATTAGCTTATATTAGTCCGATTCATGTGTCAATACAGTGAGATATTGTACAGTAAACTAGCCTGATTTTTTCTCTCTCCAAATTTCACTCAAAGATTGCTACTAAAACAATCATTAATAATTACAAAAACGAGTAAGCATGAACTTTTGTAAGTAGAAAGACTGAAATAGTCATTTCTTGTAAAATCAACTTATTTTACAGTACATGCACATGCATATAAAACCCACACTGCACACACACAACATAGATTCATATATATATATATATATATATATATATATATATATATATATATATATATATATATATATATATATATATATATATATATATTGTATATACAGCCTGCTTGAGCATATAGAGTTGCACATACAAATGAATAATCACATATGTGTTACTGTGCAGAAGTGAATTTTCAGTGCATCTGAAAGTATTCTTGTAATGTTATTTTTTATTCCAGAACTCAACCAATAGAATATGAAATACAGACAGGAGCACATACAGCGTTTCAATAGAGTAGAACAACAGAGAAACAGACACCAAGATGCACATACATTCCAAAAATGTGGATAAAAAACATATACGATCAATTGAGGCGGATCATTCTTTTATCCGATATGCATATAAACTTTGATGGAAACACATTTACTGAATAAAACAAAAACCTCATGTGACTTTGCCTCAGCGTCGGCTGTGATTGGATAACTGGAGTAACCAGTGGACCAATGGCGTCGCAGCGTCTCTAATGTTGGTTTGGTGTTTCTGAAACGCCGGAGTCGAAGTGTGTGATCAGAATGATTGGGTTAAATTCCCCCCAGAAGCGTCTCACACACACGAGTGTGTTCCCGAACACCAGCATCCAAACGCAAGAGAACACGACAGCGTTTACTGTGTTTCGTCTGATGCTCGACACGCACTCGTTTATGATGGAGGGAAAAGAGTCTGATTGCAGAAATGTTTGCCCCAATTTCCCATTTTGTCCTCTTGAACACATGGGATGGAAACGCTGCTTAATTCACAAATGTTTTATGCATTATTCCAATTTTATGCACAAGTTAAAGGCCCACGGAAGTGCCTTGGAGCGCGCAGCTTTAATTTCCACTGAAACAGGAAGTGAAGGCGGGACATATTGAATAGCGCCTCACCCTTTATAAATAGCCAATAGCGTTTCGTTTACCTCACAGACTGACAGCACTATGGAAGGGAACCTGAGCGCTGATGATACGCTGGATTTAATAGTAGAGATGTGAATAAATTCTAGCCATTTCAAGCTTAACCAACATACAGTTGGAAAACAGAATAAAACTCAAGCGTTTGAGCAACCGAACACACACCCCAACACATAGTGCTCTGTGTCTGTCAACGCTCGCTTCGGTCAGGTGGTGTTTAGCATAGGGGCCGGAGCTTTAGATTCTAGAGAGCATTTGATTGGACAGAAGCAAGCTGCTGAAGTCGCGGTGATGTCATAAAAATCTCTGAACCATTTTAGCGGAAGTGAGAGACTGTACGCTTTGAATGCTTACATCTCCTAAATGCTAATGTTGTCGTTGTTTTGGAACACACCAGCTTATTCATAACCTTAATGCTCAGGGGCGTAGCACAAGATCCCGGGCCCTATGTATAGGCAGTCCTGATGGGCTCCCATGTTCCAAATAAAATATATTCCAGACTTTTCAAGGGCCCTCTCTCCCCTTGGGGCCCTGGTAATCAGTACTGGTTTTACCCCCAGTCCGACGCCCCTGTTAATGCTGGGTACACACCAAAGGATTTTTTACATCTTATAAGATTTTTAAAATGTGATAGACCACACACGAGGAGAAAAAATCCTAGATTTAACCGTTTTGCTCCTATAGTGTGTGGTGTGCCATGATGTGACTAAGACAGCACACCACACACGAAAAGATTTTCAACCAGAGTCTAGACTGTGAATACAGGAAATCTCGCAAAATCTAACGAGACTTCAGAACAAGCATGGCGACAAAATGCAAGAATAAATTGCTTTGATAGTGTTTGGAATGATTTTCACAGAAAATTCACGGGGGAAAAAAGAAAAGGGTTTGGGTGAAGTCGTGGAGATGGCGTGAATTTAGTGAACTTCTCTGATAAATGTTGTGGTAATGCACACACGCTGGCCCTGTCTCTATCTCCTTTTGAAAATTTACCATGGTTTTACTACAAATAAAAAATAAAACATGGATATTGTAGTTAAACCATGATAACCACAAATTAACCATAGTTTCGCTAATCTAACTATAGTATTTATTTGGTTATACAAATGTTCAATACGCCTATAATAAAACCATGGTTAATTTTCCATCTCTCTCTCTCTCTCTCTCTCTCTCTCTCTCTCTCTCTCTCTCTCTCTCTCTCTCTCTCACACACACACACACACATAGCCTACACCTATCCTTATATGGAATGGTTTTTATACTGAGCTAATTACATTTTCTGAGCCACAAATCAACAAGCTGATCCTCCATCTCTGCTGACCACATCAATTTCACTTTGTACTGCGCTATGACTGCGTTTGTTATGCTTCCCTCTTCCATCATCTCGCTTTCTGATTGGATATTGTTTCGTTTCACGTGATAATCTCCAGAGCGTGCGCGCGTTTGTCCTCGGGGTTTCCCCCACACATCAGGATTTCTGATCGTAAATATTCAACATGTTGAATATTTACGATTCACGATCGGAGCGGCTCCGATGTTCTTCCGAGCAGGTTCGGACACTCTTAACACACCTCACATCAAGGGAGAATCTGATAAGATAATCTGTAGAACCATCAAGATAATCGGGACATACCTAGGGTTGTCGGAAGGGGGAAAATCGGCCCGAAATCAGCCCGATTATCTTTAGGTGTGTACCCAGCATAAGGCTAACATATTCATAATAAAAGCTAAAAAACGTACATTTTGATTTCAGGGGGCCTTTAAATTCGCAACCTCAATATGAAACAGTTGTTGAGAAACTGTAGGTCTTTATTCGTCAGTTTGATGACAGTATTTATCCTCAAACATCTGTGCAGTTTCTGACTGTTATTACAAGAATCATATACAGCATCTATTCATATACTCCCAATTAGGAATCATAAAAAATTGTAATATTAATCTTTTTTGTTCAACAGAAAAAATCTGGGGAATGTTTTATTATTCATAATGTTTTTTTTTTATTTTTTATGAAACGATGTAAAGTCATTTTGGTGCAAGGTAATGCTGAGAAGTAAATCACTATAAGGCTACTAAAAAGTCCAGAGTTTCTAATAATTGCAGCAGTTTTTCATCTGTCAAAGCTGCAAAGGAAATGTTCAGTAAAGCTCATTTGAGAGAAATAAAAGCTCCTGAGCCTTCAGTCATTAATCTGCTTCATCAATGACCATCAACAGGCTCATTAAAGCAAACAAACACAGGAAAAATGATAGAAGACATCTTTGTTTTATTAGCGAGCGCGCAGAAGTTTCCCCTGAGGACTAGCCACTTATTATATTTAATATTAATCTGTATTACTGCAGTTTAAGATGTTCATGTAGTTCCAGTTTAGGACTTTTCTAATGAAATTATTTCATTAATTTCAGTGTAATTACAGGCAGTGGGTTATGTGTACAATAAATTAAAACTAATTTGAAATTATTAAAATTTAAATAGCTTGATTATCCATCATCAAATGTCCCAAATGTTCCCTGACTGTGTATCAGATCTGTGAGATTAATCAGTGAAGTTTAGGCAAATGTAACATTCCAGCATTAAAAATGTAATTTATGTTTAATGTGTCGCTTAGTTGAACTCTCATAACAGAATTTGTTATTGAGCTTTATAGCGGTGCATTAAATAATATTAACAAATACAAGTTTTGTTTTTAATAGTATATTAGTAAATGTTGAAATTAACATTAACTAAGATTGAATGTAATTTAAACAGATGAAACCTTATTGTAAAGGGTTACCAGAATAAGTATAACTGCTTTCACTGTTATTTCATAAGAAATATTTTCACTGCTCAAAGTACTACAGAATCAATTTGTCATTCCTAAAAGCAATATTCTTTCTACATTAACTATAACCCATACCTGTAAGCTAGACTCTAGAGAACTAACCTGTATAGGCAACGGATGTTCAGCAGAGCAGGGCTGATTGAGTTTGGATGCTGTTAAATAAGGTCAGAAGACATGATTAAATTACACTGGGGTTAATATTCCACGTGTTCAGAGACTCAGGCTGTGTCCGAAATCTCCACTCAAACCACTACTCCCTAACCCCTATGTAGGGGGTAGGGAGTAGAGCACTATATAGTGAGCTCACCAGCATAATAGAAACACCACTTTCGGACACTACTCGATCGTCTCTCGGCGCCGTTGATTACGGCATTACTGTCGCACTATTTAAACGTGCCATGATCTGTCAGCTGGTGCCGAGCCAGCTCTGGGCTAAATAGATTTTTTTTTATATATAAATACATTACATTATATTGAGCTTATTTCTCCAAAATTGTCAAATTAAAAGTCATTGCCATTTCTGTTATAATGCGTTCGATAGACACGAGTGATTATAGACATCCGTACGATAGACACGAGTGATCATAGACATCCGTACGATAGACACGAGTGATCATAGACATCCGTACGATAGACACGAGTGATTATAGACATCCGTACGATAGACACGAGTGATCATAGACATCTGTACGATATACACGAGTGATTATAGACATCCGTACGATAGACACGAGTGATCATAGACATCCGTACGATAGAAACGAGTGATCATAGACATCCGTTCGATAGACACGAGTGATTATAGACATCCGTACGATAGAAACGAGTGATCATAGACATCCGTACGATAGACACGAGTGATCATAGACATCCGTACGATAGAAACGAGTGATCATAGACATCCGTACGATAGACACGAGTGATCATAGACATCCGTACGATAGACACGAGTGATTATAGACATCTGTACGATAGACACGAGTGATTACAGACATCTGTACGATAGACACGAGTGATTATAAACATCTGTACGATAGACACGAGTGATTATAGACATCCGTACGATAGACACGAGCGATCCGTACAAAAGACATCCGTACGATAGACACGAGTGATCATAGACATCTGTACGATAGACACGAGTGATCATAGAGATCTGTACGATAGACACGAGTGATCATAGACATCTGTACGATAGACACGAGTGATCATAGACATCCGAACGATAGACACGAGTGATTACAGACATCTGTACGATAGACACGAGTGATTACAGACATCTGTACGATAGACACGAGTGATAATAGACATCCGTACGATAGACACGAGCGATCCGTACAAAAGACATCCGTACGATAGACACGAGTGATCATAGACATCTGTACGATAGACACGAGTGATCATAGACATCTGTACGATAGACACGAGTGATCATAGACATCCGTACGATAGAAACGAGTGATCGTAGACATCTGTACGATAGACACGAGTGATCATAGACATCTGTACGATAGACACGAGTGATCATAGACATCTGTACGATAGACACGAGTGATTATAGACATCCGTACGATAGACACGAGCGATCCGTACAAAAGACATCCGTACGATAGACAAGAGTGATCATAGACATCTGTACGATAGACACGAGTGATCATAGACATCTGTACGATAGACACGAGTGATCATAGACATCTGTACGATAGACACGAGTGATCATAGACATCTGTACGATAGACACGAGTGATCATAGACATCTGTACGATAGACACGAGTGATCATAGACATCTGTACGATAGACATGAGTGATCATAGACATCCGAACGATAGACACGAGTGATTATAGACATCTGTACGATAGACACGAGTGATTATAGACACAATGATTATAGACATCTGTACGATAGACACACGAGTGATTATAGACATCTCTACGATAGACACGAGTGATTATAGACACGAGTGATTATAGACATCTGTACGACACGAGTGATTATAGACACGAGTGATTATAGACATCTGTGCGATAGACACGAGTGATCATAGAGATCTGTACGATAGACACACGAGTGATCATAGACATCTGTACGATGATCAATGTAACTCCACAACAACTACATAAATGTCTCCACTAACATTCAGAAACGTCCAGGAGCGTCTAAAAGTTACAACCTCTTCCGCTATTGAGAATGAGAATGTGACGTCACGCGTATCACTCCGCGTTGCATTGTGGGAAGGATGCGCCATCTTGGAAGGATACGCTATCCGTTGTCGTGGTTACTTCGACCGTGAGACCGAGAGAAATAGCGTCAGAGAGAGAGAGCAGCTTGATATTTGTTTGCATTTTTGCGATAAGGCACAGTTTCTTTGGAATAAATGAAGAAGGGGGAAGCAAAAGGAAAGGGGCTCTATCGGGAGAGACAACAACACAAGCAGCGTTATTTAGAGAAACTACTTGACATCAACAACATGGACCCGTACGACCTGCTACAGAATGGACGAAAGACCCAAAGCACTACCACCTTTCACATACCCTGACACAGTCAATTACCTGGTTTATGGTATCAGTGCCTAACGTTAGTTACTGCCTAAGTTACACAATGCAAGAGTTCAGAAGCTTTAAGTCATTAGAAGCTTATGATCAATTCTGCCGCGGCTGGGTGCAAGACAAGAAACCCCCAAACCTGTAACGTTAAACTGTGAGAGTTCAGTCATACTTGATGTTTCAGGCCTCATTCATATGTGGAAATAAATCTGATATGAATCAGATACGTGCATTTGCACCTGCCGTGCAACATTAAGCGGACAGATCGGACATTCCCGTCACTGCGAGACGTATGTCATTAAAAAAAAAAGTGTATTTTTAAAATATTTCGCGGTACAGATATATCTATAACAAATTAAACAACTCTAGTTGAATAACAGAGTATTCATTTCGTTCGTTTGTGTTAAATAAAAGGCGAACTGTGCTGAAATGTGTTCCTTTTGAAATCATGCTTTGCTCGCTGTTGCTGCTGTCAGTTTATTGACAAGCAGTTTCTCTAAATAAAGCTGGCTAGCATTGTTATTTAGTCTCTCCCGATAGAACCCCTTTCATTTCTCTTCCTTCTTCTCCAAAGAAACTGCGGCGTATCGCTAAAATGAAAAATGTTATTTCTGGAATGTTTAGTCGCGCCTCTGTGAAGTTCTGAAGGCGTTGCCCCTGGCAACCGATAGCGTCTCCTACCATCATGGCCGACCGGATCAGACCACGGCCAAATCGGCACGTGACTCCTCACTCTCAATAGGTTATTTCAGGGATTCTGGATCAGTGAGATTGGCCTGAGTTTCTGAAGCTCGTGTGAAGGCCCCGCCCTCTTCTGAACAGAGGCGGAGCAACAGCTCATTTGCATTTAAAGGGACACACACAAAAACGGCAAGTTTTTGCTCACACCCAAAAAGGGGCAAATTTGACAAGCTATAATAAATTATCTGGTATTTTGAGCAAAAATTTCACAGACATTCTGGAGACACCATAGATTTATATTACATATGTCACCTTTAAAGTTCAAAACACAATTTTTTCACTCATGCTGTAATCCTCTGTGTTTTAGGACCTGTCTCTTTAAAGCCTCCGCCTCTCCGAAAAGAACAGCCTGCTGTGATTGGTCAGCTGCATGGCCTAGCCTGCTGTGATTGGTCCACCGCTTAGAGTGTGTGTCAGAACTGTAATGACTCTTTACCATTACAAAATATTAAATCTATGACATCAGTATTGCCATACCAGTTTGTTGCAAGTCTGATAATTGATGCGTTCGACGTGAAGTGGCTCACTTTGTGGAATTTACTCACTTTGTGCTTTGTAACTTTGCAGATGTTGTTTACATGCACAAACAGCTAAAAGCAAAATCAAAAAATTATAATATGTGCAGATACATATTAAAGGGTTAGTTCACCCAAAAACTTTGATGATGTCTTTATTTCCTTTCTGGACAAGGACAGTATACCGTACATACATTTTCAATGGAGGGACAGAAAACGCTCAGACTAAATCTAAAATATCTTAAACTGTGTTCCGAAGATGAACGGAGGTCTTACGGGCTTGGAACGACATGAGGGTGAGTCATTAATGACATAATTTTCATTTTTGGGTGAACTAACCCAATTTAACCCAATTGAATTTCCCCGCTATTGATGAGAATTTCCATTATTTATGAAACAAACACCGGCATTCCGTATTTTCAGTGTTTTACGGCTGTAGTCTTTTAAAAAGGCATCTGAAATAATAAACTAAGTGCAATGTAGTCGTTACATGTGTGTCCTGTGTTTCTTTAGTCCTGTTTCCATTTTCCCGCTCCTCGTTACTGTTTAGTTAATTCACCTGTTTACCTGTCATTATCAGTTCATTTGCCCCAGCTGTGCCTTGTTTCCCCAATCTGTTCTATGTGTATTTAAACCCTGTGTCCTCCCTCACTCCTGGTCGGTTATCGTTTGTGTATGGTGCGTTAAATGTAAAGTGTTAAGAGTTTTGTCATTAAAGACCATTATTATTATTATTATCATCATCATCATCATCCTCCTTCGTCTTCAGGCTACTTCCACTACCACGTTATGTAACTGTAGTGTTGTAAAAAAATATGGATTTTCTGATAGCCTACATATAGCTAGTGATGGGCAGATTGAGGCTTCGTGAAGCAATGAAACAGTCGAAGCAAATGTGCCATTTTGTTTCGAGGCTTCAATCCGAAACCCGTCTCCACGGTGACAGCTAGTGGTCACTTGCAGGTGTTGATCTGAAACAACCTTTACAAAGAGCTAATAAAAAAATGTTTTTTTTTTTTTTTTTTAATTGTATTTTTGTAATATATGAAGCTTGTAACCTGTAGTCTCTGACCCTGCAGAATGGCAGGATGAATGCTCCTCAAATGGCGCATCATGGATGATGTATTGTTGCAGTAGGCTAACTGCCGATCACAATACACACATCTCACTTTATTTGGGGTTTCCAAATGGAAATGCTCCCACACCACAGATGTACGGCATCTCTTCTGTGGAGCCTCCATTTCTATCTATCTATCTATCTATCTATCTATCTATCTATCTATCTATCTATCTATCTATCTATCTATCTATCTATCTATCTATTTTATATGTAGCCTATCTATCTAATAATCTATATGTATCTGTAATATATGTATCTATCTATTAATCTATATATATATTTCTATCAATGCATCTATTAATGTGTCACTATATGTACTCTGTGTGTCTCTAAGTCAATGTGTAAATGTAAATTAAATCCTAAATATAACTAAACAAATCACACTATAAATGTCACTATATCACCAAAAATCCGCTATCTCAAAACCAAACTCCTCTCACAAAAACCCACGATATGAAAATGCATTGACAAAACTTTTATACTGTGTGATTGTGTGATTTGTTCCTGAACCGACCAATCAATGAAACCCTGATTCGGCGGAGCACTCCACCTGATGAAACACTTAGACGCTTCATTTAGCCGTTGTCACGTGACGTGGGTGTTTTGAATCACGCTACGGATCAGTGTTTCGAATCATCTTTGCTTCGGGATCTCGCAAAGCTTCGGAACGTCTGTTTCGCGCCAGCCATCCTTACATATAGCGATGCCAAAATATTTGAACCACTTCCAATACTCATTTCTCACAGCATAGATACATACCTGCTGCTCTTTCTCTCTCTCTCATCTCTCCCTCACTCGTTTCATTTGCTCTGGATGAATATTTTTGCTGTTACAGGTCTTGAATATCGCCGAGGGATTGAGCATAATTTTACTCATTCCTGCAGATTTCGTGCTGACAGCCGAAGTGCGGCACATAAAGCCACCTCTCAGTATTTAGTTCATTTTCGCTGCTTATTGCACTTAAACAGTCAAATACACACAAAATAATGTCAAAATGCTGGTCATGACGAGTATTGACAAACACAGTTTTAGTAAGTAAACGTAAACCGCTGAGAAAGAAAACATGTGTAACAGTATAATGGATCCGTGCATTAGGTCTTAAAGTGACAGCAGCCTAATATTCCTGCTGTGAAATTATGAGATTAAAAATATCAATTTGGCAGTTTTCCCTACATCTGCGTAAACCAGAAGGAGCGGATAAGTTTACACACATAATGTGATCATTAAACATTAAATACTGTAAATCAAAACTGCCTTATGTTACCTAATGAAATGTTGAACACATGAAGAGGAAACGACTGAAGCTTTGAGGTGTTGATGGCAGTTGATGATCTATGATCATTCTGAATCCCATCCGGACAAAGACTTTGACAAAAACACCATTTTCTATGTTGTTTTTTGGTTAAACATACTCACATCCAAAGGGCTGATAAAACAGAATGAATAAAGCTAGAATAAAACCAGAGGTTCCTCTCTTTTCTTTCTTTTTTTGTTGTTGATATATTGACTGTTTACATATTCATACAACAAAATATTATAGGGCGCCATGAAATGTTTGTGAATATGATGAGTGATGCTGAGGCTGGTGGGGAGGCAGTTAACACACATGCATATACATAAACATAATCGCAGGAAATATCTGTCCTGCATGTCGACATTTGCTTTCCCAGCAACAACATCATCCTCACACAGCGCTCAGACGCAAGCCTCGGGCTCACTGTGCTGATTCACCATGTCTCTTTTCATTACTTCAACACATGACTGCCCTCACACACTCTCTGCGATCCACACAGAGGAGACTCAAGGGCAGAACGGCTCCGTATCCCCACATCCACCGGGATTCAGCTCTCCTCGTAGGCTGGCTGGCTGGGGGGAGGGGGGGGGGGGGGACAGAACCACAGATTTCTCACAATTCTTGAGCAAAATGAAGGAAATCTAGTAGCACAAGTGCCACAGGAATCTCCAGCAAGAGAAACGCACACACAGTCTTGAAGGAATAAAGCGAGGTGTTTTTCCCAGATCCCACAGAAGATGGAAGCCGACGGTTATGTAAGCGTCATGTTTGTGTCGTCCTCACTCTTCAGTGCTACACCAGACGCTTTCCAGATCACCCTCAATAACCAACCTTTCTCACTTAATGCTGGGACTTAAATGTGTGCGATCATATGAAAAGCACAGGGATGAGATGTTATTATAAGAGGTGAACACAAACAGATTGAAGATGATGTCTGTGTCTTTATTCTCCTTCTGTTTGAATACACATTTTCTGCATGTGGACTGAATACGTGATGTGCTGCACTCATCCAACACTCTCAGAAGAAAGGGACAAAAGCTGTCATTCACGCAGAACCCTTTCAAACGGTGCACATTTGTACATAAAGAGTGCATATTAGTACCTAAATGTTCAACGCATTCTCATCCTTTGGCGTCATATAGGTGACGCTATATGACAAAACGTCGAAATACTACGCACATGGCACCCTTTAGCGTGAATATAACACGCGAAGTGATGGGTAGGTTTAGGTGTGGGGTAGGGTCTGCGTCTCATATTCACGCTAAAGGATGCCAGTCAACTTTATGACGCCTTGGGTTCGCGTGTTATATTCACGCTAAAGGGTGCCAT